>JAFELO010001246.1:205732-266479 GCA_017140195.1 Eumaeus atala | reverse complement strand
TAGAGCAAGGGGCGAGGATGGGAACCTCACCCCATTGCTGTGTCCCAAATTCGTGGGGTTGACCTGTGGTTCGGGATAACACGATCTATGGAGGTGGCGCTGGTCCTTTAAGCTGGCAAGCTATCGAGGTGCCTGATGATTTTTTTGTTCCGGGGCACCTCACCAAAGGCGGCACTAATGGCACTCGCGATGGTTTTTGTGGGTATTCGGCAATTTGATAGGCCGCTAGGTTGTTTATTTATAGGCCTAGGCCGTGACAATCTATTTTCGCACAATTTCGCATATTTGCATATATATACTGTCTTATTATTAACTACTTATGTTCTTTTATTTATTAGATCTATTTACGCACTCACACATTAACTCAGTTTCACAACACAATAATTATAGTCAAATGCGCTTGATTATTCGTTAATAATCGTTGGAGTACCGTGACACCGTCAGTAAGTTCTTAACGACTTCGACTAAATTTGTGTTACATTCGCAATAAAGAAAGAATCACCAAACTCATCACGATCAGTACGTCACTGAGTTGATGAATGATACAAAATTAGAATTAAGTACACAATCACATTTAGTAGGTCGGTACCACCTGGTTATAAGAGTCGCTTTTCTGTTTTTCTGTTCTTCAACGGCAATATTGGACTTTTCTTCGGTATATGGTCGCGTAGGAACCAGAGCACCTCACGCTCAAACACATACTAGGTGGATTGATAAGTACTCGGCCAAACACAGATTCATTCAATTCTAAAAACCTAACCTATCCACATTGTTTAGTTCAGCTCAGACTAGTTAATTGTGTGAAGTTCGAAACGTGTTTCTGCAAATGGAGCAATTCATGAAGCAGCGTGCCGTCATGAATTACCCCCATAAGAAGGGCTATCACCGAAACTCATTAATGTTGATATGAAGTTCTTTAAGAGATTCTGATCTGTCTTATTCTTCCATCAAAATTTGCATAGAAGATTCGAACGTGGTAGAGAGAGTGTGAAATATAAACCCCGCTCTGGAATGCCTTCGACGTCCACTACTGAGTAAAATATAAAATAAGTACTTGATATAATTATTGGAGACAGCAGATTAAAAATTAGAGAGATAGCCGAGAATATAGAAATCTATCATGAATGATTTCGAAACATCACGTTCAACGAATGGGGTTTCCACAAGGTGTCGGCGAGGTGGGTACTGCGACTGTTTTCTGTTGAACAAAAAAGGACGCGATTGACTATTTCTCGTTACTGTTTGGAGGTATTTGAAGCCGGTGCAGATGATTTTTGAATCGGTTTGATACAATGAAGGAAACATGGGTTCATGACTGTACGCTAGAAACAGAGCAACAATCGAAACAGTAGAGAAGACCTTGTTCACCAACCCTTTAAAAGGCTAAGGCGATTTTGTCGTCAAATGATGTAATGGCTTCAGTATTCTGGGACTCGAAGGTTGTGGTCATGATTTATTATCTTGAAAGGGATCAGACTATAAACTCCAATTACTACTGTGACTTTACCCCGTTTACGAGAGAAAATAAGTCATGTTTCACCAAGATGGAACGCCCATGTTCACACGTCTGTGCAATCAATGGCTGAAATCCACAATTGTGGCTTTGAACTATTAACGCATCCGCTTTATATACCTGATCTGGCACTGTCAAACTTCTTGCCCTAACCTAAAAGTGCAATCGGGAGGTCAAAGATTTTCGACATGAATGCTTTAAGTGGGAGATTGCAGAAGTGCGCCGAAGTTGATGGTGATTATATAGAAAAATAAAAGTAGATTTAGTACGTGTTGATTTTCTTGGTTAGGCTGAATACTTTTAAATCTATCCTCGTAGGTTTTCGTGATTAATGTAATATCTTATATGTAACATCACAATTTTAGTTACAGTACTTCTCCGAAACGGATCTACCGATTTTTACCAATTACTACTGAATGCCGATAGTAGGTCCGAGATTCGGCTACTATCTATTTTATACCCCTAAGTGATAAGGGTTGTTCACCCCTAACATTTTTTCAATTCATGACAGAACAACGTCTGTCGGGACGGCCGGTATGTAAGTCTAACATAAAATTCACATGCCGTTGAGACTTCACTCAGTTTTGCGTTCTCTCCTGATGTCCTATTAAATTTCCGTGAACTTAATATTGATTATTTCTAATTTATATGAAAATTTAACGACATTTTTTTTAATATGCTGAACTTCATATAGAGACGGAAACGAATTGACTTTATGGTCTGGCATTCGAACATCCTGCCAACACAGCCACCGCTGCTACAGAGTTATAACACAAACGATGAATTGATGTCTTTCCATCTGGTGAACGGTCGGGTCGACCAACACTTCGTTTTCCTAAACGCGGCCTCCACTCCATGACATAAAATATAGCCAACATACAAAATAATATACTCGCGTGTCCTCGTCGTTAAAACGAAGTGACCACACCATAGCAAATGTGTAAAAATAACTTTTAACATCCTTAAAATAAATTTCGATTTAGTTTCAAATTAGTCAATCTATTAATTTACATTTAAGGGAAATTACAATTTATTCTTATCGCATAACATCGACATACCAATTAAAATAAATTAGTTGCTACATAACAACTATTAATAAAATGATGCTACTTACAATCTCATAAAAAATAATTTAACTTTTATATATTTGCAAAAATGTGCGTTTTGTACCACAACACGCTTACGTATTTTATAAATGTCATAATATTTTGACGGTGATATAAAGTGTATCTTAATAAGTCTGAGCACGAAATAACTCGACAGAAGAACCGAGTCAATAAACATTTTGGCCTGAACCTCACATTCACATTCCTGTTTACTTCATAGTCTTACGGCTGGTACACAAATCCGTAGTATCGTAGTTCTTTCTTAACTAACGCCACCGAAAAGTATACCAGTGATAAGAGTGCAAAGTCTACCCATGATTGTACAGCTCAATGACCGGAGACACACATCAACGTATTCAATCTTGAGAAGCCATCAACAGTGAGATAGTTTTTTTTAACCACAATAAAAACACCTCATTAGAGGAAATCTCGACACTCGGCACCTCATTGGGTAGCCATTGGACCCCACTTAGACCGGTGGCAGGCACAACATATAATACTACTGATTTAACAAAGCTGAAACTATATTTTTGTGAACGCGCTAATCTCTAGAACTACAAGTCTGACTTATGACTGAAGATTACACCATGACGCTTTGACTCACTAGGACAACATTTTAGTTTTTGGAAGAGATAATAACATGCCGCATAGGAAGAGGTACTGCCAGGCATGGTGCATGACACTACATCCTCCTATGCAACGTAACTTGGCTGGCACGACCGGGGAAGTAAAGTGTGTAAAGCGACATCTTAGGTGTCGCGTTTCATGCGGTTTGTGAGTATCCGGTGGCCTATTAGTGGGGGATGATAGGAGTTTGCGAGTAGCCGGTGGTCCATTGGGGGGGGGGTAATAGGAGGGCAACGCATCTGCATAATAATCATGCGAATCTCCACGGGCGTCGGTAGTCATCAAAAGGCTCCGATTGCTCGTTTGACCCCTTATGCTCTAAAAAAAAAAAACATATAACATCCCGTGTCCAACATGAAATGGAAGGTGTTAAAAAATGTGCAAACCTCTACGCGAATTTAACTTTTGATTGCCTTTCGTTATTGGAAAGATGACGTGAGCCTTGTACACAGCCAGTCAATGTTGAAACTTGAAGACGATTTGAACAATGTTTTACCGTAATCTTCTGATAACAAAATTGTTTTTTTTAATATTGATAAGTCCAATCACAAGTTTCCCTAAGAGTCTTGTGTGGACTGGTGGACCATTGCACGTGGACCGTGATCATAGTTCCGACCTGTGGACACCTAATGGTCCTTATGTGAAAGAAAACATCATAGCTATAAAGGCTTTATCGCATAATGATAAGATTTACGTTATAACACCCAGGTATGGATTGCAATATATTTTTGTATAAAGGGTCTCGTTATATCCTTTTTCAGATATTTTTGCATTAAATATAAATTTTAATGCCAAGGGCAATATGATAATTCTTACAAAATTATTGCGTATCAAAATAGCAATACAAATAATATTTGTTGTTGGATTTTTGTGATGTATTATTACCGGTTTTTCCGGCCCGACTTCGATGCAGTTCAATTATGACTTTTGCAGTGGGTACCTCTTATGTTACTACATATACATAACCAGAATCATCCTGCGGCTTCACCCGCCTAACTCCGGTCCTGTTAGTCGTAGCGTCATGGTATATACCCTTTAGTCTTCTTCGATATATGCATTATTCAATACGAGAATAATTTTTCACTTCGGGGTCATAGTTCCTGTTAGATTTAGATCCTATTAGAGATTAGCGAGGTCAAACAAACAAACTCTACAACTCTATATTAATAGTATATAAAAATAAGTATATTAATGTACCTTCACGCCTGTTAGCCCCGAAGAGGTAGGCCGAGGTGTGAAAAATGTGAGAAACATTTAATATAACAGTTGCCCGACCTGGGGATCGAATCCAGGACCCGACGTGGCTTACGGGTTTAACAGACGACACCCCCGCACCGTTACACCACAGAGGCGATAAGTGTATTATATTAATTATGTAAACTATTCCATATAGGTTGAATAATCAAAACCCTAACTTGTCTTAACTACGTTCTAGAATTACAATAATGACCCTATTACCCCTACCGTATACAAATACAAAAAATATAAAAGAAACAGAAAACAAATAATTTAATTTAATTTTCATAATATTATACACATAAACTGATTAGTGCGAAGTGACAGTTTGGTGATCGTCCTAAATACTTTTAATTTCTGGCGATTACAAAGCGTATGTTATATGTTCCTCCGGAGGAAGTCGGGCGTCGCGGCGCTCAGTTAAGGAACTCTTGGCATAGTCTATAGGAAATCGTTGGAGGTCCAGAAACATTCTACTTTCTATGCAAACCTCTGAAAGCTAGTGTAATATTCGAGAGACTTTTCTCTTAGCCTTACCCCCTTATGTTCAAACGCTGCACGCGTATTTCCAAAAACACCAATAAGACTTATGCTTTGTAGGTATGATTTGCAATCAGAGAATTACGTAGCCAATTTAACACTTTTTTTATACATTATAGGGGGGCTAACGAGCAGTAGGCACATTTTGATAACTACCGACGTCCGTAATCAGCATAGTAGTTAAAAAAATCGACGCGGTAATAGAGCCATAAAGCTTCAGCCAATCATCTGTCCACATCATATGTTTCATATCAATGATTATCATTATAACGTGCAATAAAAAATCTCTCTGCGAACGGGACCTAATACTCAAAATAATAGCTATTGAAGCACCCTTAAATTTAACTTACTACAACCTCCTAGTTAGATTAATCCAACACTGTTGCGAATTGGCCACCTATGACTTACGTATTATATACTCATGCAGGAGGCCAAATTATAATTTTTATTCCAGACTTCTATCAGCCTTACAATTAATAATTATTCAAAATAATAAGAAAGTAATAAAATTTAATGTCGTTTTCACAGACACTGAAGGACTAACGAGCCTCGATAAACCTATTAGTTTTAAATAATAAAATAGATTTTTAACATTCAAAATTAGATAAGGTGCCTACTCTATGACCGTATTTTTTTAACCACACGAACGAGATTGCGAGACAAAGCTAGTCTAACATGGATGACTTTGTTTGTGACGCGTTTACAATTCGATGGAACTGGGCCGGTGGAAAAAATGCCATGTCGCCATAACATGTTCTTGTTGAGCGCGTTGTTGCGAAACGCCGAAATGTGCCTCGTGCGAGATATTAGCCGAGTGCTGCCATATTCATGAGCATGGATCGGGATATGTTATCATCAGATGCTACCTGTCGACATAGAACATGGTTTATTCGTCATTGGTGTGTACCGGAAACTCAAATCACCTAATGTTATCTGCCGACTTACGAATATCTTTTGTGGCCATTGGTGTGTTGGGGTACCCTGAGGTGGGAAGGTACCCAAGGAATTTTGGATGCTACGTGGTTGAGCAAGAGTGCTGTTTTGTTAGGTATGTACATGGAAAGGAAACCCAATCTTTTCACTACTAACAGGCTGGACGTTTTGAGTACATATACATAGGAATAATAAAATTAAAGGGGGTTGCAAGACTGAAAAAAAATATCCCCACTTAGGATCAATAACAGAACAGCAAACAACTGTTTTAAGAATTTTTGTTTATTTACGTGTCTGTTTGTTCGTTTATTTGTAAGCGCCTCACATGAAAGTAGCGCAGATTTTGATACAAGCTTTACTAATCCGTCGAGAAAATGCCCGGTCAGGTTGCAGGCCATAAAGTTGCCGCCTTTTTTTTATTATATAATTATCTTTTACCCTTCAATCTTCCTCCTCTTTCTCCGACTCTCCGTAGTGGGTTTCCTGTGCTACCCTGTAAGTAAGTAAAGTGTTGTGAGTCGGGAATAGATAATGAGACCAACTTATAGCCTCTGGATTCCGACCGCCAACCTGAGTTTTAGTCAGGACCAACGGCGGTCGTACCTGGCAGGGGAGCCTACGGTGAATGGATGGGTGGAAGGATTCCAAAGACTGCCATCAAATACATTGCCGCTATAATGTCGGTCTTATGAGGGACACCCAAATATCGCACCATAGTAATGAGATTACGGCATAAGCCGCTGTCAGGGGACACAAGTCCTAAGACAGCTTTCTCGGTCCCCATCCGGGGGCTAGAGATGACGCAGTGTGTATATGATTAGTACGAATTCTTAACTTAAGTATTGGGGTGATTTGGGTGAAAGCGGTATTAAGAAGTAGTGCTGCCAGTGGTAGCTTGTAGTTTGACACGCCGTGGACGGCAAAATTTTTAAAAAGCTTTACGCACTATGACACCTTAAAACTCACTTCCATCATTAAAGATGTGATACACATTAGGATTACGAGGAGCAGACATTTTTTTACAGTTCCAAGTTCCATTTGAACCTCTAACGATAAAATAATGTAGGTACCACAGTTTCTGTACAGGTACCTCCATATAACGCCATGCTGTATTGCAGCGAAATTGGGTAAGCACCGGAGAGGTATCTCTCGCTCACATAATATCACCCCAAATTTACGGCTTCGCTCTTCTGCTTTAATATGGTTCGTGAGGAGCCAATGGTTCATTGCAGGGAGGGGGAAGGAAAGCAACGTATTTACATTTCCACTATATGGATGTTTACGGAGGTCGGTAGTCATCAAGAGGCTCCTACCGCTCGGTTGTCTCCTACAGTATAAAAATAAACCCTGCTATATTATTAGGTAGGTATATGATGACTTATCAACATTTCCAGGATAAAGCATGGAGTGCTGGCGACCGTTTGGCAAATTGTTCAAAACAGTACTTGTGTGGAACTGAAGCCGTTTCCTAACATGAAAGCACACAAGTTGGCGGACTGCGCTGCCGTACAGAATGCAGTCGATGTTCACATCGACCATTTGGTAAGTTTTTGCTAAACTGGAGAAACACATTTGCACAGATGCTAGTAAAGGTCTCACAAAAAGGTGCCCTGGAACAGATAATTTTCAGGACATCTTGACACCTAATCTATCCCTTAAGGAACAGACACCATATCCACTCGCATCCGGGGTTGTCCCGCACCACAAAACAACCGCTGCAACTTTAGAACTTATCCCGTACGCAAAACCACCCCCACCTCCTTTAAATCCTCTCTTCTTATTAGAGACGACCAATGAGCAGCAAACGCAATTCTATTGGTTTCACACGAGATTAAGTCAGAGGTAGTATCATGCATGGTGCATCACACTATGCAACGGAATTGGGCCAACACGACCGGGGAAGTACCTCTCGCACACTCGATACCGGCTTAAAATGATAGCGTCGCTGTCGCGTTTCGTGCGGTTTGTAAGTAGCCGGTGGTCCATTGGGGGAGGAATGAGAGGAGGACCTCGCATTTGCGTAACAATCTACGAATGTCCATGAGCGTCGTTCGTTTGTCGTCCAACTGGTCGTTTGTCCCCTTATGCTATAAAAAGGAAATATCTGAGTCCACCCTAGGCTGCTAAGCCTCACCGCCACGACAAGGCTTGAACCATGATATAAACCAAAGAGACAGACCGTACCTATGTCTCGCTCACATGACAACATAACATAGTGAAGTGATGTATACGGCTAGGAGAAAGCGAGGAGCGAGAAGATTTTTCGCAAAAAACGATTCCGAAAAAGCTTTCTCTACTTTATTTTCGCGTATTTGGCTCTCAACTAAATCATGCTTACCATTTTCCAGGGGCAATTGTGGGTCTTAGATAGCGGTATCGTTGACACAAACGACCAGCCACGATGCATGTGCCCACCAAAGATTGTGGTCATCAGCGTGGTTTTGAAGAAAGTGACGAAGAATCTTGACATATCATCGCTTACCAAGCCAGACACCCAGCTGCAGAATATTGCTGTTGAATACGGCATCGGTGGGAAACCATTTGTGTGAGTACAAATCGATCATTAGGGTCACTTGATGAATAAGTATACCGACCCCCATGAATATCAATAAATACTATGTAGATGCGTTGCCCTGCTTTTCACCTCACTCCTCACCCTAATTGGCCATCAACATTAATTGATTTAGCGTCTCCACATTGAGATAGAAACCCTATAAACAAAATAATAATAAATAAATAAAATGAATTCATTTCGGATAACTACAGGATCCATATATGGCTAGTAACATTAAGTGCTTAGTACTAGTGTTAGTTACAATTAGCAATTATAAATACCCTCCGGTATAATTTAAGAATTGATCCAGTGACCCAAGTACTTAAACCTATCTACATTTTTTCAAAGAGAGTAGGTATAGCCGAAGTAATAGAATGTAGATAGGATAGTCTATAGTCGTGTCTGTAAGCCTAAACGTACCTACTACGTGTGAGGTAGAGAGTAATAAGTACCTACTAACCTCGATAGTTCCTGCCTGGTTTGGTCATTTAGCTATTCTGATACTGTTACAGTTGTGAGAGTACAGACACATTTTAGGTTTAATTTAAATAGTTACTGGTTCAGTATCTTGGCGCCAAATTCATCGGTTTATGAATATACCTTAAGCATAATCTAGCCTAGTCTTATGCCCCACCCGCACGAGAGTTTATACAGCTTTTTAACATGCTTTATAATAGGTAGGGCCTTATTGACACGTTACCAAGCTAACAATGGCCGTGCCTAGTTTTAATATACAAAAATACGTCCTGTCGTCTGGCACATTGGAGGGGAGGGGAAAGAAGTGTAACGCATCTGCACGACATTAATACGGATGTCTGTGTGTCTGTATTCGTCTACAGGCTCCGATTGATCATTTGCCCGCTTAAACTATTTTAAAAAAATATTGTGTCACGACGTGTGTCTGAATTTTGTGAGTTCTGACACTACTTTACCGATTATACTTTTCACAAAAATGTGGAATAATTTTATCTTTTTTACTTTAATTAATGACCGAGAAATTTTAATTGTCACAGCAACATGACCCGGTCAGCTCTAAATCCATCAATCAATCAAATTATGCTTGTTGTCAGCTATGTGTCAGATGCGTCTCGTGGCGCTATACTCGTGTACGACACACTAGAAGACTCCGGGTGGGTGGTGCTGGCGTGCGCTCCCACCGCCGGGCTACAGTTCGCCCTGGTGAAGCGTGCCCTCGGCCACACCGTCCTGATCCTCGTCAGATTGCAATATGCGGGCATCATTGAATTGGACACATCGATATTGAAGAGAAAAATGACGCCTTCTACTACCACAGGTAGTACCCAAGTAATGAACAATACTTCAATACTAATTAATTCATCGTAAATAACAAGGAAATGTTACTTTTGAAATTATTAGTAATCGATCACCACTATAATGTATGTTAGCAGGTACATGATGCTATGTCCAGAAGGCTCTTGGCACATGGTATCTAGGTCCAATGGACTGTATTAATATATATAAACTGCCCCGTGGTCTAGTGTTAGGCAAGTTCAGCCACAAACATGCGGTCCCAGGTTCGAATCCCGAGTCGGACAACTACAAACAACAAAAGACAAAAAATGGTATTAGGATTTTTCAATTTCTAACATCAGTCCCGGGTTAGGAAGTTGGCTGTGATACACCAAATTTTACACTTACACTCAACCATTACTCGGAGAGCACGTCAAGCCTGTAAGTAACGTGTGTCTGATCTCTCTCCGGTCGCGTCGGTTTGCCGTCCCACCGGAATAAGGGATTAAGCGTGCACTTGTATTTACGCAAACACTTGTGTACTATACAATATCCTGCACAATAAAGATGGCCGCTGTAGCCTAAATTCGGCTAGGAGGACATTATTATTAATAGTATTATACATGAAACACGCAGTGCTATTGCTAATAGACTGGCGCAGCAGTGAATCGTGTAGGAGAATGATGTTTATTTCCATATGTATGTGAATTTACTTTCATTACGAAAGGGTTAATGCCATGTTGTATGGCAGCTGAATTGGGCCGACACGTCCTGGGAAGTATCTCTCGCTCGCACGGTACCACCGTAAAGTGACAAAAAAGGGTGTTGAGTTTCGTGCGGTTTGTGAAAAATATAGTCAGTGGCCCCTAGGAGGGGAGGAGGAAATGATGGCAACGCATCGGCATAGTATTTCTCGCGTTTATAGTCATCAACAACCTTCGCCTGCACATTCGTTTCCCTATAATATAACAAAACAGTAGGTAGTTAAGCCCCTACGAGGGCATCCGTTATCTTTACCAGACTAACTGTATGGGAATGAAATTAGTTTTTTTCTTCATTTCCAGTTCTCGGAGGTGACACTAAACCTGTAAGTCTGCTGGGTTTCGACGCGCATCACTTGTACTTCCGCCACCTGGAATGCTCAGACGTGCTCAGCTGGGACACTCGCCAGGCCTTCGACGCCTCCCACCACAAAGACATCCACTCACCTGGGCCATGCCTCATGCCGACGTCCGTCACCGTAGACCCATTGAAACCGTTTCTTGTGGTGCTGGAGTCTGACTTCGGTGAAACTGTGCTAGGCAACCTGCCTACATACCATAGAATCAGTTTTATAAGCACAATTTAAAAACCGCTTTAATTAAAATTTTCTTTAAATAAAAAAGTTCACTTGCGATTTTCATTAGCTATAATTAACATTTTTTTATATACAAGACAGGAAACTGAGTTTGAGCCTTTAATGACCACCGGTGTCCCAATTTTTTATGCAAATATTTCTCTCCTTCCTGTCCTCCCATTGTGTCATTGGGCCACTGGGGACTTAGAAACGGTTAGGAATGCGACAGCATAGCTGTCAATTTGCGGCAGTATAATGTCAATGAGAGGTGCCTCCCCGGTTATGCCGGCCGATTTCAACTGAAGTGCAGCACAGCGCTACCTCTTACAAATTGATTAGTTAGGACTTTAGCTTTATAAAATCATACGTCTTCAAGCCAGTTCCCTGAAGAATTACTTCTGTATAATGTTCTCGCGGCTTGAAAAAAAAACTGCTTAGTCTATGAATAAGCTACAGAAAGAATGTAAATAAAAACACATATGAGGTGCACATAACACTTATATTTGTAACATAACGTGATTTATCTAAAATAAACATTTTAAATTAAAACAACCAACTTAATACAATATTTGGAGAAAAAAATGACCAAACAAATATATTATAAACAAAGCTATAAGTTATTATATACCTAAATACCGGTTTGTTATGTTTCGCGGGCCACAGCACATACAATTCGATCCCAGTATCTTTGCATCTCTGAGGGATCCCTCAGTGCGTCCAGCTTGATGCCTTAGTACATTCAGCATACATTACTGGTGAGCTGTTATGACGTCATCGATACTAAATACACAGACATCGTGCCCGGGCTGTAAACGCTCCCGCATTATAATTTATATTTTCATATAAAACACCCCGTATCCTATATTTTTTATTTACGAGGATACGTCTGTAAAAAAATAAATTAAAATAAATATTTTATATACAGAAACAATATACATAACCCACCCATAAGTTTTTATTTACTTAAAACAAATAAAATCATGAACTTCTGTTGGGGCTTTGACCATAGAGCAATAATACTGTAGCATTACTTTATGATAATTTATATCGGTTTTGGACTTACATAGTCAAAGAAAATTTATGCTTTTTCGTAGGTCAAAGTAATATTATAGCATTATTGCTTTTGTGTCGTTGTAAGCACCGTGCAGTGTCCTGTCCATACAACCTTCATACACATTTTTATATAACAGAGCCTCAAAAATGATAATAAACGTTTTCTCCAATAAATGTTATAAACAATAAGAGCCAGCCACTTTAACTTAAGGTTATCGAATGCGTTACATGAGTACAAAGGTTTATTACAAAACAATGCTGCTTAGGTGTGCAGTAATGTTTTGATTTTAACACAAAATGGCTTTCTGGCTGTATCGTGAAATTACATTCAAGTTTTATTTACGACAAAGTGTTTGTGGCGAGTGTTTTAAAAACCAATTCAAATTTTGGTTCCATATTTGAATTATTTTTAATTTGTACATACCTACACACCGTAATATAATTTTATATTGATTGTTCAATTTCTAGGAATCTTTTTTTAAGATTACCCAAAGTGCACAGTCTAAACCAGAAAGCCCAACATGATTTGAGTTCATAAATATATTTTTCGTAATAAAAATAACCTTAACATATTGTCTTTCAAGATACACGGTAAATGAAGTCATACATTTGCATGTTTTTTTTTTCATATTTACAAATCATTTCCTCAATATCGTTTGGTACAAAACATATCTACATTTATTTAAAGTAATTACAACGCCAAACAAACTCATATATACAGACTCAAGTTTACTATAACAAACTTTGCTGAATCTATATAAATTACTTTATACTTTAAATGTTTTTATGTAGGCCGTACGTTGCCAGTTTCTACGTCAGAGGTAAATTGTATTTAAAAATACCGCCGACAAACATGCATTTTATAAACGAAATATCTATATTGTGTTTGTAGAGCATTGCCTATGTCAGTACATTGCATAGACTATGTCCAAGGTCATTGTCGTGAAAAATTTCATATAGCTCTAATGCTTCACAAAAATCTTCGTACAAATGAACTAAAGTGATATAATTTAAAACTAAAGAAATAAAGAGCGATACCGGGATGATTTATATCAGTTATATTTCAATGTAGGTAACAGTTCGTTTCGCCCAAGTTGGTTCACTAGTTTTAAAAATATGTAGTTGCTAAAAACTAATAGATTAAAGAATTTTACCGACTTCAAATATCAGTCAACTGAAAAGGAAAAACAACGACAATGGCCTTTAGTTTTAAGATTAAAAATCAAAAAAGAGTAATGGAGTTTAGATATAACATTGGCGTATATTAGAACGAAGTTCTTTACCGCGCGTTGCGAAGGAGGCAAGACGAAAAAAATTTGTTGAAATGTTGTCAGGCCACTTTTTGCTACTGTAATAAGCCGCGCGGCGTGCGCATGTTTCTATGTCTGTATCTTTCTCTCTCACATAGAATTTTCGTTTCGTCTTTCTACTTTGTTTTGAACGGTGTAGTGCCGCGACGACTGGTTCTGTTTTATAAGTACATACAGGTTTTTTTTTTGTACAAAATGAATAATTAAAAAAATATACAATTCCTTCAGTAATTAAACGTGGAGATAGAATATTGAAATCGACCTGAAAAATCTTTAGGTATCTTGCTTTCGTTATTGTTAGATATTCCGGGTTAGAACACAAACCAATTTGGAATGACTACGTACAGAATTTAATTTTATACACCATTGTATTTCTTAAAAGTTAACAACTACACTCATAAAGGTACTACATAAGGTATGCTGCACATTACGTCGGAACATAGTATCTTATATAATCACAATTTCCTTATCAAAGGCACATGTGTGGTGTTATGCTGTCAAATATTCACTCGCTCAGTCACGACACACCTAGCGTATAAAATATTCTTCGAGTGGGATACCTATTTCTACTATCGTATAAACGAAAGTGTTCGCAATGACTTACATCGATTTAATATTAACGGTGGTTTTTATATTTAAATATAAAAATGAACAATTCAAGTCTGAAGTCTTTAAATTTTTGGAAGCTCAATAAATTCCAAATGTTTTGTTTGAAAATAGAACGCGTGCGACATAAGCGCCCCGCTTCCCCCCACTTTCCCCGCTGCCGCTCATCTTTTGCGATACGCAACAACCGTACGCTAGCGCATGCACCTGTCACGTCACAAAGTGATCTTATATCGCACGGGCTGTTTTCTCAAGAATGAAGCCTCTAGCATCATAGAAACGTCTTCTAACTAGCTTGAAACTAATTAATTCGTTAGCGAACCATTTGATTCTGTCACAACAAGTCTTAAGTATACATTACAATCAACTACTAGGGGCCAGATCTAAAATTAGATGGGAAATAAATAAAGCACAGTACTTATGTACGTGGAGTGATGTTAGCTGATCTCATGTTGATATTCGAGTTTTCCATACAGTTGACTTCTCACCTGTAAATAACAATCACATCTACACTACCGTTACATAAAATATAATTCATATTTTATATAACATCAAGCACAGGGTACACAAACCAAATTTACTAGATTTTTCTATAAAATATATATTCTAATAAATAGTATAAGTCCCTGTAGGTATAAGTCAGGATTAGATGGGCCTTAAGTAGCAGTACCTCTAGGTACTTAAGGGAGATATTGAGTACAGTATACTACTGAAATTGTTATTCGAGGGACTACAAGGGTTTAATTTGCACTACAAGCATTTTTTTACTACGAAAATGTTAAACAGACAATGGCGTATGTGCAACTTAGTCTAAAATACTGTCAGCGGTCGGTTTCTCTACAGGGTGGATATGATACCTGAACCATTAAGTAATACATATGGTTCACTTTTTAATGAAATGTAGACATTACCAATCTTCTGTCAGAATAACCAGTCTCGACAAAGGATAGTTAAATACTCGACCAGATTTCCTCTTCCCTAGTCTTATTTTAAAAGACCTTTAAAAGGTGTTAAAAGTTGTAAACCTAAATGCATTATCAATATATATTATTTAATAGTATAAAAGATATTATAAATTCAACTTTATTCAAGTTAAATCAGTAATATAATAACATATCTAATATCAGAACTATACGTTAATAATAATGGCCCATAAGTCCCCAATGCAAGGCACTATTCTGCACAAAACCAGGCGAGGAGGTCAGTATACCTATATCCTTTATATTCTATATAGACTAGAAAAATTGGTCAGTCTATAACTCTATACATCATTATATCAACCCCGTAAGTCAGTCTTTATTGACTCAAGTCGTGTTGTGTAGGAAACGTGTTCAACTTGACACTGAACTCACCTGTCGTATGAGATTCCCCGGACATGTGGTGTCTGGGCACAATGTACTTCGACTCCTGGAACATTGACAACATCAGATCCTCGGTGGTGGGATGGTACTCCACTCCATTGATGCTGGTAACCAACGGAGAACTGTCGTAGCTTCTCTCTGAAACCCGGGCTGGGTAATCCACAGAGCGCGGCCTCCGAGGATCTATTGGGGTCATCTTGGGGTTGACATGGACATCCTTGTGTATATACGGCTCCATAGGCAGGCTGGATTCATTTTCATAGTCGCTGACGTCATCAGTGTCGCCACTGACCTCCGCTATCAACGGTCTCTGCAGCGTGGGTGACTGTATGACTGTATTCTCTATCGTCACTTGTTTGACGGGGCTACTGCGGCTGCTCTCGCCTCTCTTCGGCGACGGAGTCTCCACTGCCTCTATACTTTCCGTGGATTTGCATTCCTCGTCCTCTTTTATTTCGGTAATCTCGTTTAGGTTTTCCTTCACATACTTG
Source organism: Eumaeus atala (assembly GCA_017140195.1). Classification (NCBI taxonomy): domain Eukaryota; kingdom Metazoa; phylum Arthropoda; class Insecta; order Lepidoptera; family Lycaenidae; genus Eumaeus; species Eumaeus atala. Next base: position 250,562 of record JAFELO010001246.1, on the reverse strand, counting down.
GGCATCCTCAACGCCCAATGGCCGTGTTCGTCTGATGAGCACGAATGAGTGACGATGGGTTTTTTCCGCCTGTAGAATAGCATGTAGGCGTAGTTGTTGACGAGTTCGCTTTGTACGTTCTCATCGTCAACGGGCGTGACTCTGGAGTCGTCGAACTTGTACCAGAGGTTGTCGTATGGGTTCTTACATGCTGCCGTGTAATGTCCAGTCTCCAGGTCATCGCCGTGATGGTAGCAGATGGCGTACAGGTCGTAGATGTTGTGCTGCGGGTTGATGGCGTGTTTGGACTGCCTGCGCCTGGGCGAGCGCGAGTGACTCGGTGACTCGGCGGTCGAAGACGCTCTCTGTACGAGGTGCGGCGTCATGTCGAAGTCGTTTATCGGAAACTCGACCATCGTGGTTAATTTCGTGCTCGTCCGACCTTTGGCCTGCCTAAATGGAAGATATAAGAAACGTTTGTAAATAGAAATGGTGTGTGGAGTATTGTAATTATCGTAACAAAAATCCAAGCTGAAATTTATTGAAAATATGAAACATATTTCCGTTGTAAAGCACATGTCCGTTGATACTTAACACTGGTTAAAACTAAATTTGTTGTGTCCACAGATAGTTGAAAAAAAAAATCCGTTTAATCGTGAAGTAAATTTAAAATTGGGGAAGTTAATTGGCACAGAAAAATGTAACTTAAAATTACGGTCCAAAAATTGTGTGATGTCCGAAACTTGTAAGAAATAGAATAGTTTGTGACAGCCCTAAACTTTATAACTTGTTCGTCAATATATATCATACTAGCAGTACGCCCCTGCTTCGCACGGCTTTTTACAAGATTTGGTGTAAATTGATCATCATCAGCCGGACGAAATCCACTGCTGGGCATGGGCCTCCCCCGCAAAGCACCATAAGGTCACGATCACGAGCCAATGAATGCAAGATTCATTTGCACTTTGCAATGCGAAAATAAATTCAATTTATGACAACGTCTGCCGGGACAACTAGTTGTCCATAAATTTTGCGCAGCCATGTAAGGATTTTTTTTTTTGATTTTTTTGGTTACGTTTCCGAAGTTTTCATAGTAATTTTAAAGTTTTAGTAAGTGTTATATAACCTATGTTCACCACACATGTAGGATAGTAATGGTATATTTTTCAAATTGCTCCAGTTAGTTCGGTCCAGTATTTTCGGAGCCTATATAAATACACAAACAAACAATCAATGTGTTGTCTTTTTAATTTTAGCATAGACAATAAACTACATTGTACTAATGGCGTATAACATGTAGAAAAAAAATGAAACACTTACTGTCGAAACCGCTTGAGATGTATCACGAGTATATCTGGCAGCGACCACAGGCCGAGAGTCTTGACAACTGGCATGTACCTCTGGCACTGAGGACAGCTATAAACATAAGAAGCATTTAATGAGTACTTTCTATTCTATTGTAAAAAGAATTAATGCATGCAGCGTCATTGGCGTCTCCGCGCCCGCTGCCGCGTCCGCCACTCACACCGTCGGTTATGCTTCGCACACACCACACCACCGTACGTGCGGCCGCGGTATACTCACCGCCACGCGTCCTCCTGCGCGAGATGCTCGGCACGCGTATAGTGTGCAAGACAGGCGCGCAGCGTGAGCGGCGCCGCCGCGCCCGCCGCCGACACGTGCGTCTCGTACGCCTCGCCCGCCGACCGGATTATACTGCACAAGCACATAAAATATTATAAGACATTCATATTTATGATAGCACATATTTACTTTTCATATTTTATATTTTACACTAATAGTGATTTTGTTCGCGAAATAAACACTAAATTTGTAAATTTATTTTTTCGGGATAAGAGATATGTTTTTTGTGAGTGTAGAAGAAACAGTCTTGTCTTTTTAGTGTGATTGAGTAACAAAAATCCAAATTTATTTAATTTCTAAATCTACCTCGGATCTCAAGAATAAGAGCAATAGAAATAACAAAAGATCGTATCGCGGTTTACTACGATATTATCTTGTACGTTGTACTCACCTGTCCCGGTGGGCGGGGTCCCACAGCAGCTCGAGGCGGAGGTGAGGGTACTTGTCGTGCGCGCACAGAGCTTGTTCTACATCCAGGGCGAACAGTGGGTGTGGGAGCTGTAAATATACCCAATGTTTACTATAAGAAATAAGATTACAGAAAATTATTTTTATACAAAATCGTGTATTTTTAAAGTATTGCCTCTACATTAGGAAATGATTTATCTTTACAGTACAGTCTGTACTGTTATTGACGTCTGTGATGCTAAGAAAAGAAAAACATTATTTCATTTTTCTTTTCTTAGCATCAGAGACATACACATGGTCCTTCTTTGTAGCCAAAAAATATATTAGTGAATGGAAGTAAACAAACCTCTGGCTGCAAGTAGGCGGGGTCCCTGGGCCGGTGCGCCTCTGCTATCCTGGCGCGGAAGATGTCGGTCCCCTGCGAGCTCTCGAGCACGCGATCAGCGATGATCTGGCACATCTCCTTCAGCAGCAGCTTCTGCAGGTCCTCGTACGAGATCTCGCGCGGCACTTGCATCGCGTATGGCGAACCTGCAAAAGGAGTATTATCTTTACTATAATATATTTTGCGTGAATATTCTAACTCAACAATCATAGAGAACTAAGCAGAATTCAAATAATTTTGTTTCATATATCAAATCGTTTATACAGTTGGCAAAATAAATAGAATCGGAATGAGATCTCATATCGGATTTTAAAGCAAGACAACTCGATATCATGACAATTCAGTAGTGTGAATCCGGTTCGATAGACATTCTGATCCATGTATCCGACATTTTAACATACACATAAAATGTATAAGTTTATTTATTTACTTTATTGTCTGTTGACAATACTATAAATATATTATAATAAGTCTTTTTTTAACATACATGACATCGAAAAGTACGATTGCCACGCATATCACCATATAGCGAAAATAAGACAGGTACTGACCGAAGCGCTCGCCTTCCAACAGATTAACCCAGAGCAGCAGCAGGTACGGCGCAGGTGGGGCGGGCGGCGCGGCCGGCGGCAGCAGCGGCGGCGCCTCCAAGCAGTACAGCGCGCCCAGGTCCAGACCCGCCGCCTCCCACGTGCCGCGCGCCATGCACCATCCTGTACATACCACACAGTCTTAAGACTACCAACCTGTTTAACCTGTAACCATAGACTGATGGGGGCAATACTTTGTAGACGCGAACTAAAAAGCCCCGAAGCATAGCTCAAAAAATTGATGTATCCCGGTATCTATTTAGAACACAGCAAAATAGAGATTGCTCTACCTTGGATGTGCAAGAAATTTACAATAAAACCATCACCAACATTATCAGTAATCAGGAAAAGATAAGAAATAACAATACTCAAATATAAAGGAAATGAAAGGACTAATAATGGAAAGGAAATAATTACTAAGTTATAGAAGATATGAAGTACTCAAGAAAATATTCGGAATTAGTAAGAAAATAGGTTTATATCTATAGTGAAAAACAAAAAGAAAGAGCAGATTGCATAAACACATATATCAAATATTAACAGCAGTGTTAGAAGACTCATTTAGGAAAATTAACTGGTTAGTTTGATGATGAGATGAACATTTATGTACCAAAATTTAACCACCTGGAATTTGCTGACAATTTGGTCTTTATAGCTGATAATAGTGCTACGCTCAGAAAATGCTTCAGAAACTTACAACACAAAACAGTGGGTTTAACAATTAGTAAAGGCAAAACAAAGATAATGACAAACCAAATAACTGCCTACATCAAAGTAGATGGAGAAAATATGAGTATGTGGAATGCTTGTATCTGGTACAAATGATAGCTCTCAATAACCTAAATGTAGAATGAAATTGATAGAAGGATCAACAATTCATGGAAAGTATATATGTCCCAGACATGAAAGGAGTAATGAAAGACAAATCTTATCCCATTGAAATTAAACCTAAACACGGGCATTAAACCACAAAACGTAGAGATCACCACGTGCGAGAGACGCATGGAGAGAAGAATGATGGGCTACTCTCAACAGACAGACAGAAAGAAAGCAACTAGGATCAGAAAAAAATTGAAATTAGAAAAAGCAAGTACTAAAATTAAGAAACTCATATGGTAATGGGTAGGACATTATTAGGGTAACCAAAAATAAATGGACAAAATGAATCACAGAGAGGCTTCCATACGACACTCCAAAAGGAAAAAAAGTAAGACCAAAGAAATGCTGGCTTAATGACAAAGACAACAGCTGGACATATGTGGACAAGAAAAGCAAAAGGTATGCGGAAATTGTTGGAGGTGTGTGTGTCTGATGGATACACAGACTCAAAACTAAATAATAGAGACTGCAAAAAGAACAACACAGAAAAGTCTATAAATAGGTTAATATAATGTATGTTTGTACAGGACATGATATTCTTAACTTAGCATCAAAGTACCGTAACAACCGGGCTTATTTTAGCTTATTAAAGAAATTATACTCGATATGAGACTTAACTGAAGCAATTCACCAGGAGCATCAGCTTCTAATAAAACCCAAAACGCCCTGTTCCCTCCTGGTGTCCACACAGTACTTGTTCGAACTCGTACCTGTCTCATTAATCTCAGCGAGTATTATATGGTCCCGGTCGATCCCCGTGTCGTTGTGTAGCACAGTTCTCAAGTCGTCCATGGTTGAGTTCGGCTTCAGTTCCACACCGATCCGAACCTGCCTTGGTTGTTGGTTTACATACACAACCTGAAACAAGATAAAGCAACATTGTTACAAACAGTTGCGTAGGCGCACTGGAGCGATCGACTCTGATCTTACTACTACTCTTAGGCTGAACTTTAGGTTGCAATTCAAAAATATTTTCGTCTAACGTGTTAGAAGATGGTTAGGACCATAGTTAAAAGATGAGAGTGATGTTAAAATTTTTAGAATGTCGGCTCCTACCTTAAATTTCATTCATCAAACCAAACTTACTACTTACTATGTTAGTTATGCTCTACGGTTTCACCCACCAGAAAAACCTATACTAAGGGACCAATTTTTTTTATTATTCACGATTGTGATCTATATTGGTGCTAAATTTCAGCTTAATTTGCTCAGTTCTTTTTGCTATGAAAGAATAACAAACATGCATACAGACCTTCGCATTTATAATTTTACTATGACATTATCCAAGGCCTTTGTCTAGCAGTGGACATCGTCCGGCTGATGATGTTGATTGTGTAACCCCACCTAGAGGTATAACACAATATGGACTTTCTACGAAATAAATAAATATTTACAATACAACACACCTTCACGCCACTTCCCAAAATGGGTAGGCAGTGAGAATGGAGTGGAGCACATCGAGATCCCCACACAACCTGCCTTGCCTTCTCATTATTCCTGCAAGCACGCCGTTTGTGAAGACTGTTTTTCTTTTATCTATATTGTACTACAAGAGTTGACTTACGTTGACAGGTAGAGGTGAGGGCTGGACCGTGGCCGGTCTCGTGGGCAGCTGTACACTTACGCAGTGGAAAGGGTCGAACGTGCAGGATGTACGCTCGCACTTAGCGCACGTTAACGCTGACCTGCAATGACATAAGCTGTCCGTAATGTCAATTTACTAATGTTTTTATACTAATATTATATGGATGTTTAATAGTGATTAATTTTAAAGATGCCCTTAAAGCATCAACTATGTTGAAAAAATATGGCGAAAGAGGCCGAATCGCGACTACGAAGCTACTGTAAATTCAGCAGTGAGCTAGTACTGATTGTGAAGATGATGGTCGATTCTAAATATAAGAGGTGACAAAAATCGTAATATGAAAGTTGTTCTTTTGAAGGCTGACCAAAGACTAGCAGGTGCAAAAAGCCTAAATACTTACTTCACACTTAAATTACTTCTTCACACCTCTGCCTAACTCTTCGGGGATAATAGGCGTGAAGAATTTTTTTTTTTTTACTTTCTTTATAGCGTCGTGACCATGGCCAGTTTGGTGGTACTACACCTCTGATAATCCAGCGGATTGTAGGCCTCGATAATCACTTGCCTCTCGGTGACCAGATGGCTCATTGGCCTCCAAAATTATACAAAAGGTGACCAGATCCTCAGGAAATTTAAAAAAACAAGAATGTTCCTTATCAATAATTGAGAATACACGACTGCACTAAAAATATTTAGATATACTCTTGCTACCTCTTTCTTTACTAACTTATCTCCTTTTTAGATATACTCTTGCTACCTCTTTCTTTACTAACTTATCTCCTTTTTAGATATACTCTTGCCACCTCTTTCTTTACTAACTTATCTCCTTTTTCACATATTCATCATCATTTCAATCATTTAAACATTCGTGATAATTTTCGAAGTAAAATTCTTACGCTTACTTGGCTCTCAAGTCAGTGTGTGTAACGATGTCTTGCTTGACCCATAGGGAGGGGGGAGGGGAGGAGGGCAACGCATCGGTATGGTAATTATGTGGTTGTTCATGGACGTCGGTAATCGTAAAAAGGCTCTTGTTACTCGTTTGCCCCCTCTTCTATGAAAAATAAGAAAACCTTAAAAATTAATTGTCATTTCCGGAAATGCATCATGTTTTTATTATACATAATTAAAAAGCAACTTCTTGGCTTTTTAATTATGTATAATAAAAATAGTAGCTTCAGTTTAGAATCTTACAAAAAAAAATGAACATTTAACATCTGAAGACATTGGTGTAAATGATAAATGAGTATAAAAATATTATTGCCACACTTACTTGTTTTGTTATTACATAATAACATTTAGAAACTTTACCTGTACTGTGCTTGAAACACAGCCTGGACAAAGGAGCTGTTGCGTCGAGCGTGATTAGCTAAAGTCTCGGCTGCAACCACCTCATCAGATTTACCAACGGTGTTCTGAAATATCAACAGACATATTTTCTTATAGAATAATAGGACAGTGAGGAATTAAGTGTATTTTGATGACTACCAAATCCCTAAGATTTCAGCATTAATGTCATGAGGGTTCCCACTCCCATTAAATGGCCACCAACTACTCACAAATCACACTAAATGCAACAAGCGCAGATGTCACTTTATGTCAGTGTCATGTGAGCGAGAGGTACCTGGTTGATTCTGCTGCAATGCTGCATGACACTACCTCATTGCATGTTTAAATAAAGCAATATTTTGTTTATTGGACGAATAATGTATATACATGTAAATAAAAGGTTTAAAATTATTACATGACCAAAGTTAATATTCACACAATGTAAGTAGTGCTGATGTATAGCCTTCACTCTATCCTCCTCAATCAGATTGTCACAAACTGTGTGATACACAAAGCATTGCCGCTGTCATCACTCAGTAACACATTTTGTAAGCAACTATGACTGTCTCATATATCATTCCAGTGATAAGCAGATGACATGAAATAGTTTCTTAACATTTAATAACAGTCTGAAGACAAGAAGATGGTGGTTATACATCTCCATGCTGGGGAGAACATGTTAAGCCATCCTGCAGAAGATTTTTTCTGGTTAATTCAAACCTAATGTTCCAATTTAGGAGAATAAGGAAGTAGTGAGGTTCATTGTGACTATCCTCATACTTTTGTGCCACTATAATATTATTTCATACACGTTTGGCTAGTCTCTATGCCGCCTGTAGCGCCTGATGTGCCAATAGTACACCTGTCATACATATCACTGGCCACACAAACATAATATCATTTAAAAAATATAAACATTGAACTACATAATTTATAATTGCCAATATACATAGATTGGATCGGAGATTCGGAGCCAAAAATCAGTTGGAATTGTTATCAAAACTTTAATATAAGAAAATAGCATATATATATATTTTAACATAGATAATTGGTGATGGTAAACTGAGTAATATGTACCATAAATTAGCTTACCTTTATAGTTTTATATTTCTTTTTAGTTGCTGTATTTAAATCCTCATGTACCTTATCAAGAAGCCAAAACAAAAATTCCTGTGCATCATGTTGGCTACTGCCTCTATATTGAGTACCATGTCTTTCAACAGCTGCCTAAAAATGTGGCCAATTAAGAAAGTTATAAGCAATATGTTTCCTTACACACAAAAGCTACTGAATAGGTTTGGAAGAAGTTTGTCAGTCAGATATACTTAATTAAGTTCTGATGGCTTCACACAGATGACCACATAAAATGCGCCCTAAAAACCCTGCACATTAAATATATTATCATAGTTAAGTTTTCATACTTAACATTGACCTAGTGAGATCATTTAACATATTAAATCATACAAGTATATTTAGTATACACATTACTTAGCTATTTTTATGATCTACGTGTACACATGTGTACTAATATATATGTATGTAGCATAGATCTCAGATACAACATCATCACAATGATTTTCCTTATATCCAGGGGGTTTCAGGGGCAATATAGCTCGGTTTAAGTTAAAAAAAAGTGTTGATTGAACCGTGTTTTCATTGAATAAAAACACTCGAATACGAAATTAAATTTCACCACCATACACAAAGCTGGAATAGCTGGGTCAGTAAACCAGTGCCTTAAAATGTAGGATACCTGGGTTTAAATCTTGGGTCAATTGTTTCTTATATTTTTTCTTTCTTACCAAGTTCCTTTCTTTTTTCGAAAAAAGTTTCATGGGAGCCCTAAAGATAAGTCCAAAAAAAGCACTCTGTCAACAAGACACAATGTTCAAGTATGGCAAAGGCTATATAAATATTAACTTTGCACCTAATTGCAGTTGTTTCATTTTTTACATTTGTACCCTCACGGCATGATGTGGGAGTTGAATCACTGTATTGAAGTCGCAAATTTTTTGATTATCTGATAATACTTGTTTTACCTTTCTTATTTAGGTTAAATAAGATTTGAGATTGGCAAATTATTATGCAATGTTGTATCCAGTGGTTCTGAAATGGTGGAGAAAAATGAGGTACTACAGTATTGCTTACCCAAAAGGCTGCCATATTTGTGTCATTTTAAAGAGCCACATATAAGTGAAATATTGTTTATGACATAATCAGAATGTATAGCTTGCCGAACCTAATTTGCCAGAGGGCCTCTGAGATCATGTAGATAATAAACATTACTAACCTTGAATGAGATACTCATATCAGAAATGTATCGACAAGACCATAATGCTTTTAATATAGTAGCTAATTGTTCAGTTACTTCACCTCGTGTTCCATATTTCTTTGAATTTATTTTGTTCCTCTTTTGTAAATCAATCTGCAAGATAGTGTGTGCAAAACTCTTTTCAATGTTTAATCATTTTAATTAGTCAATATTCTTTCGAAAATTTTATTCATATATGGATTCATCAGAATCTATCAATTAAGACACCATAAGAGATTTGATATTAATAACAGTTTTTCTATATAATAATATATCAGCTTATGATCTAGATATATACTAAAAAGTAATATTATTAATATACTTTATGAGCCATCCCACCTAATTCATAGTTGACCTAACAGCATATTGATATACAAACTATTAAAATATTTCCTTACCTTATAATGATCTAAAACAAAGTACTCTGCAATCACATCAGTATGAGAAAGACACTGCAAAACTGCATTCATGTAGCAAGTATTGCCATGATTTTTTATTCCTGTTGCAGCTGGAGTTGTACCTGGAGGCCAGGGAGGCTCTCCACTGCATGGGACACGATCACTGTGCTGTATTACAGAGCCAGATTTAACCTGCAATATATAGGTAATTTTAAAGTTATAGTTTCCTCAAGTGTATAAATTTATAACAAATAACACAAATACTTACGTTTGATACATTTACTGTACTCATATGCTGTGCTATCTTATTCAGGAATATTTTCCATGATGGCCTTCGAAATAATTTTCTTTCTAAGCCACCCTCTTCTTTTTGCGATGTTCCTATGACGCTGCTGGCATTTCCTTGTTTATCAATGTCACTAGTTTTATTCTTGCTCGAACTAGGCCTACTCGTACCAAATGGATTCCGAGGTAAGGTAAATGTTCTTTTTAATCGAGATCCTTCAATCTGTTTTGGTGCTATGTTCGTATCCGCCACTTCATTTATAAGTTCACTTTCAGAACATGATTTTAAAACATTAGATAAGTTATTCGTGGACATCATAAAAACTTAGCGTGATAATATTTCACGCTAAAATATTTCTTTCTCAATTTTACAAAAAAACAATTAGAAAACATTGATATGCAATTGACAGCAGCGCCATTAAAAGCATTGGTTACAGATAAGTAACTACAGATTAAAATATTTGTAGATAACCACAGTGTAGTCTTCATCACTTTATTAAAATTGCAATCTCAATAGAGAATTTTTAAATTATGTTATGTCTCTCCAAATGTTTTATTTTATAACCGGCAGAAGTAAAGTAATAAAATTTTATTATAGTTTCTATATGAAAATAAGTCATTATTTTAATGAAAATACTCTTATATATTATATGACATACATTATGCGGCTGTATGGAATTGGACTTTCACCATTATAATGCTTTAATAAAAAATAACAGATACAGATTTTTAGACAGATTTGTCAATTTATAGTTGTCAAATGTCATTGGATTACGAGAGAATCGGATATCCTGCAATTGTGCGAAATAGGATTAGGAGGGGGATCGAATAAGTGATAATACGCGCATAATTCTTTTTAAATATATGTATCGCTTAGATAATAATAAATATAGGATGTAATGTTTTAGTCTCCAGCGTTGATAAACATAAAGGCGTAATAATCTCATTAGTTTAATGTGCACGCCTAAAAATAAATGAATCTGTTAAATTGCAATGTTTAGGTAAGTTATTTTGGTTTTATTTAATTAAGAATTTTGTAATTAGGAGATGCGAAAGCAGCTATTGATGAAACAGTGTCTATTTTTAAGGCATCGTTTTATATTTTAAAAAGAATTAATTACCTTTTATGTGAAATTTTAATAAATGAATAGGTGTATTTTAAATTCACATAAGCGAAAAGTTTAATGATTCCTGTGATTGTTTATAACTATCGTGTTTCAGCGACCTTAGAAAAAATGTCTTCATTTGAGAAACTAAAACTTCTCATTTGGAAGAATTTCCTCTTACAAAGACGTCACAAATGGCAAACAGCATTCGAAATAGCATCGCCCGTTGTATTTTCGCTATTTTTAATATTAATAAGATGTCTCGTGGACCCGCAATCGAATCCCGCCGTATCCTACCCGCCGTTTCCACCAACGTACTTCAACATAACCGGGAGACAGTTGTAAGTACAAGTTTATCAGTTATTACCTGTCGTTATACAGTATAGACGACCGAACAAGTAGTCGAAGCCTTTTGATGACTATCGACGTCCATAAATATCCGCAAAATTACTATGCCGATGACTACGAGTCGCACTTTACGGGGGCGTCATGTGAGCGAGAGGTATCCCCAGTCGTTCCGGCCCAATATGGATGTAAATCAGCATGGCACAACCACTTACTTTTAATACTATTTTCTTATCGCTCATGGACCACTATAACATCTGCATTTTGAGATGCGCAAGCTCCTTCCCTCATGCCGCCTAATGGGCCACGTTCAAACTAATTAGGTATAAACCTCAGAAAGATGACGTCGTCTCCATCACTTTTATGACAGTATGTAAGCGATTCCACAATCGGACGTTCTGGCATAGTTTGGCTGCAATGCAACCTCGCTTCTATATACATTATTTTTTTATACAGCGGAAACCTGACGTATGCTAAAAGAGAAGGCACTCTAGCCTTTTCTCCCGAAAATGCACTCACCCGGAAGGTGACATTGGATGCCATGGCCACGGTGGCCCGCGACAACCTCGGCCTCATAGCTCTGTTCTTCGACAGCTCAATGCTTCCGCAACCTATAGGATATAAAAACGCCAGTGAGATGGAAAAAGCTCTGACACTGCCGAACGTTATGAACCGTATCCTCGTGGGCATCCAGTATGACGACGAAATGACGAGTGAGTACAATGAGTCGAGCTCTCGTAAATTAATGCGAATGTCATTAACCACTATAAACAAGTTTTTATAGTAGCTACATACCGGGCAAACGAGCAATCGGAACCTTTGGATGACTTCCGACGCCCTTGGACAATGACGGTTATCTAGGGGCGTCACATAATTGTCTGGCAGACGTGTTGCTCTCCTACCTTCTAAGGGGCCACCGGAAATTCACAGGGTATACAAAAAACGACAGCAGCGAAATTGCTCAGCAGTCTTGTCGGCTCGTTAAGGCCGCAATGCAGAATGACACCTTTTAAACTTAAAAACCATTTAAAATTCTATCTTGTTCCAATTAAGTACTGGCTTGCCTTTAAGCTTTCTGACTTTCCAATAAACTTACAGTGGCCATGGTAATGGAAGGTTAGTACCTTCACGAACCTTCCATGTATCTCACCCCACCATCTCACAATCTCACCCTCTGTAAGGTACTTATAAAGTACTCCATAAACCGTTAGGGCAACATTTGTTAAATAAACATTACTTATCAGCGTTCCATGCTGTTTCACAATTTCTGTCAATGGTTAATAAGACTAAGCGACGAAAAATTCTTTATGGAACATGTCTCCCTGCAACAGTGGGCAACGGTGTTAGTGAAGTAACCTTTTTTAGTGGCTCTCGCTAAAAGTCTCGCTCCAAAAGGGGCATTGTGGGCTCTGACTTGCTTCAGGATCCTGCAGTCCATGACGAAATACTCGCTGATGCGATTTCAGCTACGTAAGAAGCTGTTGTCGTTGAATTCTGCACATTAGTCCAGACACGACCCTAGAGGTACCTCTCGCTCACATAATACAGAGTCGCGTTAGTGCTACGTTTATTGTGAAAGACATCCATATTGTCCGTGACTATGTGAATATTTGTAGTCGCTGGTAGGTTCTAAAAGACACGACTGCTCGTTTTCTCCATACGCAAAATAAAATCTTGATTATTCCACCGCTTTTTGCGCATGGTAGTAGTGAGGGGTGCTAGCTCATCGAAAGGGGGGTGGGGGTGGGTGAAGGAGGGAAATGCATTTGCATAAACGTGCGTAAAAGCCCTCGATCATCACTAAATGAGTCCTTCCCGTTGGACCTCCTATATAAGCCCAGCGCGGTCTTCCTGTGAATCATCAATATGCGCGTCATCGCTTTATGCATCTCAGTCGCTTTATGATTTATGTACACTCATCGTATGAAAACAAATTTACTCACTGCTTTGTGACAGTAATTCTTTGTTCTTTCCGAGTATATAATGTTAATCAACACGCATTTATTAGTCAAGGTGTAACTAAGAGACTATATAATATTATACACGAAATTAAAATATATTGTGTAGATTAGATGACAATACAATTTTATGGTACCATCGAGCAGGCCCGATGATGGAACTCGAAAGAGACTAATGGCATATTGAACTGCCTAATTATATATATATATATATATATATATATAATGTTTCTCGTTTGTTAAACTAAGTATTAATCATTCCAAAGTTCGCAAATGTATTTTTGGAAGTGATGTGTGGTGGACAAAAAACATGGAACTCGCACTGTTAAGCGTAGCGCTTCACACGGCGGTTACGAATTACAATCATGAGTAATTAATTTATATCTAAATTCCAAGTATGATATTAGCACTTTTATAATTATTGATATATCGATATATTTTATTACTTGTGACATCCCTAGTTTTAGGACTGAGATAACCAGTTACAACTCCCGCCTGTACGCGTGACTCGTCTCCGTCCCGCCCTCGCCCCTCCGATACCATATTTCGTACTTCTGCGCAATGAAGCTCTATAGTGTCGCGGCGTGATCTATAGTAGACAACAGACAGTGGATATTTTTTATAAAGTTAAAAAACATACATTTAAAATATGTTTCATAACCATCATCATGAGCCGGCCCACGTCCACTGCTGAACATAGCCCTAATGTTTGTAGTATTGAGTATATGTGTATATTGTGTAATTAATATATTGTGTAATTAACACGGAATTTGTCGTGCCGTGGTAATTAATTGAAATATTTTGTCACCGCCCCTTAGAGCTTTAAAGCAGAGATGATTAGGTAATAAGTACTAAAATGATTAAAAAAATACGTTTATCTCTTTCACCCCATACCCCCTAGGGACCGCCGGGTACAACAAACTCCACCAAACGCAACTGCAAAACTGTCACATTTAAGGCAGTGTCATGTGAGCGACAGGTACCATCGCGGTCGTGCCGGCTAATCGAGCTACAATGCAGCATTGAACTTTGGTAGAGAAATACAATGTAACCTTCTTTTTGAAGTGGAATAAATGAAAAGAAAAACAACTACCTCTTACAAAGGTACCATTCCTGACCACCGGAGCAGACCAGACCGAATGTATCGACGCGATCAGTCTATCAATACAAAAATTACCACTAGAAATTATAATTTCCTTTTGTATAAGCAATTAAATTATTTTTACAGAACTGTTACCAGGCCCCTTTCATAGTCACATATAATGTAATTTATAGATAAAGAGTCGCACCGTTTCCACTTGACTGCACACATGACTTTAATTTAATTGTCTTAATAATCCATAACATACCTACCATCAAAGTAGTTCTAGAGACTAAGAAAATATATAAATCAATATCGACTGTGTGTTTGTCAATTAATTGGACTTAGGTTAATTCATCTTACAAGCTTTGTCTAATTAGGTAAACTACGAAGCTTTAATGTTTCTTCTTACTTTATCCCTTTTAGCTTAAAAAAATTGACTATACACTTTTGTCAGCATAGAGCATGCTGACAAAAGTGTATAGTGCAGATTCATCGGCTACTATAAGACACGTCGCGAGAGGGTTTAGGTGACATTGTGGTCGATAGAAGAACATACCTCCTTCCCCGCAGATGGGAAAGATGCATCCCGGAAGTTATTTAAAATTAAATCTATTGTATATATAAGTAACTATTATTATATTGGCCGAGGGGACCGGGACCCTTCGCCCCCTCCCCTCCATCCGTCACGGATACCACTGGCGCGCTGTCGTCGTGGATAACTTAACCGGTACGGCGGTTTAATTTGCACTCGCTGGCAAGTCGCGTAAAGTACTGGAATTATGTCCTATGACTGCACTAACATCGTCATTCTGACCATTCGAAGCACTACGTGCGTGCTGTGTTCTGTCACGATGTCCTGGCTACAACTCTCGGTCCTATTTTCGAACTGTCCGTGTTTTAGTCTGATATTTCGTGTGACGGCCTTATGTCTGTGTATATAGAATTAGTCCATGTTCTTCTAGAACAGCTCCAAATGCGGAGTGATGT
Organism: Eumaeus atala; assembly: GCA_017140195.1. Lineage (NCBI taxonomy): Eukaryota > Metazoa > Arthropoda > Insecta > Lepidoptera > Lycaenidae > Eumaeus > Eumaeus atala. The sequence continues at coordinate 235,289 of JAFELO010001246.1, read as the reverse complement.
TGTTTTTTTTCTTTAATCCGAGAGTGGCCCAAAACACATTCCCACCGCTGCTATTCCTGTGTCTTCAGGATCGACAGCGACCACCACTTGTGACCCTTTGATATGATCGCAGGGAGCCCAAGCGAATGCTAAAAACTTCCTTGGAAACCCGCAACGAATTTGATCAGAAGAAAATAGGAGGAGTAGGAAGGTTTCCGGTTTGTAGGGATATGGAATGAAACAAAATATTATTTACTCTTATAAATTGCAGATGCGACGGAATGGCCGAACAATATAAAGTTTGCGCTGAGGTTTCCCGCGGTGATGAGGACCCCCATGGTGGAGCACCCGATAAGGGCCAGTTGGAGGACGAACCTGCTGTTCCCGCTGTTCCCGCAGCCTGGGCCCAGGAGTCCAGCGGATATGTACGGTGGAAAAACTCCAGGTGAAATATGTATGGTATTAGAGACATAAAATAATACATTGTGCTGAGGCAGATAAGTACTTTCCTTCATTGTAGGCTGTGGCCTACAATGAAGGAAAGTACTTATCTGGCGAACACACATAATGATGTTTTTTTTGGTGACGCGGGGAGACGCATTTACGCGTCATCAACGGCCCTGGGTGGGTCCAGCTGCGTGTTGGGCTCGCGGCACATTATAGTGCCGAATGGGTAGTGGGTACTGAAACCACCGCGAGTGCCATCAGCGCCGCTATTGGTGAGGTGTCCCGGAACTATAATTTCCCTGAAGCACTTCAAAGGCTAGTCAGTCCTCTAATTGACCGACGCCACCTCCGAGTTGTCATGCACCCAGGACAACCCCATCAACTTTGGGACAGTACAATGGGGTGAGATTCCCGTCCTCTCCTTTTGCCCCGTGCGCAAAAGCGTCGGCACATCTTGCACTTTAGTCTCCTTTTTAGGCGGCGTACAAGGAGCAATCCCCTCAATTCAATTGGCTTCACACAAGGTGTCGGGGTTCACCCCAAGCTACTGAGCCCCGCCGCTACGACAAAGCTTGAACCACGGTTGGGTGATGTAGTTACTCCTGCATTGCATAATGGACATTATTTTTTCACCACCTGCGCGGAATGTTCGAAATTGTGTCCCCGTTTTTTATTAAAAAAAAAAAAAAACATTCAACGTAGGTAGAGGAAAATGTAGATAGTAACAGGATTTTTTGCGGAGGCACGCGGGCTCACAGTGCCCTCAAAGGAAACTTCGTAAGCAGAGGAGAATTATAATTTGAAGGAAGACAATGCGTCTGCTTACCCACAGTGCTAGTGTTTATGTGTCGCTAGTAAACAAAATGTTCGTGCTGCTCATTTGCCTTGCTCTGTGTAGTTTCATTAATCGCTGGTGCAATGCTGCAACAGTCGAATTTGGTAGACACGTGTAAGCACCTCTTGGACACATAATACCACCGCGAATGGATAGCAATGATGTCGCGTTTCGTGTAGCTATCCGAAGGCCCAATGGTGCATCCATTGGGCAACCAGATGAGCCACTGTACACTGCAATTATGCGGATACCGCGCGGGTTTGTTTGTCCCGTTATATTATGAAAAACGGATCGTTTTCCAAAGGAGTGGACGGACGTTAACGGAGTTGTGCACGATCACATTATCTGCGGACCTCGCTGGAATGTGAAGCCCCTTCCCAGTTTCCTTTCACTTTACCGCGCTTGCTCTGTAGCACCTGCGTGTCGGCGCACTGTACCAAAGCGTCGACTCGATGTCATATTGTAACCAGGATACATCAAACAAGCCTTTCCCAGGATACTCTTCTGAGATGTTCCTGGCGGTGCAGCACGCCGTCTCGCAGGAGATCATCAAGCAGAAGTCCGGCAAACCCATCACGACGAGCGTGTACCTGCAGCGCCTGCCGCAGCTCGCGTACCGCGTCGACGACCTGCTGGTGGCCATGGAGAGGTTCATCTCCATGGTCATCATGATCTGCTTTGCCTACACCTTCGTCAACACCGTCAGGGTTGTCACGGCCGAGAAAGAGATGCAATTGAAGGTAGGATATTTTAACAACCACTTATTTTTTATACACAACTGCTAATCTATATAAAATGTGTGTGTATTTATGTACACGCGTTATAAGTTGAAATTCTTTGTCATAATAAGAGAAAAACTAAAATGTTGACTGTAGCTAAATATAGGGTGTCGTTTTTTCGTGACGGTGTACGTGCACATAGTAAAAAATTTCTCTCTTTATTACACGCGTTAGAAGTTGAAATTCTTTGTCATAATAAGAGAAAAACTAAAATGTTGACTGTAGCTAACTATAATGTGTCGTTTTTTCGTGTCGGTGTGCGTGCCAAAAGAAGTATAACATCAATAAAAATGGAATCCCCTTAAATATATGTAAGCCCATCTGTGTGCCCATGTCAAAATGACTGCACGGATATGATACTAATTTTATTTATGAATTCGTAATATGTTTGGAAAATGGTACGGGAAATCATTTTAATACGTTTGAAAAATACCAATTTAGATACTAATGTTTTTTATTGAAATTTCCGACACGTACGCTACTCTCCAGTATTTCCGGACGGATACGACTTTGGGATCTTCATGAAAAGAGCCTAGTTATCTCTAAAAGACCGGCAACGCATCTGCGAGACCTCTGGTGTTGCGGATGTCTGCGCGTTGGTGATCACTTACCTGCAAGTCGCACAACTGCCTCCTATGCTATAAAAAAACTTTACACGTTACCATGACAACCAATACTGTAATCAAAGGATAGCTAGTAGAATTACAATATTAAAGTTTGTCTGTTGATAACAGCTAGGAACGTTGGTGATTAGGCTTAAATATTATGTGTGTCTCTCCGTGATATGTAGTAGCTGGCAGGCATAAGATGATATATAATGCAACTTATAACCTAGGATGAATACTCTTCCCTGTGGATGTCATGCACCAAACATACCAAATTAGAATATGAAATAATTTTATTGCTTTTCAAGTTCCCTACTGCGTAGGTGACCCCGGTATCATCCGTATTTTTTATATCATAGGGCGGCAAGCGAGCCATCTGAGCCTTTTACGACTACCGACTCCCATGAACATCGACATAGTTACTATGCCGTTGCGTTGCCCTCCTTTCACCCCCCCCCCCCTCCAACGGCACACACACACACACATACACACGAAACGCGACACTGAAGATGTCACTTTGCGGCGGTATTACGCGAGCGAGAGGTAGACCGGCATTGGGCCGCAATGCCGTTGCATAGGAGGATGTAGTCTCATGCACTATGCATGGCACTACCTCCTGCTATACAGCATGACACTACCTCTTCCTACATATGCATGTTGTATATATATATATATACAACAAATAACAAATATTTGCCGAGCCAGGCACCTCAGTATAGGCGGCCGATGGCACGCGCGGTAATTTAGTGGGTGGCCTCTTTCGCGAGTACCACACTCGCATCGGATCTTACTCAGGTTCGAGGGCAGTGCTTAATGAGTCATCTCCAGAAATGGCTCAGAGAGTCTCCGTCTTGTGAATGAGGAGAGCCAAACCAAACCAGCTCAAATTGCAGTCGACTGTACGCTCGCTTCTTCCCGGGAGGCTAACCCGAGCTATACACTAGCAACTACACAATGGTTCCAAAATCTACAAATCTATACTTTTATACTAGTAATATAAAGCTGAAGACTTTGTTTGTTTGAAAGTGCTAATCTCAGAACTACTGGATCCAATTGAAAAATTATTTCTGTCTTGAATAAGGCTAAGGGGAAGACTCTAGGATATACACCAGGTGCCCATATAAGAACATTACGATAGGTGGCAGAGCTCTAAATGTCATGACAGGTGATGATAATCATCAATGAATGAAAGAGTTTTAAAATACCGCCTTTTTAACATATGTATCGTATATTCAAAGACTAGTTTTACTTTATATTTAGCATTTCGCCGCTAAACAAAAAAAAGACAAGCTGAACACACCGCTGGTCACAGACCGCTCCTTTTTCCCCTATAAAAAAGAAAAAATTCCAAACTGGCTGTTTTGATGTTATAGACTAGAATCCATAAACACGTTAATCTGCGTTCATATTAAAGCTTGGACAAGAAAGTACCGTTTAAATATCGTAAAATTAACTAATCTTTTTATGGTATTGGGGGACAAACGAGAAATGGGAGCCCTTCAACTACTACCGATGCCCAGGAACAATATAATAATTATGCCGATGCGTTGCCCTCATTTTCACCGTCCCCCAAGTGGGCCTTTGGCCATTCACAAACTGCACGAAAGGCGACACCGTAGGTGTCACTTTATGGCGGTATCAAGTGAGCGAAAGGTACTTCCCCGGTCGTGCCGGCGCAATTCCACCATACATGGCACTACTTCCTCCCATGCAGCATGGCACTACCTATTACAAAAATTGATGCGGATAGAGATATTAAAATGATATTTATTATACAACACTTTCCTTTATCATCACCGGTCGTAATCGCATCACTATTTGATGTCATATGTTTGTATCAATATCCACCGAAACGGCTTCCTGCGGCAAATTTGAATGAAAATTACATGAAAACCTTGTGTACCCGTGAGATAACAGTCAAAACAATAGTTGGATTTGATATTCGCGCCTTTCTCAGATTTTAGAATATAATTTGCTTTTAAAAAATCAACAGTATGAACTTGAACTTAGACCGAAGTAAACATAAGAACCTCCTACCTAATGGTGTTACTCCAACCTTAATCACGTGGGAAACGACGGAAGTACATAACTATAGACTTAGAAAAAATGTTATTAGGGCTTTACGGTTTTTGTTTTTAAATTTTGAAGTTCTACTTTTAGCGTGTTAGGGAAAAATTTACGAGAGCAAATTTTTACAATGCACGCGCACACCGTCACGAAAAACCGACACCCTAAAGTTTACGCCAAAGAAGTGTAACTTCCAATGCGTGATGATAAGTACACACACGCACACTTTTTTTTTATTAAATAAAGGTTCTACATGTATTTCGTCGGATCTGGAGTGTATCGCCATGTTTGATACCTACATACTCTATTAAACAAGCGATCCGCCCCCGTTCGTCGTTCCGTGAATAAGAATCAAATTATACTCTAAAAACCTAACTGGGTAATACCTGTTCCATTGGTTAAAACCGCATGAAAATGGGCTTAGTAGATACGATCACATACAACCAGCTTTTGGGCTTCGTTTTAAATTAAAAAAAAGACTAGCAACTGCCCTGGCTTCGGCTAGAAATAACAGGAACTAAGTTATACACCAAACCCTTCCCGGGAATCGCACAATCCATGGGTGAAAACCGCATTAACATCCTATCAGTATATTTAAGAAAATTTATCACATACAAACAGACAGATTTTGAAGTCTTTGTTTTATATATAAGAAGAAGAAAATGTACCTGCAACTATTTCAAATTGTACTTTTTATTATATTTATATTTTTTTACTTCTGTATATTATTTTCTAAAAACAACACAATTTTGTTTAAAAAATTATAACCACCGTTTTCATTTATATTAAAGTCGTATCTTCTTTAGCAAACCGGTATGTAGGTACCTCCCAGAACTTCCTCGTCCTTGAATAATAAATAAATAAACTTGTTAATGTTGTATAATGAAGAGTCACACGGACAATGGGGCACCTGGTAAGCACCGACGCCTATAAACATCACCACCAGATGTGAAGCAGATGCATTGGCCCATTTTACCTTAATCCGCTTACTGAGCCTTCCAGGCCGACAAACCTCACGAAATGCTACGTCACGCTGGCATTGTGTAAGCTGTAAGATTGATTGATTCCGCGGTCGCGCCGGACGGACTTACAATGCAGTTATAACAACACCTACTGGTGCAAAAGTATTAAATTTACTTTAAACAGTGATTTGAGGTGCCTTTAGTAATTGGGGACACATGTACAGCAGCTAAATTGGGCTGGCACTACCGGGGCGGTACCTCGAATGAGATCTACCCTCGCGGTAATGTTGTTGTTTTTTTTAAATAGAATAGGAGGACAAACGAGCAATCGGAGCATTTTTACGACTACCGATGCCTATGAACACCCACATAATTACTATGCAGATGCTCCGCCCTCCCCCCCCCCTCCTTCAATGGGCCATGTCGATGAGACCGCCGTAAAATCACAGCTATGCTGTCGCGTTTCGCGCGGTTTGAGAGTAGCCCGTGGCCCATTACTGGGATGGAGGAGACGATGGCAACATAACTGCATGACAATATTGCGAATGGCTCAGTTAGTAGGCGTCAAAAAGAGCAACCCTCCCTTTCTTCCTCGGGTTGATCTTTTGTAAAAGAATATTGAAAAATATCCAGGAAACCCGAGGTGTTTGTGTGGTTAGTTAAAATTGATACCAAAAATTACTTTATTTCAATAGTACGCAGCAGCAGTTATTCGTGAACAAAATTCATTATTTATGCTAAAAAGAAGTATATTATTACAATGTTCAAGTTTGACTACATTTGGAATTCAAATCATTGCCTCTATGAACTGGCTCATTGGCGGGAAGGAGGATAGCGGGCTATGTATCGGCATAGTAATTATGTGGAAATTCATGGACTTCGATACTAGTAAATAAGGTCAGACTTCTCGTTTGCCCCCCTATTTTACAAAAAAAAACACGCGGCAACTAACTGAAATGTTATGAACAACCTCAATCGTTTCTATCTATGATGTTTGCCGGCTCACGAGATAAGCTAGCGACTATATTGCGACTAGCCAGTCGGAAAGTAAACATGCGCCTTTGAACTCGCGGGCGTAAACAAACAAAAAATAACCTCTCATACCCTGAATTTTGATATACCGTCTGTAGTGTACTCTGCGCTTGTAAGTACAACTCTAACAATGTTTATCGAGTTGGTCATCATTGTTATCTGGCTTTGGAAAATGCCTACTTTAACCGATTTTAACGTATGACGTAATAAGTCTGTAATACTAATAGCCATCACATTCGTCTTGACGCGTGTGACACTGGATTGTTTATATTATAAGGGGACAAACGAACAATCAGGACCCTTCTATGATTACTGAAGCCAATAAACATCGCATAATTACTTAGCCGATGCGTTGCCATCCATCCTTTCCTCCTCCCATCCAAGGCGTTGCCGGCTACTCACAAATTTCGACACTGAAGTTATCATTGTACGGCGGTACCATGTGCTTCGGTCGTACCGGCCCTATGTCGCAGCAATTCCGCACAAGCGAACGAGTTTTATATTGTGTGTGTAAACGCGAAGGATCGGTAGTCGGTCGGCTGTAGAACAGGTGCGATGACGTTCTCGATTCTTTAAGGGCCCTTGGGCCTCCGCTATGGAGCAAGATCTACGTAGGCTAAAGGGCCTATGTTATGTAACAATAGTAATATAATAATAATGTTATCTGTGGACTTATGACACTACGTTAGCCTAGTCCTGTGGTAAGTACCGTAAGGACTTGTGTTGATGTACTAGACAACGGAAATATATTTAACAACAACAATTATAAATGTAAGATGTTACCTATATGTTATTCTTTTATATATAGAGACACCTACATATAATAAATATATGAACATCCATGACCTCGGCGGGATTCAAACCTCACTACGGGCCAACTGCCACGTTACCAACTGAAACCAGCCCGTTTTCATCTGTGACCCTATTAAAATTTTAGCGACCTCAGGCTCCGCGCTGCCCTAACCCGGCACTGGTCGTTGCGGGTAGACATCGGCGCCATGGCGTGCTATAGGAATCGCTTTGCCTACACCAAAACTTTTATAATACCTGAATGTTTTGTGTCAGGAAACCATGACAATAATGGGACTGCCGTCGTGGCTGCACTGGCTGGCATGGTTCATCAAACAGTTCTCCTTCCTCCTCATATCCGTTGTCTTCATCGTGATACTGTTTAAGGTAAGGTTTCTGCCATTTATTTCCACGGTACAATTAAGTACAACCCTTGTTAAACGTTTTGATATAGGAATTCTTTTTATCGTTGATGGAGCTCACAGACAGTGGTGAATTTAGGTTCGATGAGGTACGGAGTCGCCCTAGGCCTAGTATGATATGGTGCTTTGTTCAATAGGAATGGATTTAGGTTCGATGAGGTACGGAGTCGCCCTAGGCCTAGTATGATATGATGCTTTGTTCAATAGGAATGGATTTAGGTTCGATGAGGTACGGAGTCGCCCTAGGCCTAGTATGATATGATGCTTTGTTCAATAGGAATGGATTTAGGTTCGATGAGGTACGGAGTCGCCCTAGGCCTAGTATGATATGATGCTTTGTTCAATAGGAATGGATTTTTTAATAGAAACTTTCTTGTTCCTTAAATGTTGCCAAAACCTATACAGTGACAGTGTTTAGACGTGGAGGCAACTTCCTCACATGACAATACCGTAAAGTGGCAGCTAGGCTGTCGCGTTTCGTGCGGATTGTAGGTAGCCGGTGGCACATTTGAAGGAGACGGAAGGCTGGCAATGCATCTGCATGACATCAACGATGCGGATGTCTATGGCCATCAAATGGCTTCAACTTCTCATTCGCCTCATCTCGTACAAGAAAAAACAATCTACCAAATGAATTGAAGTATGTATTTATAAGCCAATTAAATCATCAGCGTCAGCCTTGATTTGTACAAGCGCTAAAGTTTAGACACGCCTTGGACAGACAATGGTATAAAATTCCCAACTTGTTGTATAGAGCAAATTGTAGCTTAAAAACCAGTTTTATCTAATCGAGATGATTTAAGAATACGAGCTACCAACATTGTAGCGAAGTTGTATCAATGATAGCCTTATAATGATTCATAACATAAAACAGTAACAAATCCTAAAAAAACTACTGGATTTTTTATTATTAACTACATGGATTTTGATGAAACTTGGCACTGTTATTGCTTGTATACCAGAATAACACGTATTTTATCGTGGTTTTGTCTGTAGTACACACGGACGAATCCGGAGGCGCGAGCAATCGGTAGTCGGTATATGAGTAGACTAGTACCTATACCCATTCGTTAGTGTTTCGATTTCTCGATTCTTATAAGTAGATGCCGGTACGAGAGGGGGGAATTTTATTAATGTAGACACCGATTAATGTTAGTAACTAGCCTTTGACGCGTGTAACATTGGTGATATTCGTTTGTTAATATATACGTATGACAAAACAAGTTGTTTGGTGAGGCTGTAAAAACTGCATTTCAGTCGAATTGGGCCGGATACAGGGGGGTACCTCTCGCACTGTGATGCCACCGTAAAAAGACATCCTTTTGTTTCAGAAATAATAGGCGTGTTCTTCACGCCTATTATTTCCGAAGAGGTAGGCAGAAGTGTGCTAATACATCCTCAACTCGTAAGTTCAGTAGATATACTAGCACACCCACGACTAGCCAAGGTACTTAGGCCCATGATGTCATTGGCCAGCCTATGGCTACTGCGGGCACATTCCAATCTCGGACAATGTAATGCATGCTCAAAATAATATGAAAAGATTTAATAAAGGTTGCCCGACATGGGGATTGAACCCAGGACCCCAGGCGGCTCCACGCGACAACCGACCCAGCACACGACGATGGGAAGTACCTCCACCCCTTCACTTGTATGTCAGTGTTATATGAAAGACGATACCCAAGTCGTGGTGGGTCCACTTGGGACTGCCGGATCAGCAATGACACAGTTCTTACCTAAACGTTATTGTCGGTAAAAAAAATACGGTGAATGTGTAGTGCAGCTATTACATTTTAAACTATCGATACGCCCCTGCTTCGCCCGTCAATAAATGTAGGCGGTATACTGCCCTATAAACTCTATCTTTCAATTAATGTTCCATTAAAACGAATCCAGCCCGTCTGAAACGCTATGACTAGGGCGACGGTAATCTCTAAAGATCACACCGTACAAATTAAATGACAGACCGACATAAACTTGGTTTTATTCTGAAGAGAAAGATTCTTTAAATTATTGTACATAAAAATATATTTTTCCAAAGTCAACCTTACGCGCATGATTTTGAGTTGTTTTTACAAAACACATTCTATTTGAAATAATTAAATATAATTTATACACATTTTTATGCTGAGTCAGCCAAACGCGCATGATTCTAGTTTGAAACAATGAAAACTAGCCATGTTAAAGTTCTGTCAGTATGTAACGCTCTTTGTACGGTGTAATCTCCAGATATTGGCTGCTGGACAGATATGCTCGACCAATTCTGTTGGAACTTTCACTTTACCATCGAAAAACACCACTAAACTTTGAAAATATGTTATTTCAAAATCATATACACTTATATGTTTGTATGTGCAGATTCCTTTCAACTCCACGAAGAGTGGCGAGCGCTACGCCGTGCTCACGTTCACGCCCTGGAGCGTGCTGCTCTGCTTCATGCTGCTCTTCGTCATCGCTTCGCTGGCCTTCTGTTTCATGGTCAGCGTGTTCTTCACTAGAGGTAAACCTTTACATCATTATTCACTCCACTTTATACAGCAGATACTTCATAATTTACGTGGAAAGTAGCAATTACTGCAGTAGGGTCGGCATGATACCGCGCGTTTCCTACGTGTTTTACTTAAGTATCCGATGGTCCCGTTGGAGGGTGATGTGAAGAAGGGCAAACCCATCTGAATAAAACAGTGGATTTAAAATAATTTGCGCCAGTAGTCACCATATGACTAATTGGTCGTTTGCGCGCTATAAGATTTTTTTTTGCCGGTAAGGCAAATGATATAAGTTGGCTATAAATTCTTATATTTCACCTATATCTTCTTTAATGAAAGCTAGGTTTTGATTGGGAACGTCCTAAAACATGCGTATCTATTCGGCTCATCTAAAAGTGAACTGTCAACACAAACTCTACCATCTCTTGACATTCACAAAGCGATAAAACCTGAGGTACAATATAGTATTACTATAATTCAAAAAAAAAATTGATCTATTTTTAAAGATAACATTTGATTCATAATAAAAAAAAATGATCTATTTTTAAGGATAACATTTGATTCATAATGAAACCTAATTCCTAGAACAGGGAATGTAAATATTTAGTATAATTTCATCACGCATGTTGACACACCAACATTATCGACTTTCTTGTTTCATTGTGACGTTTTCATAAGTATCCAAACCGTTATGTGTTAATATTCTCAGCTAATTAGGCTTTAATAACACTTAGGTTGTTGCGTTAATTAAAAAACGCCAGCGAAGTGCGAAACGCACGCAAAACTTAGGTACAACTTTAGGCTTATGTCGCTATATTTTTTTTACATAACCGTTTTGTAAATGCATGTGTCTGTAAACTTCTTTTGAGTGTGTGGTTCTATGATATTCCATAGGCAAATGGCTAAAATAAACCCTGATTACTTCCTCATACCTGTCCGCCCGTCCTTGCAATTATTTGTTACTCTTATGTTTGAAAGCGGTATATTATAGCCGTGTATTTTATGAACCGTTAAAAGTAATGCCGACTGATTTGGAAGTAATAAATTAAGCGTAGCCGCCTAAGGTCTTTCTTGGTCACACTGGTTCAGATTATTTTATGTTTATATTTTATATTGGAGTAGAGACGAAATAGACGAAAATAAGCGACAAAACATGCGTAATGTTTTATCGCGATGTTTGGACTATGCGCCAAACGCGCCGTGCATTTAATTGAGTGAGGAAAGAAAACAAAAGAGCATAGTCACGTGACCGTGTCATTGGTTAGATCGTTGTAAATGATATGGAGTTTTCTAAGAAACTTTATCGTTCGGAATTACCATATTTTTTGTCGTATACACAAACGAGAAATCGGAGCCTTTTGACGACTACCAACGCCCATAGACATCTACATTAGTGTTGTCATGCATATGCGTGGCCCACATTTCCTGCCCAATGGGCCATATTTCTATATACTGAGAGATATTCGCTTCTATATTGCTGTAGCAATATCACTACTACGCACCGATTAATGAATGTTTCCTTATCCGACAGCCAACACAGCCGCATCATTCATGGGCCTGGTGTGGTTCTCCACGTACGCGGCCTATATGCTGACGCAGATGCTGTACGAGGACATCAGTATGACCACCAAGCTGCTGCTCAGTCTCATCTCCAACACCGCCATGGGCTACGCTCTGCAGATGCTTATCATGAGCGAGGGGACCTCCAGAGGTAAATTTCAACTAAAACTCTATCACAGCAACACCACTTGGAAAAACTTTGCCCACAAATCAAATAACAGATCTACATCAAATTTGTAATGAGAAATTTTAATTCAACATCGTAATACAAGTAAAGACTTCGATATTTATATATGATGATATTTACACATATAGATGAAGGATAGTCTTCAGCTCTGATCAAGTCCGAAACGTTCGCTTTAACCAAGATCGATCTTTATGATGTACGTACTCCTTCACATCATGGTCACCCAATATACATTACTTGTGGACACCCTACTGGATGAATATACAGAATGTTCGTTGCGTCTTATAAGACACAAAATCCCAGACGCTTTCAGTACTCGATTCCAATTCTAAAAATACATATTATATTTTTTTTTATTATATTATATTTTTTATATAAAAATATATTTTTTTAAAAATAGGTATCTAAAATTTTACTTAGTTGTCTTTGAAATTTTTACTATACGGTTATTGAGACCGGACGGCCGCTAATCGCGCGTAAAGGTAACGTGCCTGGGGACTTTTCTATCGACATCACGCGGTGCACTTTTTTTTTAAACAAAATTACATTCATTTTGATAAAGTTTACTATGTACACGAGCAATTTATTTTACACATTAATTACACAGGGCTATTACCTATCGTGTCCCAGAAAATGTCAAATGTTTTACAATTACACGTTGTACACCACTTTGTTGTTATGTGAACCGGAGTTTTCTCGTTCCCGGCTCGACCCTAATGCAGCAATTGGACTTACTACATTTAAGCTTATAAATGCAATTAATTATACCATAAGCTTAGTAGTAAGAATTAGAAGAAGGAACACCTTATCAACAACAAACAGACATTCATGCACGGACAGATAAAAATCATCTGTCGTGCAGGGTCAAATGACGAGTGTAAATTAAATATTTTTACGTGTTCCTTCTTCCAGCGGCGTTTCATAACGTCCTCGCGTACATTGGAGTTGACAGTTAAGAGTTGACGATTGAATTAAATAGTAATCTATTTGCGTTGTCGATTATTATTGCTTTAATGACTTGGCTGGATATTGCGTGTTACCTTAGTATGTACCCCTTTCTACCTTATTATTCTTGCGTCAGACAAAATGTCATATCTGTTCAGTCCCTCCCGCTACTTAACGTAGGTATTTCTTGTTTAGGTAATAATTGAAAAAAATAAATTCGTAACTGACACATAGTGATGTAAATAAGGAAATTTAATCGACTGTTGTAAAATAACGAAACCTTTGACAAAAGCAATGGAATTAAAATTTTCGATTTTCAGATCTAACAATATCGATGGCAATTCGCTATAAATGTATAGATAATATTATTCGTTGTTAACGGACGTTTCGTTTTAATACATTTACTACTACACTTAGTTATTTATGATTAACTAGTGTTCCATTAGCCTCAGAGATCTAAATTCGATATTCATAATTAAAAAAAAAATGAATGTGACAATGCACTCCATCAACTAAACTATAGTTGACGGAGCGCATTGTCACCTCTTGATGATGGTAATTCATGAAATCACTTTTTTACATTTCGACTGGTTTCGATATCTTACCAACAAGTTAAAAAAAAAAATTAATAAATAGAGGAAATTGTATAAAAATAGTTATTATTCATCAAGTGAATATAGTTTGTCTGTGTTTTAAAGCAAAATTTTTTTGTAAGTAAAAACTAAATACCATACGTCATAATCGTTTTGACATTTTAACTACTAACCTATCTAATATTGATGTATTTCATAAGTGGCTTGTGTGCGTACCGCTGTGTGTTTTATCATTTAATTAGAGTTAAAAAAACTGATGCATATTGTATTACAACATTATTAGCTGTCTGCACATTTTTTCTTCTCCATATAATATTCAACTGGAACTTAGTTCAAATTACATAATTTCCCAATAATTATAAAACCCGGCCAAGAGCGATTCGAAATCGCCTATAAAGGGTTTCGTATCGAATATAAAGGGTTCTGTAATCGATTTTGTACGAATTAAGTTTTGTTTGACTTTTGTCTTTAATTCTATAAACTCTTTTTTTTTTTTTGACAATTTTCAACTTGTAGTTCAAAAGTTGGTGGTAGCGGGGGCACACTCTTTACCACTATAAAAGATAAGAAAAGTATTAACACAATCAATAAACTCTCAGAACCCACCATACTATTTTAAAACATCAAATCATTCATCGTCATTCTATAATGGTTAATAAAATACACCTTCGAAATTTCAAGTAAACCGTGGGGTAGCACTCTGCGTTTTTTGATCCTAAAGGCGGACATGCATGTTTAACTGTTAAATATGAAGGTATGAACTCTAATAAATCATAAAAAATAGTCATTAGGTTGTCTGATTTAATTTTGAAGTTATAATTTTTTTAGAGATTGGTCCAGGTCATGAATACAAATTACACATACTTTCTTTAAAAAGAAAGAAGCACTCTGTTTAATTTTACAAATTGATTGGTAACTTTGAATATTTGTTAATTTTTTAATTGCAATATACTTATAGTCAATTGAAAGCAGGAAAAAAGTATATTTTTCAATTATTGGCAATATTTAAATTAAAAAATATAAGTACAGTTAAATGCAAATTGAATGAATGAAATCTAGCAGGACTTCTGAGATATTCCATTTCTAATTTATTTATATATTTCCATGGAAATAGGGTTGTCATCAAACATACCCAAAAACTATAATTCTTTGTTTTATTAATTGTTATAATGACACAAATAGGGCTTAAAATTTCAAAAGAGGTTCCGGCAATTGTCACTTGATTTTGAGGACTTATTGTTGTTTTGGTGTCACAATGCTCTCTCATATAACATAACATCATGCTTATTAGGGGCATGAACAATCACAATTTGACAGTTATGTTGGAATCTCTTGTAATAGGAGGCGAGCCTATAGCCATGAACAGGGGACATCGTTTGTGCTGGTGATAATTGCAAATATGTGCACGCATACCCATAGAACATTTACTGGTGTGTGCCTTAGCTTTGAACTTGGGAACATAGACTTGGCAGTCCACCAGTCATTCAACTATCACCGCTCTCATGCCTAAGTTTGCGTTTGAAGTTACAGTTTGTAGTACACGAAAGAAGATTAATATATGTTATCTTCATGGTCCTATAAAATAACAATTTCGTTTCATGTTAGTGCGACGTCGGCTTTAGCTACATTTATTAGTTCTTTATCATTTTTAGTTATTGGTTAGAACTTTTATAGGTATAGGCAAAGTTTGTCTGGTTTCGCTATTGTTATTGAAGGTAAATCTGACAATAATGACGGTTAACATCATGTGAGTCCCGCTCAAAAGACTTAATGCAAGGGGCGCACCCCGCATTAAGCCTTTTGGCCGGCGCCCAGGAGGACATCACCCAGCAGAACGGGTCGGCTTCTGCTGAGGCAATGTAACGCCATGGTCATGGGTGGTTGCAGGCTCGACACTGTACCCTCGCTTCTACGGTTATTTTCTATAGAGAGGTGGACTAGAAATGTTCATTTAAAAGATATCGATATGTTTGTCGATACAATGTATCGTATTGTTAAATATTGATATAATAATAATCATAATAACAATGATATCTGTGGATTTATCACATCACGTTAGCCTAGTCCTGTGGTACGTACCGTAAGGACCTTGTGTGACAGGTACTAGACAACGTACAATATATTTAATATATTTTATAAACTTGAGAAACTTTATATATTAAAGATTTTCATTATATACATACATAAAATGTATATATAAACGTCCATGACCTAAGCGGGATTTGAACGCGCGACCGGTGGCCGTAACACGCGGACAAATCGCCACGGTACCAACTGAGCCAGCGGGTCGTCATGTGAGTATTGACTTATCGATACTTGGAATTACAGCCTACTTCTACTATTTTGAACAGGTTAAATTCGTTGCGGGTCCTAAGACAGTTTTTGCTTTTATCCCTCGGGCGCCCTTGCGATCATATCCGAGGGTTCATAGTTATGCCGCTGTCGATCCTGGCGACACAGGGGTAGTGGCAGTGGTGAGAATGAGTGGTGGGCCAAGCGCGTTAAAAAATAACAGACATATCGTATAAATATATCAATATTCACGATATATTAATCTGTTCATATTTTACTAGTCTACACCTTTAATAAATAAGCTTTGGTGACATTACTTTCTTTACCGTATGCACAGTAAATACACAATACAGATAATAACTGTCACAACTATATTTCTTCTGTAAGTGAATAAAATGCGTTTTATACTATGTATCCAGAAACACACTTGCTGCTGCTGCTTAACTGTATCTACTTTTAGTAAACTATGTTCGGGAACACTTTCTATTTGATATATTAATTCGTACAAGATTTGAGAATGAACTGTAGTCAACGGAACCACAGAACAGAGTCAAATATTTTTACTTGTCGTATTCATTGTTTTTTACGTGTCGTATTTACTGTTATCCTTAAAGATAGTAAAAGTATATCGTGTCTACTGATCGTACTTTCATGCGATTATCGCTAATGTGTAGAGTGAATCCTGAGGAAGTTTTTCACTGTACAATGAGATTTTCTTTCACGGGTGAAGCCGGGGCGGATTTCAAGTGTAACATAAAAATATATCCATTGTATACATACAATTTATGCTAGATGATACGATAATATCTGGATGTACCACGGTTTCGATATTTCATAAAATATCATAATTATTTACATGATATATCGATATTTCATAAAATATTTTATGAAATTTTGATACACAGTGCACTCATAACCTGGACTTCGTCCCAGCACCACAAAGTAATTTTTATCAAAGAAAAATAATCTATTAAAATGCCTTTCTGAATCACGAACTAATTTGAAAATGTAGGACAAATTTTGGTGTCAAATTAGTTTATCATATATAGTTGTAGCCCGTTTAAGTCAGATAACCTATCAAACTTTTTAAGATTAAAAAGGGAAACTAACTCAGTAACTGACCTAAATGGTTTATTCAAAAAAGATTTCGAAATTCAGGCTTCGAAAATTCGCTAGTTTCATCAAAAATTTGAGAATTAATATTTCCTAAGTCCCGCTATTGTAGCATATGATTATTTTTTGTGAGGACGTTAATAAGTGTTGCTGCATCAACAATATAAAATAAAATACTAATCCGAAAAACCCCCGAGAAAAAAACATAATTCAAAATCATATAATTTGACATGACGAGTGGGGTTCCGTGTTTTGTTATATCATTTTTGGAACCTTTTTATCGTTGGAAAAAATAAAGACAAATATTTATTTGTCCCAATATATTTTCATCAAATGAAATTTTTCAACAGCTGGAAATTGTAATGGTCTGGATGCCGACATGAGACGCTAGGACTAAATCTAATAATTATTGCATTTTAACAAGAAATAGTTCATATTGTTCACCATTTCGAAGTCCATAATATTATGTGACTACCAGTAACATCTGCTTTAGATATAGATTTTTTATAGCATAGATGTTTTTATGAAAAGAGCAAACGCGAAGAATGGTCACGTGATGTTAGGTAAGCGCCAGCTCGCAGAGACCGGCAACGCCAGACTTATGCCAAAAACGTATGTCTAAAACATATAACGGTAAAAGCTACTCTGCCATACATAATGCTCTTGACCTCGAGACCAACTCCCATTCATACTGCGCTAGTTACCGACAGTTATTACGAAATACAATTTTGATACACATGTGATGTCGGTGTATAAACACTCGTGTTATTTAACAGCGATATTAAAATATTCGTAGAGATTACTCGCGGGCAAAACAATGTAATTGTGTACTTGTATGTTTATTATAGTTAAGTTTGTTTGTGTGTAACTCTTGGCTGTTTCGTTGGTCTTTCACAAGTTAAAATTCTCAGTTCCTGCGGTCCCTGGTGGACCAAGTGTTTTATTCTTAAAATATAAGAAGGCGAACGAGCAGCGGAATGCACAGGAAGCTCTCAGATCGCACGAAACGCACGTCGTGGCGTTCTCCTGTGGCTGTTTTCTGGATTTTTCAAATGATGTTATAAGTTTCGAGTTTCGACAGCTAGTGGCACACTTTGTAAGCGTTGTATTAGAGGCGTATTTTATAAATAATCGTACTGGGATTAGCCACTACTCAAAACATGTCGTTCGAACTGTTCTACCCTATAATCTCATTGGCGGGGCCGAGTCTGAGAACGTGTTTGCTAAAAGTCTTTAGACACTGATTATGATGCGGTCGTATTCGTGCAACAGAACGTCTCTGGGACGACGGTTGATGATTGTCACACACTTTAATACTTTTGTGACGACAAGCTTGGTGTGACGAGGCTCCCGAAAAAAATACCTATTTAGCCGAAAAATGTCTCTGAAGTGATCTCCGATACAGGAAGTGTCTGTGTGTAGGTCGAGGTTGTGAACGTACTATGGACAGCACGTGGCCCCCATTACTAGACACCGTTTATTAGATAATGAAATTTAAGACTCGCCGCGATTTATTAGTATATAGATATAGTAAAGAGTCGTGACCTTTTTTTTTTTGTTGACGCGGGGAAACGTATTTACGCGCCTTCACTGGCCCTAGATGGGGTATATTATAGTGCCGAATACCCTCAAAAACCACCGCATATGCCAGTGGTGAGGTGCCCCGGAACAAATCATCAGGTCACCTCGACGGATAGTCAGCCCCCTAAGGGACCGACTCCACCTCCACAGAGATGGGGTTGTCCCGCACAACAGGACAACCTCACAAACTTTGGGACAGTGCAACGGGGTGAGGTTCCCATCCTCTCCCCTTGCGTCGTTCGCAAAAGTGCCGCCTCATTTTCCTCTTTTGTCCGCTCTCCTTATAAGAGGGGTACAAAAAGCACCCCTCTTCGGTGCAATTGGTTTTTCCCAAGGTGTCTCGGTTCACCCCAGGCTACTGAGCCCCACCCCCAAGGCAAGGCTTGAACCATGGTGGGGAAACAGTCGTGATCTAGACAAGACATTAATAGCCCGCCCCCTCTCCTACTAATGGCGCAACATACACATTTTAATTGCCAATTGGGGCCGTTAACGTTAAAAATATGTAGTCAAAAAATGTTTTAAGTTTGGAAAATTAAATTATTTTTTTAATTATAATAAAGCGTGTCGTGGATCTGTATTTTCCAAATGAATGGTAATTATTTTATTTATTGCTGTCGATATTCTTCTGGTACAATAAATATATGACCGGTATGACAATGAACTAACTAGTAAACTAGGACAATACAATTGTAATGATGTTTTAATTGATCATTGTAAGAGTATATTGCAACATGACACCAATACGAATTGGAACATATTTAGCTTCATTGAATCGATCATACGTTACTCAATTGATGTCTATTCATAGTTAGTAACTTAAATTATATATACTACTTAATTTTACTTGAGTTTGCTATTAAGAAATAATATTTAAGGTGGAGTTTGAAAAATATGAAGACTAAATGGCGTGGAATATTTTACAGCGTAACGTTTTACGCTTTAGCCCTTACATACCTAAGAACGATCGTTCTTTACGAGTAATCTTCAATCGTTTGTAGGACAACAATAAACACTGGAGTCGTTTCTACTATATTACGTAAATATTAGGGTCCTTGTATATGAAATAGGCGTTTTGTATGGTAGGAACAAAAATTTGAATATTTTGTAATATAATATATTTAATTAATCAAAGTATGAACCATAGTTTTCTGTGCACTTTTGCCATCTCATAGGTAGTTCATTGATCCCTTTACTAAAAAACCAGTCGGATGGGTATCAATAGAATCTTTGAAGGCAATTTGGACTGCCCCGTCGAATTTGAATTTTTTTCCCTTGCAAGAAGTTATCCAAATTTCGAAAAAAAAAAATGATAATCTGATGGAGCAAGGTCCGGAGTGCCATCTGTTGAGCAGTGTGTGGTCTAGCGTTGTCGTTAAGCAGCAGAGGCGTGGAGCGATTGTTATGCGCTAGCCTTTCCATCATGGTTTGCAATTGCAGACAATGGACATCAGCCGAAGTAGTCTGGCCAGATTTGAAAAAAGTGTAATGAAGAATACCGACACTAGTACACCGAACTCTTACAAGTAACCTTTTTTTTGGGTTAATTTTCGCTTGTGGCAGGATTTGTTTGGCTGGCCAGGATCCTACTATTGCGCTGAGCGCATCCGATTATCGTAAAAAACAGGTAACGAATGACAATGATTCGGTCTAAGATACATTCATTGTTGTGCCGGTTTAGTAATGTAACGAATTAGGCTACGCGTGTTTACCGGTTTGCTTCCGCCAATTCGTGAGACATCCACGTTTCAAGCTTTATCTCTTCCCAATCATCATCATCAGGTGAATTAAAACAGTTTTATCACTAATACCGCAGCCTGTAGCTAACTCGCACGTGGTTTGCGATGGATCCGCTTCCACAATAGCCTTCAACTTTTCATTATCATCTTGCGTCGCAGGCCGCCCACGGGGCTTACTCTGCAGGTCGAAATTTTGCAGAACGAAAACGTTGGAACCAAAAACGAACAGTGTTTCTTTTTTTTTTGCAACACGACCGCAATACACATCATTCACTCTTCGAGTCGTTTCCGTAGCACTAGTGCCACAGCGGAATCTGTACTCGTAAATAATGCGATATTTTAAGTTTTCTATTTTGTAAAATGTGTAACGCAAACAGAAAAAAACAAATGAATGCGGTCATCGGAGCACAAGTACTTGAGTAAATAGCTGTACAAATTTGAATTAGGAATTCCGTACCAAAGAGGAGAAATTCGTGATTAAAGTGGCCACTACGAAAACCACCAATTTCATATGTAAGTAACTAACATATTTCTTTGGCAAACTGCAGTATCCATCAATGGACCACCATAGTGATTGATTTGAGCGATGAGAGGTGCAAAAAAATTAACAACCATTATTTGAAAATTGTAAATATCGTCAATTTCATACAGTTTTTGTTTATTCTGAAACATATTTCGAATGTTAAGATTATCACAAGCGCTAATGGATAAAAGCTCTGCGGCACCTCACTAAAGGCGGCACTGATGGCGCTGGCACAGTAGTTACGCACAAAGCGTATTCGGCACTAAACTCGTACCGCAATTTGCATACGCCAGCGGACATCACATGCGTTTCCCCGCGTCACCAAAACAAAAAGATATAACATACAATTACTAGAAATAAATATTTTTTAAATAAGGAAATGTTACGGGCTACAGAACGATTTGCCATGTGCAGTGACCTCTGCATGATGATGTCGTGCAGATAGTTCGTTATTGAGACTTGTGGGACACTCTTGTATCAGTACAATATGCAATCAACGGCCTCAAGGCTGAATAACGGTATATTATATATCATTAGTGCGGGCTTATCAGGGCACGAGTAACACAGTTTATATATAATAAAGTTCTAGTAGAACCGTAACCCATCTGCGCTTGTACAAAGTACGAGAGGAAATATACATCAAAATTATTTGTCATAAATATTTATTTGTAAGTGTTAATAATATTTTACGACGTACTTGTCTACTGCATGCCCTCCATCAAGCGTATCTTACCTGTTACTACACGATGATCTAGTAAATCATGTGAAAGCACACAGAAGTTATCTTTAGTAGGATTCAATTGTTAGAACTGATTTCATTTTTCTTCTTTTTATAGCATAGGATCGGAGAATTCGAGTAATCGGAATTATTAGGGCTAGATTAGATTGGCTAGCGACGATTGGTGACGCCCATGAACATCCGTGCCTTTTATGTTTATTGCAATGCTTTGTCTTCCTTTACAATTTCTCTCATCTCCTTAATGGGCCACCGCCAACTCAAAAACAGCAATAAGTTTGCCTTAAGCCTTAACTTTACAGGTAACATCCTGTGTGTAGGCGAGAAGTAGGTACAAGGCAGCAATGGCACTACCTCTTAGTTACTATTAAGCCCCACCTGAATTCTCCTTTTATGTTAAATGATATTTTTCATGCTAACTATTCTTAACACCTTTTACATTTGTGGGAAGAAGCATTATTTATTAATTTATAAATAATTTTCTTATAGCCAAAGGTTGAGTTGGAGCCTTTTGATGACAACCGAAGCGCATAAGCAAAATACCGACAGTTCAAATGGTTCTAATTTAGAATTTCATGGTAGGGTTACAATGGAGCGACTTCTTCTCGCCGGTGTCGTACCACGACGACTTCACGCCGGGGCACGTGGCCTTCCTGCTGCTGTTCGACGCCGTGCTGTACATGCTGATCGCTATGTACGTGGAGAAAATACGGCCGGGCATGTACGGCGTGCCCCTGCCGTGGTACTTCCCATTCACCAAGAGCTTCTGGCTCCCGAATAGGGGGAAGGTGGCAGGTAGGCGGTACACAGACCATTGCTTTATATTGCTTGTTTTATGAACTGTTTTCATGATCCTAGGATGATAGGCAATTGTACCTATTTTATGAGTAACGGTGAATTTTGAGCTAGAAAACCAGGCGAAGGCGAGGCGGACCACTGGTATATTATACATTAATACTTTAGCTACTATGCTTAGAAAAACTATAATCCAAGGTATTATCCGTAATCAAAATTTAAGGTACAATAACAAAATAAATATTATTCATTATATTTATCACATAATGTATTATTATGTTACATGATCATTATTCGCTCTACCTTTATAAAACAAAAACTATGCAACCACATAATAATAATTGTTGTATAAAATTAAATGTAACATTAGATTCACAAGAAATACATTTTATAATCTATACTTTAAACATTGATTTACAAACATTAGACACGTTTTGATACTGAACCGTCAGTCTCAAGAGTTCGGGAAGGGGAGGGAAGAAAAATACGGCTATGTAACACTAATTTGTTTTTACAAAGCAGGCTATGTAATTTTTTTACGCAAGGTAAAATATTGATTCGGTGCCCGCGTTTCCTACTGCCCTCCAATGGGCCACCGGCTACTTACATACCGCACGAAATGCGACAGCATAACTGTCACTTTACAGCTGTGTGAGCGAGACGTACCTCCCCGGTAGAGCCAGCCCAGTTCGACTGCAGTGCAGCATGGCACTACCTCTTACATTATTGAATTGATTTTAAGTTATTATTACAAATTGCATAATTTAACAAGTACATATCTTCTATAAGGACAGTTTTGCGGCGCTGACTGTGTATCTTGGTATTTTTGTAAATCATTGGTTTTAAAACAAGTTAACATTTAAAATTTATATTGGAAAGTAAATTCCTTTGTGTGTGGGAACAGTTCGTGCTACAATTGCGGCCTACGCGTTCTTCGAAGATCAATATATTTTATTTATTAATAGTACGTACGTAATGTCCTTACTAGACACGTTCATTCAAGGTCATAAGAAATACATTACTAAGGGTGGAATGCATATATGTATCTATACTTAATATGGAACAAAGTCCCAAACACAAAGCAAAAAGGGGACGGTTCGTATGTGCCGCTTTTCTTAAAATCTACAGAAGGAATTTTCATGTGGTTTTTAACAGTGGTTAGAGCTACTCCCGTGGCAAGTTTCCGCGTATAATTTTCTTCTGTTATTCACGAGCGAAGCCGCCGGCTCTAAGGGGTGTTTCTTCGTCGTTGGTATGGTCAACTAAGAGATAAGCCAATACTGTACATATGCACAAATAGAAAATATGATGATTTGTAAAATGCTCGCCCTTAACCTAGTCACTGTCCCTCACTTTTTTGTGTAATCCGTCATCCGTCATTGATTTGTTGCAAATCTTCATGCTTCTTCAGCATCTTCCTATCAGGAATATTTATAATAACTGAGTCCAAGATGTTATGAGTATAGTATTTTTAGTTTTACTAAAACACCTATTTTAGTCATTAAGTGTTACTGGCATAAATAATTATGTAACCCCAAAAGATGTGTGATATGTTACCTTGTTTGTAGGTTTATGTGTAGGTCGTATCTGAGATTTCGTGATTTATCAGTGAATATCTATTTTAGTTAAGTATGAGATTTATACTGCACCGTTTGGGTGTCTGCCGGTAGACAAATAACTTAATACTTACGTACCTATGCTTATAAAGGCGTGTGACGTATCTAAATGATAATTAAATGACAATTCGTAGTGACGTCAGAAGTTAAATGTATGATTGCGGCCTTTCGGCTATGAAGGTGATGATCATAAATTAATGTCATCATATATTATGCCATTTGTTTGTTTTTTTTAAAGCGGGTTAGGATGGAACCAAATTGCCAAAATATCATTAGATGGAACAAAGCTTACGAACCATATCCAAATAGCTACATATGGTAGGATTTCTACACCACAAACAAAGCTTACTTTATATATAAGGACCATATATAGAAAGCTTCATATGGTAGGACTTCCGCAGGAAGTATCCTGCGTATAATGAAAATTCGACAGTGTGTATTTTGTCTTGTTGTTATACTTATTCTTTCGCGCTAGTACTACTGAATAGACTTGGATATGTTTGGCACAGAATAGACAGAGGGAAACTAATGATATCATTAGGGTGTAACGGTACACACACAGCTTATAATGCAATCATATTTTACATCTTTTCAAAGGCGCAAACGAGCCTTCAAAGTACTTCTGATAGTCCCACAAGCAACACCCATAGTCATCAACTCTCCCCTTCCCTTATCCCGTCTCCATACATTCATAAGCATCACTAACCATCTTATCTTACATGTTGTGTGACGGAGACACGGAGACGAATCTAAGATCGAGACAGTTCGATTCTACTCCAATGAATCTAGGACACAGTCTTACAAAAATACTTTAGTTTTATAATTTAACCACACCTCTAGGAATACGTTACTCTATTCTCCGATGTATCAAGGTCAAGGCATCTTCTCTATTTGAAAGACGGATAGATCGACACACACACACACAGAGAGAGAGAGAGAGAAAGAGAGAGAGAAACGCGGCATAATTTATTACACCCCGCCTTTTCCGTCAGACATAAAATATTAATGGTTTGTATTATGATTAATTACGTAACACGTGGCACTTGTAATATGTGTTCTAATAACATAGAAGTGCCACGTCAGGTTATGACGCATTAAAGTCATATAGTTTCTTGATTCATTTTACAATAGTCATGATGGCCGTATCCGTGTTGGTTGATGACAGTACGACAATAATTTAAATTACCATTGCAATTAGTGTGCATGAGTATGTCAAAAACTTAAAACTATCAAGTAGGGAAAAACACCGAAATCTAAAAAATACTTTTTTTTTATTAAGTAAATATGTCAGAAATCATCGTAAAAGGGATCATCGTAGGAACATCAATTTTTACTACAAGGACTCGTTACTAAGTGTCTGTGGACGTGAAGGCGTCGTGAAACTGCGAGGGATAGCCTTATGCTATATATTTATATAGTATATGTTGTACAATGTGTCCTAATGATACTTCGCTAATAAAGTACTGGATATATCTGAAAATTTATTGTGTGTGGATTAGGCCCTAGAAACGTCATTAAGTATTTTCAATGTCATCCTAAAAGGTCGAGTCTCAATTCAATCCACTCGCCGCGCCTCCCTCGAGAGTAACACAGACCGGATTGCTAACTTTTCAAATTATACACTAAAACACCCTTTAACAACCTTCCTCGGGCATCGTTGTATCCTCAGGTGTAAACCGCATCAGAATCCGTTCAGGATGGGTAGGTTTTTTTTTATTGACTCGTGTAAACTCATCTACGCGCCGATACCGTGGTTTGGTGAGGTGCCCCGGAAATACAAATCATCAGGGCACCTCAACGGCTACACAATCGCTGAAGGACCGACGCCACCTCGGCAGAGGCATTGCCTCCGCACTACAGGACAAACACTATCTTCGTGACAGTCCAATAGAGCAAAGGTCCTCGTCCTCCTGTTCCTACTAAGAGGGATACAAGAGCAGCCCCCTCGGTTCAATTGGCTTTGCCTAAGGTGTCTGGTTTCTCCTTAGACTACAGGGCCCCACCGCCAGGACAAGGTTTAAACCCTAGGGAAATATGCATTACCTATCTAGTCATTATTTACTTTGCTATTAATTTCGTAAGAAATACTTATTTTATGGATAAGGGCTTATATCTAACCAATGAAAATATAGCATAAGACCTCTTGTTTACCCACTTACACAATACAATAAATATACTAGATAGTTAACAGTTTGTGAGTTTCATACAAATACGTGTTAGTTGGATATCGTTATTTGTATATAATACACTAAGTACGTTTTAGTTTTAGTTAGTACCGTTCTTGAGTATCGTATTGTCTTGGCCTGGCTAAAACATAGATTTGCACCTTTTAACAAAGTTTCAAGGTTGTATATTTTAGTAGCGTAGTTATATTTTAATAATTTACAAAACGCTTTGTTCGGTCGTCAAGAAGTATTTTTATAGTAGACCAAGGACTACCAATGCTAATGCCGTGGAACTGAAGGTTTTTAAGCAGGACGAATAGTTGGTATAGTTGCTTGAATGTATTGTCACTTCCTGATGGAAATTCATGTTAACACTGAAATAAGTAAATTAACTTTAGATAGTATTTGCACAATTAATTAATTTCAATTTATATTTACGACCGGTTTTGACTTAGCACCATCAGGTAAATAAATATTTTTGTGAGAAGGTATTTGAATAAAAAATGTCTACAATTACCGTCTTAATTGTATTGACGCAATTTATGCTTTTAATGTTATCTGGAATGTAATTATTTATCTAAGGTCAGTAAGAAACGAAAAAAATAATTACTTATTGTGAAATACAATAATTACACATGATTCTATACTTCTATAGTAATAATATAAAGCTGAAGAGTTTGTTTGTTTGAACGCGCTCATCTCAGGAACTACTGGCCCAATTTGAAAAAAAAAATGTATTTGTGATGAATCGTTCATTTAACGAGGTAGCTTATATGCTACATATTATGAGGCTACAACTAACAGGACCGGAGTTACGCGGGTGAAACCTACACAGCAGCAGGAGCAGGCGCCTGGAGACGCCTAACGCTGGACATACTCTTATCTCTTAACTTGTATGATTGACATTATAAACCAGACGTATGTTTACAGCAATAACAAAGGAAGATGGCTACGACCAGGAGTATAAGAACTCTTTACTTAAGGTGGTTCACGACGAAGAGCCCAAAGGTGTGCCTATGGGCATAAATATAGAAGTAAGTAGATATTAAATATATAGTAATGAACGAAACGAAAGAAATCAGACGCAGGATCGACGGGCTAACAAGCACCTCGTGCCCCGAAAAAGCTTGTTAGCAACTGCCAACTTCCTGGCTTCGAACTGTTATTAGAAATTAAACATTCCAACAGTTTGGTCCGACCCGAGTCTCGAAACCGGGACCTCATGTCTGTGGTTGAAGATGCTTATAATTGGACCTCGCAGCAGGCTGCATTAAACATGTTTTATAGCCCACATATATTTCTAGTACAAGGGAGATAAATGAGCACTTTGATATACCGCCTGTATCCACATTGACGTGCAGGATGCCCTTTAAGTCATATCCAATGTGGTGCTGAAGTCTTACTGCTTAGCTATCGCAAAAACTTACGGTAGGCCTCCAGCAGGCAACAGGCA
Source organism: Eumaeus atala (assembly GCA_017140195.1). Lineage (NCBI taxonomy): Eukaryota > Metazoa > Arthropoda > Insecta > Lepidoptera > Lycaenidae > Eumaeus > Eumaeus atala. Next base: position 207,585 of record JAFELO010001246.1, on the reverse strand, counting down.
GTTACTTTACTCTAGTATTTTCACCCGTTAGGGAAAAATTATGAGGGTATATATATATGTTTGCGCGCGCACCTTTACGTAAAACCAACACCCCAAGTTTGACATTTTCGTTTTTCAAAAAAGTAACCGTAATGAGTTAAAACAAAAATTTCAATGTATTAAATGTCTTTTTTCTTTTGTTAGTGTTGTTTTTTTTTCTGCGAAGGTAGAATGAGGCATCACTTTCTTCTATCTTGTTACGATTTTTTTTTTCTAGCACTTGCCATCTTTAACACTTCATATGTTTGCCAAAAAAAAATATTTTTCTAAATATTTTTTTTTTTCAGAATCTTACCAAGGTATACAAAGGTCGGAAGAAGGCTGTAGATAATTTAAACCTTAGGATGTATGAGAACGAAATAACAGTATTATTAGGACATAATGGCGCAGGAAAGACCACCACGATATCAATGCTAACAGGTAAATACTACACTACTTGTTTGGGTTTTTTTCTATGGTATAAGTGGGCAATTAGCATTCGGAGCCTTGTGACAAATACCAAAGCATACAGATAATCCAATGAACTAGCAACAGCGTAGCAGTCTCTTACCGGCGGTATTACGTAAGCAAGATATACATCCCCGGCCGTTCCGGCCCAATTCCCTTTACGTATATATAGAGTCTTTCAGAGAGATATATATCCACCAAATATAACATTAAGACACAATAAAAATTAGTCATGGCGGATAAGTGATATGCAATAAAATATTAAATTTCGGAATTTCTGTTTTAGTCCGAACGTTGTGCTGAAATAAATATGTCAGGCAATCGTTAATCACACAAGCTTCCATCTGCCAAAATACTTCTAGGACAAACGGTTACGACTCACACAAGTTCCAATCTACCGAAAAACTGCTAGTGCAAATGTCCGCGGACAAGTATAAACCTTCGCAGCCCTGTACTGGAAAATCGCTTGCGTTCTTTGGTAGATACCTAAAGTAATCATAAAATTATGGTATACTTTTTATAGTCACTACACTATACAGTATTATTCGTGTGATTGAATTATAACAATAAACACAATAAATGTCGTATGGCAAAGTTTGTATGCATTGCCCATTGGGTGGATTGGGTAGATGTGGATCTGCATATGAGAATGTTAATGGGCGTCAGTAAATCGCTCCGACTACTCCTGTTTCCTCGTATGCTAAAAAAAATGGTTGTTATCTACCACCGAAAAATAATTAACATCTTCGACATGTCTTACTCGAGTGAGCGGGGAAGCCGCGGGCATAGCCATGTATGCAATAGTTCCGTTCTAATTTACCAGGAATAATCCCACCGTCGTCCGGTTCGGCGACGATCAACGGCTACGACATCGTGACGGAGACGGAGCTCGCCCGCAAGTCGCTGGGCATCTGTCCGCAGCACAACGTGCTGTTCCCGGACCTCACCGTCGCCGAGCACATCATATTCTACTCGCGCCTCAAGGGCGTGCCCAGCTCCAAAGTCAAACACGAGGTCGACCACTTCATGAAGCTGCTAGAATTACAAGATAAGGTACTTACGTCTCTTATCTACCTGGAAACTTGGTACTGGCGCCATACTCTGCGACTCTACGCTTACTGCGTACGTTTCGCGTGTCGGTGGGGCTTTTGTAACTCTTCTTTGCCAGTTTAGCTCCCGCAGGAAGGTAGGCAGTTTATTTATGTTGGCACAAGTTTTCGGGAGCGTTTTGGTGTTTCCTAAATGGGAGGCTCGTTGTGTTGTAACTTTGTACACCAATAACACGTGAGCTGATGACTAATAATCACCCATTACCTGCACATGTTTGAAACCTGCTACTTCTGGCGTAAAGTGCGCCAATCGGCCGT
>JAFELO010001246.1:180926-195880 GCA_017140195.1 Eumaeus atala | reverse complement strand
CCCTCTCTAAACCGCCCTAAGTACTAAAACCGGCCACGTCCGACTCGCCAGAATTGAGCACGAAGGGTTAATTACTATTTTGTTTATTTATTATCTATAAAGAACGGCATAGAAATCACGATTTTTTCATGAGTGGTAATCGGAAACATTTACATGCTATTTTTATTTATTATTGTAGCAGCAACAGACAACAAACTAATGTGTACAGCAGTCTAACCATCACATCATGGTTTATGAAATTCAACTTATAGCGACAAGTACAAAACAACAAAATAAGCTAGATAGATGGACAGACGGCATATTATTTTTAACCTAGTGTGGTGGTGGTGAATCTGTAATAATGTACTACGTTTAAACTTATTCTTGTATATATCAACGATCTCGGAAACGGCTCCAACGATTTTCCTGAAATTTTGTATTTCGGGGTTTTGGGGCGATGGATCGATATAGTATATTTAGAATTATTTATTTTCATAAAATGTCGTTTTAACAGTATTTTCATACAGCTAAATTGCGTTGCTTAATTAATTATTTATGCGAAGTTAGAATAGCTCGGTCGGTAATTGGACGCCATAAAGCGCAGGATAACCAAATTTCGGTTCCATTATTTTTTTTCTTTTTTTCGAGTTCCACATCTTTATGTGAGAAAATAAATAAATAAATAATTCAAAAAAAAATCATCCAAGTAATTACTTTGAACTAAGAAAAAGAGAAATATACAAAAATGTCAACACACTCTATATAAGCCGAATATATATAGGGTACACTGAAATATCATGTGGGGCACATTAAAATCTCGTATTTACTTGAGGATCTCAACTGCAATGTATCCCCCCCTTTTTTTTTGTTTCACTGTCACGCTCGAGTAACTACAAAAATCCCATATTCGACTCCTTTACAATAATGTTTTTATCATTCCTTTTCAGTAAGCGAAGAGCCAATAGAGAAAGTGAAGGGTATGAAATTACTAAAAAATCACATTAAAGCGATGTTCCTAAAACTATCATACAACGCCATGAGGAACAAGCTGACGGCGCTCATACAGTTCGTCACGCCCATCATAAACATATCAATATCGGTGCTCATAGCTCGCTCCTGGAAGTTCATGTCGCAGCTGCCTCCGCTAGAACTGAGCCTGGAGAGTGGGTTTAGGAAGACTGAGACGCTGCTGTCGGAGGCTGGTAACCTAACAGAGAACAGCATAGAGAGGAAGATAATGAAGGCGTACAAGGATTACTTCGAAACTGTGGGAAACCCGACCATTAGACTCAACGACATCGGTCACATGGATCTGGCGAAGTATTATTTAAAACTGGTACGTTGTTGTTCTATGTAGATACAAAGTTGGAGAGAAGTAGGGCTACACGTCTGTGTTACACTTGTGCGAATGTCCATCGGCGTTGGGGGTGAGCCTTATACTATAAGAAAACTGAATGTGCTTTAGACCACACGACCGAAGTAAGAGATTGATTGAACGAGCATCTGTTTAGGTATTTGTATACATTTACTGGTGTTCCAAGTCTAGCGTCTTTAGTACTTGGAAGTCACTTAAACAAAGCAAGGGTTGTGATTTGGGCTCTGTCCGAAGAAATTAAAGTCGTTTTTACTTTAAAATAATAATGTCTTGGTCCGTTTGGCATTGTGGATGTTCGAATCATATTATTGAATAGTTAATCGTAATTTCCTGCGCATGTTACACTAGAGGGGACGCGTTTGAATTCCTCCCAGGGCATATATTTTTTTTATGTTTTCCATACCTTATATCTCGAAGTGTTACACAAGTTCTATCATAATTTAGCATAGGCTTAGTATTTAAAAGTATAATTTGGTATGAAGCCGCCTAACTAGGTATGTTACCGCTTTCCTGTGGTTCTTCCATTGGATGACGAGTAGGAACCCGGTTTAGTGGGTAGATGGAGCCGTTCTCGCGTATTCACATGTCCATATGTTTTACTCAAGGATCACAGGACCTCCCCAACATGGGACTACATTACACGGCCTCTTAAAAAAATGTGATAAATCTTATAGATTTTAAATATTGTTTTAATATTGTTGTAGAGCGGCGCCGACCTAGCGCGCGTGCGCTATGAGACGCTGGCGGGCGCCACGTTCGCGCCGGGCCGCGTGACGGCGTGGTTCAGCAACTACGGCTACCACGACGCGGCCGTGTCGCTCGCGCGCGCCGACGACGCGCTGCTGCGTGCGCTCTCGCCCGGCGCGCGCCTCGCCGTAGTCAACCATCCGCTGCCCTACTCCATAGAGAACCTTGTAAACAGCCATATTTAACCACTAATTGCTAATAAATACGGGAGAATTCCCAAAATATGGACCTTTGTAATAGGCGGTTTCATGCTGCTTTGCAGCGGAATTGGGCCCGTACTACCGGAGATGTAGCTTTCGCTCACACGATACCGGCGTAAGGCGACAGCTTCGCTGTGGCACTTCGTGTGGTTTGTCAGTATCAGGTGGCCTATTGGAAAGAAAGGACAGAAGACCAATACGCATCTGCTGATAATAATTTCTATGGGCGTCGGTAATCGTCGAAAAGCTCAGATATAGAGAACCCGTTCATCATCCCTCTTTGTAAGCGGCAGTTTCGTGCTGCATTGCAGTGAAATTGGGCTGGCACCACCGGGGAGGTACCTTTTGATAACATGACACCACCGTAAAATGACAGATGTGCTATCGCATTTAATGTGGTATGTGATTAGCCGGTGGCTCATTGGAGGCGAGGAGGAATGAGATCTGCGTGACAATAATGATGCGGATGTCCATGGGCGTCGACAGTCGTTCACAGATCCTATTACTTGTTTGCTACACTACACTATAAAAAAGGGGTAACTGACGAAACTAATCAATCGTGCAGACGTCTAGGTTCAGAGTTATTATGTTAGAGTGTCGCAATATTAGCAGTAGTGCACGCGTTATCCCTTTCCTCCCTATACAGTCGAATAATATCTGATTACTATGATGATGATGCATCATCATTACACTATTGTAATGATGATGCATCATCATTACACGATTGTAATGAATTAGAACAAAATTGTTGCAAATCTGTGAAGATATTTACATAGTCTACCTTGTGATGGCAGCTATGACAGCTGATGCCTGTCTTAAATACATACAATATCCGGTACGGCCCCAGAGGCCATGAGATGGGGACACTTTGGGTGTGTAACTCTGTGATGTTTTTATAGCCTCGCTTAGGATAGTCACACAGCACTGGAACAAAAAATAATCCAGTCTAGTTCTAGTGTTGTTTGTACTTTATACGTTTGTAAATACACGGTACACTAAGAACACGTCGTGATGTGCAGGTGCGAGTTCTGGCCAGCGGCAGCACCATGGGTTTCCAGTTCGCGTTCAACATCGGATTCTGTATGGCCTTCGTTACTGCTTTCTTAGTGCTCTTCGTTATCAAGGTAAAAAGCTATGAGCGAGTTGAACGTCTCTTAATTTAGGACTGGTCTGCAAGTTTGCGGTAGCTCAGCGTGTTATTTGAATGTGCAATGTTGGGTGTTTCGTTGTCCGATAGAATTCGTAACGAAGTCTTAAGGCAGAGAAATAAATTTCCGATACCACGCGTAAAATAAGTTCGCTGAAGTGGCAATGGGCTGGTCACAAATTCAGAAGATCAGAAGTCCGCGTTTAGGAAAACGAACGTTCGCTAGGTGGGAAGACGATCTCCGTTCAGTAGCTTTTCCGGGATGGATGCGAGTAGCATGAGGTTGCTAGTCCTGGCGTTCATTGAAAGAGGCCTATGTCCAGCATTGGACCGATACGAGCTGATAATGACGATGATGATGTGTCGGGCGCAAAAAAAATCACATATAAATCACATAAAGTGCTAAAACGTGTCTTACATAAATGAATCCACTATTCACACACTTTGCTAAATCAAATTAATATCCATATTATATTAAATAATATTTTAGCTTTCTACACAGCTTCCTATCTTCAACATACCAAATATAAAATTCCTACATTCGCGCCATTCTTTAATAAAAGGGGTGGATTTTTTTTCTTCACGTATTAACATTACCGTAGGAGCGAGCCAGCGGCGCGAAGCTACTGCAGCGCGTGGCGGGCGTGCGGCCGGCGGTGCTGTGGACCACCTCCCTCCTGTGGGACGCGTTCTGGCTATTCCTGGTATTCATTGGCATCGTGCTCACGCTCGCCTTCTACCAGGAGGACACCCTGAGCTCGCCACAGGAGCTAGGTCAGATTACATGTTATCCGCTTTCATTATTGCCATTCATTGCCATTGTTGCATTGGTTGTCAAAAAATACTGTTTGGGCACTCAGTCGTCCCATAGGTTGGTTGAGTAGTTGCCGTCCCATTGTTTTGCCGTACAACTGGCTGGCTAACAGGTTAGCCAAACATTTGTTAGACTTGATCGTTGACTGGTTAAACGACTTGTTGTTTAACAAGTTGACCGTCTGGCTTAGTGATTAGTTGGCCACCTGGCTCTTCGATTAGTTTTTAACATTGTGCCCATGCCCATCACCAACTGTCATGAGTAATATGACGTTGGTTGAAGAGGTTAGTCGATTGAGTTAAAGGACTAATTTTGCGATAAACCCACACTACTTCTTTTAGTTTACTAGTGATTCGCCCCGGGCTATTCCGAGATAAACAATATATTAAGAAAATCGATATCTCCAAAAGCGGGCTGTCTGTACAGACAGACGGCTTTTCGGGATTTTATTTTATAATGAGTATGGGTTTACAATATATTAGTAGTTGGTAATTTACAGGCAGAGTGATGTTGGTGCTTATACTGTTCTCGTTGGCTATGATACCCATCCACTACCTGGCATCCTTCTACTTCGAGGCGGCCGCGACGGGCTTCTCCAAAATGTGCTTTATAAATATATTTAGTGGTAAGTTATTTACATGTCTTCTACGTACGTAACTATTAAATGTTAAGGTCTCATTTTCATTGATCGTTAGCTCAGTCGTTTAAGCATGCGGGTAGTGCCCGCATGCGGGGTAATAGCTTTCTAAAACTAGGGAATTCATCAGTTCAGGTAATGCATGCGTGGTGAATTGTGTGACTGAGTAAGGTCACTAACTACTTCCCCACCACGGTTCAAGCCTTGCAGTGGGACTAAGTAGCCAGGTGTGAACCCAGACACTTTGGGCGAAGCCAATTGAACCAAAGAGGCGGGTGCTCTTTGTACCCCTCCTTTTAGAAGAGGGGACTAAAGAGCAGAAGGAGGAACCGCTCTTTGTACCCCTCTTATAAGAACAGGGGACAAAAGAGTAAAAAGAGGCGGCGATTTTACGCATGGGGCCAAGGGCGAGAAAGGGAACTTCACCCCATTGCACTGTCTTAAAGTTCGTGGGGTTGTCCTGTGGTGTGGTGCAGGACAACCCCATCTGTGGAGATGGCGTCGGTGACTTAGGGGGCAGACTAGCCATCGAGGGTGCAATGATGATTTGTTGTTCCGGGGCACTTCATCAAAGGTGGCATTAATAGCACTCGTGGTAGATTTTGTGGGTATTCCGCACTATGAAGTGACGCGAGCCCCACACGCCACTGCTGCTCTATGGTATGCATAAATATAAAAAATCCTCCTAAGATATCCTAGATCCCTTATAAGATGTAAATTCAGAACTAAAATTTTGAAATGTTTGAGAGAATTATTGAGTGAGGTTTAAACCTTTCGTTATTGTATGAGAGAGATAGGGGAACTTGTTTAATTGTGGTGTTAACTTTTACTTCCGGGATCTCTATTAATATGAGAATATATTATGTTTTATAATATATAAATACTGGAAGTGGATTATATGCACAGGACACTCGTATGGTTAGTATTATTGATTTTCATTTCAGGTTGTATGCCGTTTTTAATAACTGAAGTTTTGAGACTGCCAGAGGTTGGAAACCCTTACTATGCACACGTGTTCGACTGGGTCTTTTCGCCTCTGCCTATTTACTGTCTCAGCAGGAGTTTTAGGTAACAGATTGAAGATTAAGATTACAGATACATTGTATGCCTATAAGATCACGGAACGATTTCGATTGATTCCTCATTCCCTCAGCTTGATCAGTAGTTTCGGCTGAGGCATAATATATCAGTTCTGTGAGTTTGGTCAAGCTATTATACTGTAGGTTTGAACCATTTATTAAATGTAAAATTTTGGTATTTGTATTATTTTTAGCTTATAAAGTATTGACCAAATTATTTATACAATTTCACTATTGGCATTGTCTTGTACCAGTCAGGAGATAAATAAAGATTAAAAAAAAATATATTGAAAAAAGATAAAAAAATTAAAAATGAATGCATCTTAATTTCAGCGCAAGAATTATTTAATATTTCCATGATATTCAATACTAACGACACAGTCATCCATTTTGACATTATTAAAATTTAATGTAGTGCACCACCTTGATGAAGGATTGTCAGCCTATTGTAAAATTGTGATAGGTTTTGTCACACGTAATAATTAATTAAATCTATGTATTTTCATGTAGTTTCATTAATTATTAATGTAGTGGTACAATACCACCTAAAATGGACAATATGCTTAGTTTTTTTTATTGTAACGGGACTTATGAATGATGGTCGGAGTAAAAATGTTTTGGTACACCGTTGCAGAGACATGAGTATGTCGTCGTTCTCCATGCTGGCGTGTGACGCGCTGTGCACGCAGTTCGCGGCCGCCAACTGCACGCGCCACACCGTGTGCCACCAATTCAACTTCTCTGTGTGTTGTAGTACGTGAGTCCACTTAACCTCTACCACGTGTATGCTCGCCAGTTCTGTTAACACTGAGGGAGCAATAGGGTGAGACATCAGCAAAATATCGACATCGACAAGATATATTTATACGAACACTAAAATAATGTCGACAATTTTTAATTGTGTTTTATTTCGTTCTTTTAACTTGCGGACACAAATGCAATATGCAATAAAAATAACTGACATCATTTTGGAAAAGAGCTAATGCTCTTCAAAGTTAACGATGAAAATATTGGTCCAGCAGAATCGATTTTTTACCAAACATGGCTAAGAATCACTATAAACCGCACCGACATCGGACCAGGCATTTTTAATTTCACAGATAAATAGACACACTCACACACGCGCGCGCGCGCACACACACACACACACACACACACACACACACACACACACACACACACACACACACACACAACACACACACACACATACGCACAAATACATTTATACTTAAATAAACGAACACCAATGTCAAAATACATCAATGTGAAGATTTTTTTTTTTTTTTGCGGTAGGGGTCAAAAATATTAAACACTGATGTTACAGTATTTAAAACTAAACTAACAGTACGTTAAAATACAAAAAGTCCTACCTGTCTAAAATATATTTTGTTGTACCCAGCGTAGATCTAAAATGTACATACATAAAAATAAAATTATATTTGTTACCCACCTCCTGGCGCCGTCGGGTAATTAGGAGAAATGGGATTTAAATTCTTTTAAATAGCGAAATGTTTGAACAAAATGTAAATTGTTGTAGTCGACGACGATCCGTACTTCCAGTGGAGTGAGCCGGGCATCGGGCGCTACCTGTTCATGATGTCGCTGGTGGGCACCGTGGGCTTCACCGTGCTGCTGTTGAAGGAATACGAGGTTTTCGACAAGGTTCGTAATATGTGTCTTTAACTGTAGCTTCGATATGTTGTGACAACATATCATTATTATTATCAAAACCAACGAACAACTTCGAAATGGTTAAAGGACTACCGATCTGCTCCGGTTTCGTCGTAAAAGAACATGGGCCTTAACAAGTTATAAACTAAAACTTTCCTCAAAAATCGGTATATGCATGTGCGAAAGCCGCTTGCAAATCTGTTCATTAGATTTTGATAATAAAATCGTTCGCAGAGAGTTTTGGGAACTTATAACATTTATACATATAGTTAAGGCCGTGGCTTAATCCGTTAAGACACTTTTATTTTAGTGTGTAAAGTGCTGAGAAAAAAAGTAAGGAACTTGAATTCGCAGTAAACGATTTACGGGTCTCAAACGAAGTGCGGCATTTCGTGGTAAGTAACCATAGCAACGCAGCGTAGCGCACAGTTCGCACGTAACTGTGCTTCCGCAGACGATATTTTGGTTCAGCATACACGTGGCGATGTTTGCCTCGAGGGTCGTCTTCCAGAGTTACTGCCTTATGGTCTATTGGTAAACTTGTTCAACCGCAAATAGCGAGGACTCGGTCTGAACCAAAAAAGAGTTATTAGGATTTTCAGATTTATATAACCGTCCGAACTCAAGAAATTGGCAGTGCTTCAGCTTCGGAGACCACTTAAAACTGCTGCTCCTGCGCCTGATTTATATCCAGTGGTATTGGAGGAATTTGTCCTGTTTGTGTATTCGCTTATGGTTTAAAATCTGTCTGATACAATTACATAGACTCTAAAGAGACAATCATCTTAGGTGAAATTCGGCAGGGGGGACATTAATGCTCTTTGAGGTTATATCTACAAGATGTATGTATGGGTTATATTGTTGAGGCTTCCTCGAGCACTGAGAAGCTAGCGCCTATCTTAAACTCTCTAACTCCTGACAGTTGGTGTCGTCCCAGCGTCAGACGCACCTTCCACCCGATCGCGTCGACGAGGATGACGACGTAGCGGCGGAAAGACGTATCGTAGGAGCCCTTCCTCGCGCCGAGCTGCCGCGTTACAGTCTCGTTGCTACCGACCTCTCCAAGTACTACGGAGACTTCCTAGCTGTCGATAGACTTACCTTTGGTAAGTTCCCTTGCAAAGGCAAATAAGTTGGTTTCGTCCGTGTGCATCGACGAAGATGACGTTATAGTGGCTGGGAGGTACGCGCCGTGCGGGCGTTACTGTGCGGCGAGCCACTGCGCTACTGTCTTGTAGTTAGTTACCAAACACTGTAAGCCTTACGGAGGACTTTAACCGTTGCTGGGCTTACTTTCAGCACGTCACTTTACGGGAATATTAAAGCAAACCGGTATAATTGTGAACATAATGAAAGGCTGTCTTCAAGATATAGTGCTAAGTAGCCATTCCGGTGTCTTCTGTACAACGCCATGGTATCATTCTACTTTGGCGTAGCAAAACATACATGATATGTAGCACTTAACATCGCTCCCCTTAGGTGGCTGTATTTTCTGTATGTATTACTGTCACGACATGCATGTCAAGTTAATGTAAAAGTTTCACTGAATCGTGAATTCATATAACCAATCCATATTCTTTTAATGCTTAACTAGTATGCATGTGTGTGTAGCGATACGCGCAGGCGAGTGCTTCGGTCTGCTGGGTATCAATGGCGCGGGCAAGACGAGCACGTTCCGCATGCTGACGGGCGACGCACGACCAAGTGCGGGCTCCGCGTGCGTGCACGGACACTGTGTGGGCACGCAGCTGCGGCAGGTGCACCGACTCATCGGTGAGATGTGCCCCTTACTACTTGTGTGTGAAGTACCAAGACGAACACGTTCCGCACACATACGGGCTCGCTCCCTAAATTAGACAACAACATAGTCTTCGCTAGTCTAACGACGCCGCGCGGACGAGTGTGGGCGCCGCGAGTGTGCGTGAACCAGTAAAACCAGCTGCTTCCCTCAGTATATATGAATCGATGCGGCTTTGGGGTCTTCAAGGAAAGAGCGTACCTATTCCTTAAAGGCCGACAACACGCCTGCAAGACACCTAATGTAGCAAATATCTATGGGTGGCAATTTTCTCTATCAATTTCCTCGTTTGTCCCGCGTCTCGTAAAAAGCACTTAACTGCTTAACGTGATCTACCTGCGGGCGTCTAAGAGGGAGTCCTTTCCCCCTGTGCTAAATCAAGAATATTGTGTATACAGGTTATTGTCCGCAATTCGACGCGCTACTGGAGAACTTGACGGCTCGCGAGACGCTGAAGATATTCTGCCTGTTGCGCGGCATCCCCGTGAGCGTGGGCTCGGAGCGGGGCGTGCAGCTCGCCGAGATACTGGGATTCATGAGGCATTACGACAAGAAGGTATATAGTATCATTTGTACTGTGTCTAGTGTACACAGCTATATGTGCCGCCACTGTATGGGCAGAGCTGACAGTGACAGTGACAGTGTCAGCTGGTGTATGTGAAGGAATGTTAATTAGGATATGATACAGATGAATATGAGAATCTTACTCACACTGATTCACAATAAAACATTCACATATCTACACTTAACGTATACACAATTATTGTGTGTGTAAATTGCTGTTAAATTGTTACGCAAAGTACGCAGTGCGGTAGCACGTACATTATTATTTCTTTAGCAGCCGCATCTGCTCAGATAAGGTACGGAGCGGACAATAGTTACATCTTAATGTATATTTATTTTGTAATTATTATACCTATTGTAATGCATATATGTGCCAAATTTCATCTGGATAAATTTAACTAATATTTCATATTACCAATGTGGAAGTTTGTATATTGTCATGTGCAATAAATACTGTACCATTCCCTTGTACTGCTACAGCTTTATATAATATCGTGTTCCGGTGGTTTCTGGACTTTCATACGATAGACATACGTATAGAGTTTATAAGAAGAAACTTCTGTACTAATAGGTGCACGAGTGCAGCGGTGGCACGAAGAGAAAAATCAGTACAGCACTCGCCTTACTCGGGGACTCGCCTTTAGTATACTTAGACGAACCGACCACAGGTAATATATGGTTCTTTCATACATATTAAGTTTTCGAACTTATTAACTTAATACAAATATAACAATCTTAAACACTTTATTTAGAATTAATTGGACACTGAAATGTAGCGTCTCATCTAAACAGCTGTTATGTGATTCGACCTTCTACTAATAAAACAGGGAGTTATAATATTTATTTACATACACAAGGTTTCAAAATTATACTAAACTTATTCTTAGATCTAAATGGAAGAGAGACTGGAGGCTGTGCTAGACAATTAAATCGCGTATTCTGATCTCCTGTGGACAATTTTGTTTATCGATCACGAGGAAAACTTGCCTAAGTTTCATCTCTAAATCGAACGACACAGTATTCCTCTCGTGGTATTTGTTTATGTACGAGAACTCGGTGTGCGTACAGGCATGGATCCGGCGTCGAAACGCCTGGTGTGGGCGAGCGTGTCGTGCGCCGTGCGCGCCGGCCGCAGCGTCGTGCTGACGTCACACAGCATGGAGGAGTGCGAGGCGCTGTGCTCGCGCCTCACCGTCATGGTCAACGGCCGCCTCAGCTGCCTCGGGCCCCCGCAGCACCTCAAAAACAAATTTTCGCAAGGTATGCCACTGTCACCCTGGTTTTACTGACCACAGCTAGACATGCTTATTGATAAGAACTGATATATACTGCAATGGATTAATCATGTAACATTTCTAGACAAACGGCAAAAGAGCATTTTAAGTACAATGATTATTACGACATTTCCAGGATACACGCTTATTGTGAAATGCAAGGGTGGAGTTGACCGGGATGGCAAAATAAACCAATACATCATAGAGCACTTCAACGATGTTAAACTCGTGTAAGTATCACAATATTATGTAAATCATATATTGTGCTTGTTACTAACGCGAGGAGCGGATTCTATTTGTTGGAAAAAAAAAGACAAATTTTATTAGTAGACAGAACTAAATAGAAACCGATAAATGTTTTTTTATTTAAATTAAACGGGATTTTTTAAAGGTCATCTCCCTACTTTCACATTAAGGTAGACCTTAGAGAAAATATTTATTTCCAGCGAAACGTACCTTGGCATAAGCACGTACTACATCAACGACACGCAGCTGCCGTGGTGGCGGCTGTTCCACCTCATGGAGGAGGCGCGCCAGCTCTATCCCGTAGAGGACTACTCGGTCTCGCAGACCACGCTCGAGCAGGTGTTCTTGCGCTTCACAAGGTTGCAGGGCAACGCGGAGTGACGCAGCAGAGGCGCCCTCACTGATCAATATACAATGTGGATAGCTGATACTGCGCCCAAATTTTGACCAATGAATTAAACTGGTATTGAAAAAGAAAAATCTGACTGCTTAAAATATATGTTAATATTCCCAATGTCTCTCGCTTTATAAAGACGAATATAACGACAGTTCATATGTCTACACCAGTCCAGCTGTTTCGGCTGTAGGACGTGCCAAAGAGATGGCCGTACATATTACATACGCTCGGAGACATCCTTCTATCGTAGCCGGGTAAAACCAGCTTAGGGCGCATAGACGCCCATCTGCGTTTATATTCGTACAGTTTATAATTTTCAAGAATGTGTATGCTTTTAAGCATAGCGCATGGGTTAACTAGTTATTCCATATGTATCAGCTATCCATATATGTATACAGATCAGTCTGCAACGTGGATTAATATAGACGATCGTGTATATCAGCAAAGCCAGCCTTTAAAGTGAATGTGGGTCGTCTTTGAAAGTCGTTACGTCCGTGAACACGGGTAAGGGATGTCCTTGCCCGCGAAGCCACGCTCCCCCCTCCCGCAAGGCTGGACGAATTAGGATGTGCTTTAAAGTGAAGAATTGGCTGTGGATCTTGCCGAGTCATATGTGTTATGATTAAACTCAACATTTCCTACAGTGATCGTATAACATCTTAAAATACAGTACAAACCAGTACATGTTTAAAAAGTGTTCAAATATTTTTGTTTTGTTGTGATGGGGAAATAAGTTTACACGCTGCCACTGGGTGGGATCGGTTTCTCGGCTCAAGAATCCCGAACTCCCACTAAAACCCCACAGGTGCTATAGTGCTATATACAAGCGCCCTGGACTTAAACACCCAGGGCACCAATACACAAACTCAATTTAGTAACTGAATGAATTTGATTCAATCTGGATCATTAAAATTTGTATTGATATTAAAAAAGTAATTGTTACAAACAGCTGCCAGGAAAAATACACGTATATTAAGGATAAATATCCTTAGGGCCGGTATCACAGTTTTAAAGTCCGTAATGGTCGACCGGCTACTCCCAAGCCGGACGAAATGCGACACCATAGGTGTTACTTTACAACGGTATCAAGTGAGCGAGAGGTACCTCCCCGGTCGTGCCGGCCCAATTCCGTATGCAGCATGGCATTACCTCTTTCTGGTTTACATGAAATCAAATTTGAAGCATACAAGTAAATTATATGAGGTAGTGCCCAATGCAGCATGCATTGTACCCGACTTAGCCGACCGGGGAGGTACCTCCCATTCACATGATACTGCCGTAACGTGACAGCTTACTGTCGCGTTTCGTATTTCTTCGTCAGTGGCCATTAGAGGAAGGAGGGCAACACGCTACGCGTAGCACTCACCAATAGGCTTAGACTGGCCCCCTTATAATAAAAAAAAAATTGTAGTGAATTTTGTAGCCTGTGCAACCGGCCCTTAATATTCTCTTATCGAAAAGTCTATGAGTAATGAATTAACAGTTGGTCTGTAGTTGGAGATCGACTATTTATATGTAGTTCTGTGTTTAGATGTAAGCGTATACAGGATCGTTCATATTTTCTATGTGTTATATTGATACTGATACTAATATTTCTATAGCCATTTACTTAAATCTCATTCAAAACGGGTTATAATGAAATTTACTAGGTGTTAAGATATATGTGATGTTGTACTTAGTACTGCTCCTAGCACATGTGTGTTCAGTAAC
The DNA here is from genome assembly GCA_017140195.1 of Eumaeus atala. Taxonomy (NCBI): domain Eukaryota; kingdom Metazoa; phylum Arthropoda; class Insecta; order Lepidoptera; family Lycaenidae; genus Eumaeus; species Eumaeus atala. The sequence continues at coordinate 182,239 of JAFELO010001246.1, read as the reverse complement.
TTTGTATATGTATTGTCCGTGAGAGTTGAGGCAATGCGGCGCTCTTATTTTTTTAAATTGGCGGATAACGGCTATTTTTTTTCATTCTTGTGATAGTCGGAAGTTACAAATTTCTTTTTTTAATAAGTTGTAATAATTATCTCCATGTTCTTTGGTGCTTGTATAATTATATATTCTGGTGCAAACTTGTATGTAAATATAATTATTTTAAACTTAATGGAAATAGAAACGTATTGAAAACATACCTCTTAACTTAGAGTACTTAAAGCTTTATAATACTATGACGGGTTTTAGCGCGGTTTATTTAAGTATTTATAGAACGACGTTTCATAATAATTAAGTTATTATAAATCATCTCGTAAGCTTAAGAAATTATTACTTAACAGTTTATTATTACTAGTCCGAGTACTTAATTTTCTTTTCATTATTACATTTACTAATTAATTCTAATATTAAATCATGTCAAAAAATGGTTATTAATAAAAAAAACTGGTTACTGGTTATAACGTTTCTGGTGAACCCGTCGTATATGGAGTGAAAGAGACTTGTTACAGTCTCGCTCCCTGGCTCCGCCTATGAAAACGATTTGTAACGTTGCTATGACGTCATACCTTTCCGTGCGTGCATTAGCGTTATCCATTTACAAGACGCTATTACGTCAGAATAGCACTGTATACTCACTTTGTAGTAAAACCAAATAAATCTGTCCGCACCATTATGGTTCCACGTAAAAAGTGAGCCTAGACGTCAGCTATTAGCAAGAATAATAAAGATAACACGGCAATAACACATCTTCATGCCAGTAAGGTAACAAAACAAATTTTGTTTTGTTACTTATTTGTATTTTTTTTTTAGTCAAATTTAATAATTGATATATATTTATTTAATATTATTGTATTATTTATTTATTATATTATAATATATATTTAATTAGTCTTTTATTGTTAACCGATGCAATAATGTGAGGACAAAGAATTTGTTGGGTATTTTTGTACATTCTTAAACAAAATTAGTGTTATCAATAATATATCATTTATAGAAGTTATTAACGCATAAACCCTTTGTATAAAAAATTGCAGGGTATACAAATATGAGGGTAATTAAATTTGTACGAGCGAGACGCATTATATTTCCAAGGGTGCGAAAGGGACAGGTAATAACGTTCTGCTCGGCGACCGGACTTTCGACCTTCAACAAGATGGACGAAGGTACGGTGACGAGGGTGCACTTAATTCACCTTGTTGTAAAAGCAGTGCCGCAGCAGTGAAGCATGTTCTTTTCGATCAGTGTCCAGTGTTGCCTCAACTCTCTCT
>JAFELO010001246.1:154459-172661 GCA_017140195.1 Eumaeus atala | reverse complement strand
AAAGTCTACAACCAATGCGTTCTCCTTTTGATGACCTACGGGGCCGAAACATGGCCTCTTAATTTAGGACTGGTCCATAAGTTTGCGGTAGCTCAACGGGCTATTGAACGTGCTATATTGGGTGTTTCTCTGTCCAAAGTATAAGTGCAATGGGCTTGTGACACACTCAGAAAAACAGGTGGCAGATGGGCCAGTAAAGTTCAGGAGTGGAGGCCGCGTTTAGGAAAACGAAGTGTTGGCCGACCGTCCATCTGGTGGGAAGACGATCTCCGTGCAGTAGCCGATCCGAGATTAACGCGTGTAGCAGGACATCTGTCGTCTTGGCGTACTCTGAGGGAGGCTTATGTCCAGCAGTGGACCGATAAGGGCTGATAATGATGATGACATGTAAATGCGTTGGCCTCCTTTCCTCCTCCGCTTCGATAGCTGGCTGGTTAGTATTAGTCAGACGTAAAGCTATGCTCCATTACAACCGAATTGTACCGGCACGACAGGAGAGGTACCTCACTCGCATGACACCGCCGTATACTGGCAGTTTAGCTGTCGCATGTCAAGCGACTTGTGAGTAGCCGGTGGTCCATTGGGTTAGGTATGAGATGATGGCAGGAAATGCAACTGCATTTGTGGATACTAGTGGGTGTATGTAGACAAAAATGTCTTCGACTTCCCAGTTGTCCCCTATGCTATAAAAAAAAGATAAGCGGTAATATAAGTTCGAGGTTAGGTGAATGGAAGTACAGTAGTAGTACAACTCAGTACCTCGGTAGAGGTACGCAGCCAAGTACAGCGTGCGATTACGTAGTGTATATTATACCGGAACCAAATATGATTTAATAACCTATAAAAATTATTTTTCAAATAGAACAATTTTATGCTTTATTCAGGTATTTTAGGTAAGTTTACATTGCAGTCCCTAACCGCTTCTTTACAAAATATTTCTGTTTCATAACGCTAACTTCAAACATATATGAAATATTCCATTTAAAAAAACGCTAGGCCACGATTTGCAATATTTCCTTACGGTAAATTATTGAGGTGAAATGTTTAAGTCGGTATATAAGGAAGTATCGAGATCGTGTGACCCGACGTCACTTATACCCGACGTCACTTATATATATATATACTGTAAACGACAAATAAAATTTCTTTAAAAAAAAATCGTTAAAAACGTAAAATATTCTATTGTTAAATAAAAAGAATGTACACGTCAAAACTAACTGCTATATTACGAGTAATAAATACACAGTTGGTGTATATCTATGGTTTTTTTTTTTCATAATTAATTATTTATCAATGTATGAATGGAATTTTACTTTAGTTGTTATAAATATATACGTAATTTAAATTTTACTGAACAAAATAATATTATTTTTGACTTGATAACGACTTGTAAATCGATAGTTCTGCATGTACGAATAAGTAGGACGGCATAGTAACATTTCAAGTCATAGTACTATAACTTGAAATGGAGATGCGTTCACTGATCAGTTAGAGGACATTTATGACAAAAAATTATATCGTCCGACTTACAGATAACCATTTCAAGTTTTTAGTTAATTATAAACATAAAATTATTGATGTCTTAAACTTACGCGAATGTTAGACATTACAATAAAACTACTTTTACGAATTTTATCGCGGTTTACTAAATTATTTATATAGCCCGACTTTTCAGAAGCTTTACATCAACCATAGTCACGGGTGTACTGTAAATCTTCTGAAACGACGGGCTACATAAATAATTTAGTAAACCGCGATAAAATCCGTAAAAGTAGTTTTATTGTAACATAAAATTATTGTTATATATAGTAAATGATTATTTACACGACAAAAGTCCTGTAGACGTACAAGCAGGGGAATTCGAAAGCTTGCCTAAACTGGATCCATGGTCTGTATTAAATAATCCACCGTCCATAGAGGAATTTCTTAGGGCCGTTAACCAACTTAAAATTAATTAAGCTTAACTGCATTAGACCAAGCCGACCTATTCTATACAAGCTATTGGGTAAGTGTTGAGAGGCAAGTGAGGTACAACACCCCACCATTGTTCAAGCCTTGTCGTGGCTGTTGGGCTTAGTAGCCTGGGGTAAACCCAGGCGAAGCCAATTGAACCGAGGGGGAATCTTTGCACCCCTCTTATAAGAAGAGGGGGCTCAAAGATCAGGAGGTGGAATCGCTCTCGGTACCCCTCCCGGTAAAAAGAGGGGACCTAGGAGGACAGGGGAACGAGGAGGGGACATACGTACGCTGGCGTATGTGTGTCTCAAACTAAAATTTTTTCGACGTAAGAATTTTTACGAGAGTTATTTTGTTCGTGCCCTTTAGTTGACAGATCCGGGGCACCTCAGTGTAGACAGCAGGTGCAAACAAAAAGAACATAAGTTAACTTTTTGTGACTATTCATGCAATATTCAAAAATATTTGTTTGTTTTTTCCACTTACCCTTTGAATCCAATTGTACTCCAGAGTCATGAGCGCCATCCACAACACGCCGCACGAGACGAGCATGCAGACGATGTAGCGCAGACTGCCGGGGTCCTCCCAATCGAAGTACGGGTTCTCACGCACTACAGAAATACATTACAACAACTACGTATAGATAAACTGTGGCAAGGTTTAAATGGGTATTCGGTTCATCCGCGAGTCCCATCACCATTGGATAACAGTGCGTAAATGCGTTTCCTCGCAATAACATTTTAGTAAAAGGTAGTGCCGTGCTGTATTGCAGCCGAAGGGACCTCTCGCGCACATGACACCGGGGTAAAGTGACAGCTATGCAGTAATCGTCATAAGTCTCCGATTTTTCGTGTCCCACCCCCTCAACTATACTAATAATTGTTAAGACAGTTTTAAGCTTCAGGATCATGCTCATGAACTCACTGCAGCAGACTTCAGAGACGCCCTCGCACAGCGCCTCCATGGTACACTCGCCCAGCTCGGGGTAGAGCGCCAGCACGTAGTCGCAGTACTGGTTGCACATGTACTCCGTCAGCCCCACGCGGTTCAGGGACCTGCAACCAAATACAATCGAAGTTTATTGAAGTCAAAATAAAAAATCATTCTCGTTCAACTAATAAAGAAAGTTGGGTTTTTCGCTACTTAATTGTCAGGTGACATTGCCATCTAGCCGTTCTCTACTAATAATCGAATAGTTGTTATTTCCGCCTACGTAATGAAAGAAAATCTTTTCCTCCATTAAATAGGCATGAAATAGGCACTTGTATGTAGGGAGAATGGTTTTAAACTTAAAATAAGTAAGTTAAGTTAATTATTTACCTCGTAGTTTATTTTTGTCGCCTCACGATCTTCCACCAATTTGGACGTCCTCACATATATCAAAACCTATATTTACCTCGTCGTCATTACGAGACTGTACAGCGGGAAGAACTGCAGAATGTAGTCCATTATATTAGCCGCATACTTCGTTTCTAATGTTAACAACCTCAAGACTTCCACGATTTGAGTTACCATTAATCCTGCAAAATGCACATTTCAATAGAAAATGAAGATGAGCGTACGTATCAATTAATTTGCTTATGTTAATATTGTCTAACGTTGATATTCGTTTTTTCAAATAGTTTTAAATTATTGTTAGTATTTTCGTGTCTATTTGTCCTTTGAGATTATGTTCAAGCTGTGATGTCCTTAAAAATATTTTTTAAGAATTCTTTGAAAAATGTTCTTCATAAAAAAGTATCAAAAACATATTAATTTAAAAAATACTAGTACTACGAAGTAAAACTTCTTTATCCACGCGAAACGTAATTGACCATGAGATAAAGCGAGAAATAAAACATGTGGTTCAGTAATATACGAAATGTAACTCTCCCTTTTTTATTTCTCTTAACTTGATTGGTCGCTTTGAAACTCTCGTGTCGCGCCCGCCAATCTCACGTAAATAACTTTACTTAAATAATACAGTCCTTTCGTTACAATTTCTGCAGTAAAGTGAATTTAAAAAATGCAGTGGAACGAAATGTAAATGCAAAATTTCCTAAGCAATTAAGGCACGATGAACTATTTACTTACCCAACAGAGAGTTCACAAAGAACATAATCACGAATCCAAGGGCAGGCCCGTTGAAGAAGAGCGAGAACAGGTAGTTTAGAGGGATCATCGCCACGCCGTAGATCATTAGAGAAAGGTACAGGCGAGCTGAAACATAAAAAAGAGAACCATCAAAGTGAGATTAGTATTTGGAATCAACAAACTTAATCACTAGCATTCACGAACGGCGCAATTATATGAGCGCATTGGACAGTCGCGTAATCACACAGTAAACACATATATATTTTTAGGACACTGTGACAGACCTATGCAATGTAACCAATAAAACTTATTTTTTTCTTATGTGCATAGTAAAGTTCATTATTTTCAGGAAATATGTACACCACATAGAACCGAGAGAAATTCTCGCTCCCAGAGGATCCGGGTGCGTCTGGGTAACCGTAAAGTGAGAATAAAAAAAGATAAATTAGTTTTCTTTTTAGGTTAAAAGTTCAAAATTTAGAAACGTAACTTCTTACATATTCGAAATCAGAATCCAGTACATACCGATTATGCTGTGTAATTTTGTACAGTGTCTTATAAAACACTCTGTATAACGCGAATTATATGTTGGACGCCATAACGAACCTTAGGCAGGCAGGCAATTGTAATGCTCGTGCACACACACACACATACAATTTAAAACACATAAGACGTGCAATAAATTGTGGTAGATTATAATACACACGCAAATTACACCCGTCTGGACCCGGCTTGAATCGCCAATCCAGCAGATCGACCCTAGCCTTTTCTACTTGTTTATATACGGACTATATTTATTTCTATAAAGAATAGATAAAGCTTATTAAATATGTATCCGTTGTAACGCAAGTCATTACGGTACTTAGCACAGGGCTAGGCTAACGTCGTCCACAGAAAATTATTAAAATACCATACCTAGTTCTATAGCAGTAGACATGCCTACCACCTGGAAGGCGGCACAGGAGATTATGATAGGGAGACACAGGACCATGAACCACGACCAGTCGAATACGGAAGCGGAGCCCCACAGAGCGATGGGTTGTATGCCGGCCGCCTTCTGCAGTAGCTTAGCTTTTGTGACGCGTTCCTGGGTAAAATAAGTCATGTATAATTTACACTCATGGCAAATAATAATTCATCTAAACCTACAACATATTACATTCAATTTAATTAAATTAATAAAAACATAGCTCTGTTTCCATGAGATGTAACTCCTGAGTTCGATTCCCAGGTCGGGCCACTGTTATCAAATGTTTTTCAGATTACTCTGAGCACACATTATATTGTCCGGGATTTGGAATGTGCCTGAAATGGCCATAGGCTGAACACCATGACATCATGGGCCCCAGTACCTTCGCCAATCGTGGCTGTTCTAGTATATCTACTAGACTTACGAGTTGTGGATGTACTAGCACACCTCTGACTAATTCTTCGGGGATAATAGGCGTGAAGGTACTTTTTTCTGTTTCTAAGGTGATATACATAAAATAAATTTCAAATACACAGGAAAGTTACATAGGTACAAGATTATGACTATAGTACTTAAAGTATTAGAGAAAAACAAAGAACAGATAAAAAATATCAACAGGAAAAAACCGACCAGGAATTAGTCGGACTCGCCTCCGTAGGGTGCCGTAGCAACCAGCAAATGAAACATACCTCCGAAACCACGAAGTTGATTTTGTTCAAATCTATTTTCGTTCCAAATTATTTAAGATCAATGATTCCGATATCTTTTTATAATTTTCATCTCCGTAGTTCAAAAGTTGCAGTAGTCTTTTTATAACGTAAATCCTTCAATAAAATGTTAAACATGCAGTACCCGTAGTCTCCGCATAAATACTTTGTAGCAAACGGTCGGACAGACGGACATGACGAAAATATAAGAATTGCGTTTTTTTCCCCTTGGCTACGGAACCCTAAAACATGAACATGTCGCACACAAAATGTCGAGACAACCGCATAAATTAATTCAATGGTTCTGACTCTGATTTTCTGAGACATCTTTTTTTTTCATTCTGGCTAACATTTTAAGGTTATTATCAACACATAGCAATACATCCACATATTAACGTTACGAATTTCGAAACGGCTTCATTTCAGTCTCTACCCCTAGGCCCTAGGGCAAAATAGCTTCAGGTATTATTCGACCTGCTCATTAAGCAGAGCTCGGGTTACTTACCTTGATATAGAACATGATGAAAACAGCGCTAACTATGGCCAAAGCGTTGCCGATAGTTGAGGAGATTTGCGTGGACATCAGAGTCACCATCACTTGTAAGTCGTTCTGTAAAATTGTTAAACATAGGTAAGGACTTTAAATATTATACATTTCAATTGGAACCTGGGGCAGAAGTTAAAATGTTTCGGCGGTTGCGCAACCATGCAAAATACGTCCATAAAACTCAAAAATAGATGAATAATTAAGTTTCCAGTCGAGAAGAAAATAAAAGAGTCCCATCCCGTGTACTAGATTTCTCTTATCTGTGAATTTAAAATGTGTTTTGTTTTGTTTTCATAAATGATTAAATAAATAAATAAATAAAAAGAAATACTTCGTATTATGTTCAGTTCAAAGAGCCAACGGATAGGAAAAACAGAACACCATTAAATAAGAGTCGTCCCAATTTTCACAGGCAACTGCTCTGTGTTGCTTGCCTAGGCTATCCATCCATCCAGATCCTTCATCTAAGCGGAATTCCAACCCGAAAATAAAAAATGATAACGTTTAATACGATCAATATACTTACATTCGCCCTGTAATTGACTTCCAAAGGATGGTTGAAAACGCGTATGTTGTACAAGGGGTTGATGCCCTTCAATATGGCGGCATGCACAGCAGCCAGAGAGATGGCCACATCGTGGTAGCCGAAGTTGCTGAACCAGGCCACGGCGTAGTCATCGTCGAAGGTGGCGCCGACCAGCAGCCTGTTGCGGAGCTGGGCCATCACCCTCTGGTCTTTAGTCTGTAACGTGTATTGAACATTGAAACACCAAGAAACCATTTCGATATCAATAAATGATGGGATATAAACGTTGATACAAATATTATAGAGAGGCAACATTTGTTAGTTTGTTAATGTCGTGATATAAATCACGTGATCATATGAAAACTTCGATAATTCAATTCGTGAGGTACCTTATTTGCTTCAAGTGAATTAAAACACTTTTATCACTAACATTCACGCCTCACCCGCTGCACACTTCGCTGGCTATCCGCCACAATCTAGTGCAGTTTTAAGTTGAATTACCTTAACGTGTTCCCAGCGATTCTCTAATAATATTACCAAATTTTGTAAATTAACATTCCTAGTGCAATATGAAATGCGATGTCTGTCAATCTAATTTTATCGATGGAGTGTTTTCCAATGGGTGCAGAAGGAACATGGATTTTACTTGCGCTTCAATATCTGAGGTTGGTTGCCGCGAACTGGATACAGACCGAAGGGTTGGAGATGTCCAGCTTGTAAGCTGGCCTCAGCGAGCCCAAGGTCGGCGCAACCTTCTGACGCTTGATGAGCCTGTTACGCTCGAGATTGTACTGACATAAATACGTAGTATGAAAAAGCAACTCTGTAAGCTTCCAGAACTCCAATAATGGAGTCATTAAGTCTATAAAAAATGAAATTATGGATCTCAAATCGGCCTGTGAATTTAATAGTTCTAAGCTTGAGAATGTCAGAGTTACTAATATGGAAAAGTAGATCCTCGAAATTCAACAATCTGAAACGAACTATAGTAAAGACTTCGATCACCTTAAAAGGGATAGCACCATTAGGGAACAATGGGCACGTATGAATAATGTTGCGATCAAAGGTGTTCCTCAGAAAACAACAGAAAATTTATTCGACGTTGTTGAGAGTATTTGTAAATTTGTGGGTTACTCATTCCCGAAGAGCCAGATAAACTATATTGCTCGTGTCCCAACGCATGGTTCCAAACAAAAATCCATTATTATCAGTTTCATAAATCGTTATATTAAATAAGATTTACTTGCCGCATCACGAGACCGGAAACAAAAACCAGTCAAGGATATTGGATTTATTGAAGGAAACCACCTTGTACCCCAAATGAAAAAGCTTCTGACTAATGTCAACGAGTGTTGCAAACAAAAAGGCTATCAATATGTCAGGGTCAAATATTGCGAAATACACATAAGAAGGAACGACAAGTCACCAATCCAAAATATTACCAGAGAAGTGGATTTAAACAAGATAGCGTAATTTGCGGTTCACTGTATCTACTTATACATGATTTACCCTCCAATTTATTTATTCATGTTGATTTGTTAGTCCTCTTACTACAATTTAATATTTGTATGTATAAATTATCCCATGAAAAATTTAAACATAAATTACTACTTAAGCTGAGAACCACAAACGAGTTTATTCATCAGATGCATAGCTATTGTTCAATATTATCTCTAAGTACCATACTACAAAACGTATTTTTTTCCTTTTTGAACTCATTGGAATGTCCATATTGCTTCACGCATTTAACTAACTACCCCCTGTATTCGTGTGCGAACCAAACACAAACTAAATATTTTTATTTCGTTGTTAACATTCCATCTACCGTCAACCTATCGATGTATAGTTTATTAAAATACAAAAATACAATGTTAAGATTCTATTTAACTATGCACTTATCTACGTATAGATAACGATGGATAGTTCAAATGCATTTAAAATATTCTACCAGAACATCAGTGGACTTCGAACGAAAACTAATATTTTTTTATCGTAACCTTTGTCTTTGTTCATATGACATTATTATGATCACCGAAACTTGGCTACTAGATGGTATTTTAGACACGGAAATGTTTGACGGATGTTTTGTCGTCTATCGTGGAGACCCTAATTACGATTCATTGGGCGAAACTAGGGGGGTGGAGGTGTGGAGTTTTATTCGCCATGCATCGCGATCTAATATCTATGCCTAAGGCCGAATTTCTCTCAAGCCTTTGGATAACGATCTCCTTAAGGAATCGCCGCGCGTCACGGAGTAAGCTCCACGTCGGTATATTGTACCTTTGCAGTCAGAACTTGGGTTTGTCATTTTCGCATCAATTAGAAAATCACTTTGCTTCTATTACCGGCTAGTCGCAGAGTTTACTAATGACCAATATCTTATCGTTGGTGACTTTAATCTTAGTGGAATAAATAGGAGTCTGTCTGTGTATGGTGATAATTCACTTGTACATTCTAATTATTTCACTGAAAATGAGATTTATCTTATAGATGAGATGCATTTTTTAAACTTTAGATTTGTTACTGTCTAATGTCTCAGTCATAGTACGGGATGTCTGTAGTGTAGCTCTGGTACACATAGATCCCACCACAGACCGCACGCAATCGACTGTCACTGCCGCTTGCGATTCTGTTTTGGGTCGCGCGAATTATAAAGAATACCTATCCTTTCCAGCTAACTGTGACGATATTAAATCGGATTTATCTAATGTCAGTTGGCACCAAATTTTTTCCACATTATCATTGAATGAATCAGTTACATATTTTTTTAACATAATTGACTCCGTACGCAACAAGGTTCAATTTAGTAGGTATGTACCTACTAAATTGAACCGTAACGCAGTACACCCAAAATGGTACTCAAGGGCGCTTTTAAATTTTTGAAAGATATAGCCAAATACCACAGGAAGTATAAAACTTACGGGAATAGGGCTGACTGGGGATATTTTAAGTTTTTACACGACACGTCAGTTCTTATTGAAAGAGAGTGTTATAATCGATATATTGAATCTGCTGAACTCACAATTACCAACAATCGTAAATTCTTCTAGTCTTATATCAGGTCCAAGTCGAAGTCAACCACGATTCCTAATCCGTACAACACAATGGTGACACACACATTCAGTATAGTTGAGACAATATGTAACGCATTATCTACATACTTTTATTCGTCATTTTTACCAAGTGGCACATCCTCTGATGATTTGTCTCTAACGACCAGCGGTGGTGTCTCAGACCTGTCAAAAATAAATATAAGCCTTGACCTGGTTGAGAAAATATTGGTTAACTTAAACATATCCAAATCGGCGGGGCCAGATAATCTTCCCACTCCCTTTTAAAAAAAATGCACAAAGTACTTAACGTTATCAATTTTCCTCTTATTCAAGCGTTCTTGTGATGAATGTGACGTCCCAATTATATGGAAGAGTGCATATATATAACCGCCATACATAAAAACGTAGTAAGCAGATAATAAGTAGTTATAGACCAATTTCCAAGCTCTGCGTATTATCGAAAATGCTCGAAAAAATTGTACACGGCCAACTAACTGTGGCCTTGAAAGCCACCTTTAGCCCTAACCAACATGGATTTTTGCGTGGTCGCTCAACTGTGTCAAATCTGATACTACTAAACACTTTCTTAACTGAAGCTAGGAATGATGGTGTTCAAGTCGACGTAGTCTATACGGATTGTACTAAAGCATTTGACCGTATTCAGTACAGTGTACTACGTAAAAAGCTTAGTCAAGTAGATATTAGTGGCGATCTCTTAAGATGGCTATCATCATATATAAAAAAAATCACTCACAGGCTGTTGTCATTAACAATTACATATCTAGTTGGGTTGCCATCCCTAGTGGAGTCCCCCAGGGGTCACTACTGGGTACCTCTTCTGTTTGTGATCATCGTAAATGACGTAAGCACATGTCTTCACTCATCGCATTTACTCTGCTTTGTGGATGATATGAAGATATTTGCAAGAGTCGCAAACGTGGAGGACGCCGAAAAGCTACAGGCTGATCACCTCCGGCTAGAGTCCTATTGTTGCGATAATATTCTAGATGTAAACGCGGCTAAGTGTAGTGTAGTTACATTTTCAAGAAAGCATAACACTATTAATTACAAATACACCTTAAAAGGCGAGATACTGCTTAGAGGATCCAGGATTAGAGGTCTCGGTATATTACATTACACCAAACTCCTGTTTGATGCCCACATTGATTTTATAGCTATCAGGGCTAATAAAGCCTTGGGATTTCTAATGCATTTTTCTGTGGACTTCGTCGAAATAAAAGCCTTAAAAGTATTATATTGTTCTCTTGTTCGAAGCCACATGCTTGATTATTGACACAGACTTGATTTATTTATTTCAAATCACATCCAACCGAATAGATTGTACCGAATTACTGTCAACAATATCTCTTAATATTGCATCAAAATCTCTCCGTAATAACCCATTGATTTACTTACCTCTAGCCTCTTCGAATTATAAGAAAAACAGTTTCCTCTGGCGTGTGGGAAATTATTTCAACAAGCTCACCAATACATTCGATCTAGATCTATTTAACACTAGCTGTGCATCTGTGAGAAAGTTAATTAGCGATTTTTTCTTTGAGATTTAATCTTATGCAGATTTAGAAATGGCGTGTAGTATATATTTTAATAATATTTACTGTTTCTACTAGTGACGAACTATTCAAAGCTTCCTGTCACTATGTGTTTCTTGTCCTATTGTTTTTAAGCTCTTGTTCCTCCTAAACACTAAATAAGTAAATAATATAACTAAAGATATGAAAAAATATCAAAGTGAATCCTTATATCGCAGCTGCAGAAATTGTTGATAATTAGCTGCCCCGACAGCCGTTGTTCTGTCTTAAATTCAGTTTATTGTCGTGGTAACGTGTCATGTTTACGAGGCCGAAAGTAAAATTTTGCATTTTTTCTAAATCTTTTTTGCCATATTCTGTGAATGTCACAGCCAGGATGGACTAATATTAGTGACACAAACACCGACAAAGTAAAGATGTGTAATATTTCTTCCAATTATGAACTTTATCAAAGTTGTAATAAGGGCTACTAGCCGGCTATAACAGCATCGTATTTACTGGGTCCTTCGATTAGCTGCAAATCATAAACGAGAACGAGTAGATTTCGCATTTCTGTGCTTGATTAAACGGTACCGTTAGCCTGATAGCTATAAAGCCTGGCTCTACGGGACACGACTGTGTGAACTGTTGATTTGTATATCCGAAGCGTAGAAGCGTATTGGCCGGTACGAATAAAACATGTCAGGCCAGATTTAAAATAAAAAGATTGTCTCATCAAATTCCTAATCTAAAATTAATTTAAACTTAACAAATTATAAGCACAGATAGACAAAAGTTTAGGCCTCTCTTGTATTAATCCATAATCACAGAATATAGAGTGTTATTACAGGTATGGCTAACAAGTGTGCTTACCCGGTTCAAGTAATAGTCATACATGTACTGCCCACCGACATCAGTCAGTGCCATAGAATCGGCTGCAGTGGCGTACAGCGTCTCGTAGCCGCCCTTCGCCCTGGCGCCTTGAGATGTAGTGTTAGTTCCGTTGAAACTCAAAAGCGTCTCCGAACGGACGTACCTGGAGTCAAAGTATAAATGAAAACATTTTATTTCAAATAGGACTCTTACAAATATCTTATTGAACATTGTATTCCAATAAACTTGATGCAGACTTTTGTTAAGCAGTAGTCATTGGTCTATAGGAATTAATAATATTTTATTGAAATGACAGTTGTTTAAGAAATAATTCGTGGCGTTTCTTGATCAGTCACAGCCAACTGCAAATCAAGCATCTCAATTAAAAAATGATACCCACCGTAGGGTGATTCGCACTTACTTATCATAAAATAAAAAAATCAACGTTTCATTCAATAACAGCTAAAAAAAGGCAGAGGAAGGCATCATCACACGTAACCCGTCTATTGTGGGGATGACGATGACACAAGTTCCATGATTTTTTATTCACACAATACACAGTAATAAGGCTATACAGCTAGCTGCATCCAGTGAGAAATTAAATGGTGCTTACCCTTCAGCCAACGTGAGCGGTCTTGACATGATAGTGGCCTGAGCGGATATGATATATTCTGCGATGACCAGGTTGATGCTCATCAGTATGATGGGTACCAGCACCTGCAGCGCCAGCATGCCCCACGACCTCGTCCACACCAGGTACAGCTTAAGCCAGATCGCACTCACATGAAGCCAACACAATCGCCATCCTCTTTCGTTTTCACTTATCTTGTTTACTGAAAAATATTTTGTTTCAAGTACATACATTCGAGTTGATGTGAGCGGCAGGAGATCTATATATGGTGGACGATAAGGACTCATCATGATGATTATTTTTTTATGTCAAGTTCAGTTATATATTTTAACACAAGTAAGGACATGTGACTGGCAAACCTATTTCATTTCATAAAGTCTGAATTTCTCGGCGCATTCAGATCAGATTTGAACTGTTAAATAAAAGATATACTAAAGTAAATAATGGGCCATCATTTCACTTGGAGGCAAGCGATTTTACAGCTTTGTTAAAATACGGAACATCATACTAGCATTGCCCCGCCGTTTCACGCGTATGTCTCCGGTCTATATCCTTAGGAGTAGAATTTCCATAAATGCTGCTTTTTAATCAAAAGCATTATAGTAATTTAGTTGTAATCAATAACTTAAAAAACAAGGGGTCTCTAAACTAACCGAACATACGAAATGTCAACCCTATTTCACTCCTTGAGAGTAGAATATCCAGAAACGCTTAATTACGTATCGACTCATTTCTCACAAAATAAAGTTTCGACTCTTATGTCAATCCCTAGGGTATATAATTTCCGAAATTTCTTAAGGGTTTTCTACTCGATTTAAAACAACCCTACACACCAAATTTCATGATTTATGCTCGGCGATGATGAATCAGTCAGCCAGGATTTTTATTATATTATACTTAAAATTATCGTGTCATAATGTTAGTTACCCTATTTCCCGAAACGGCTTTACCGATTTTCATTAAATTTTATATGCATATTCTGTAGGTCTGAGAATTGTATACAATTTATTTTTCACATCCCGAGTGATAAGGATAGTCCACTCTTAACATTTTTTTTTTAATTTTTACACCTTACAATGACAACAAATTCAGTTTATAACAGAACAACGTCTGTCGGAACAGCAAGTACATCTATATAGGTACATATATTACACATTACACTTACGCTCCTCCATAGAAGTCGCTTGTGAGAAATCCATTTCGCTTTCTACGACCGTCGCCGAATCGTCCGATTCAGGTTGTATTTCCACGTCAGAACCAACTCTACAACAAGAAACAAGTAGGCGTTATACCACGCGACCGAAGTAAAACTTCTTCTTTAAAGGTTCTTCGAAACTGGCTATAAGTGAAAGGGAGAACAAAAATGTGTACTAGCCTCTCTCTCTCTCTCTCTTGCCCCTATAGTAAAATACGAAACGCAACACTCCAAATCTTTCTATCTTCGCTAATTTATGTTTCTTTCCAAACTTTCGTTCTACATGGTTTCGCAACGAACTCGTCGCAAATTCACCAACTTAGTTTTACATCAAAAGTTTTATTTCAATAAGTAAGTACAATGGCGTTTCCCTTTTTCATCCAAATGATGTATGAGGGAGGTAAATAATTTTACTTACGACATGAATACATCTTCGAGAGTGGTGGCCACCAGTCCGTAGTCCTTGTAATTTATCCTGTCCATATTGTTCTCTAGTTCAGTGAGCATGTCCTCAAATACGTGAGAGTACTCGTTGGGCAACTTGTATGTGATTTCCATTCCTGAAGAACACATTAGAATATCTAATTAAATCTATATAAATAGACATTAAAACAGCTGAATGTATGTTTTATAGCATAGGACAGACGAGCAGTCGAAGCCATTTGGTGACAACCGAAGCCCATTAACATTCGCATATCCAGATGTATTGCCGTCCTTTTAACTTATCCCCCCATGGGCCAGCGGCTACTCCGACAGCATAACTGTCACTTAACGGAGGTATCATATTACCGAGAGGTACCTCCCCGGTCGTGCCAGCCCAATACGGCTGCAATACATAGCATTTCCTACTACCTAAATGTATGTAGTCGCATAGCTTAAGAACAAATGCACAAATATTTATAATTACTTTAATGTTGCGTTCGTTAGGTCTTGGGCAAGGTATGTACATACGTGTAAATATGTTAAGAGATACGAAAAACATTAAAATTGCATTGAAAAAAATTACAACAACAACAACACATCATCACGACAGTTCCCTAGCGGGGAGGCAGCAGAACGGAGCGCCACATGTCACGATCCTTACATATCTACCTTGCCTCCTATAACTCTCTACATACAAACACGCCGAAGATTCCGAACACCACCTTCGGACAGTACCCGACCAACTTGACCGTGGTATATTAGTCTGATCCCCCCCGGTGTCTACATTCGCATAGTATATCTGTTCCGTTAACCTTACATCCATCGTTCTTTCTACATGTCGGTACCATCCGTGCATGCCATTTCTTATTTTAACCCCGATACTTTAATTCATTCCTAATCTCTCCATCACATCTTTATTACGTACGCGGCCGACAAGGGTTACGCCACATATTTTTCGCACCGACCTCACCTCGACCGCGTCAATTATACTCTCAAGCCTTTTCAGACATACCCAACTCTAAAAAGTTAATTTTACAGAACAAGGTAACGTGTTTGACATTACGGCTACGTAACATTATGTGTTACCATGCGACAACAATTGCTCCATCATGACAGGAACAACGTCTGCAGGGTTAGCACGTTTTACGTAGACACTAAAAAACGGCTATAAACACATACCCTTGTCCTCGGATACGCTAGCTCCAGGTATATAATTCTGAATGAGATCGGTGCAAGACGCTTCGTCGAAATCATCGGCTTTGACGATGACGAGGGTGTAGCCGACCCCGTAGTTGCGTTTGAGGAAGTAGGGCGAGCCAACGCACTGCAGCTGACCGCTGGACATGATCGCTACTCTATCGCCTAGGAAATCCGCCTCGTCCATGAAGTGCGTTGTTAGGATCATCGATCGACCTGTAAAGAACGTTCAAAGTTCCACTCCACGAAAACAGCGCCTCTTCACGCTAGCTCCATAATGGCGAAGGCTGAGCGAACAGACTACCATCACGATAATTACATACCCGCCTTGCCTCTTCCACATACGTTACTCTCCTCATTTGACAAAATTAGATTCACCAAATTAACATTCTATTTTATCCTATGTATGTCTACCTCGCGATGTAGTGGTAAGTCTATGGTATTACAAAAAAACTACTTTTACGGATTTTGGACCCGTGGTAAATCGCAACCACAGTCACGAGTGGAAAGTACAAACATACAAGCAACTTAAACCTTAAGCTTTGTTGTCTTAGTATTACATTTTAATACATCTCCACTGTGTTTTTCTCTTTTACTGGCTTATACTTAATGATTGGAAATTTAGATATTTTTTTTTTTTATAAATTTTATTCCTCATAACTACCATGTTTAGCTCTCTGTAAGAGCTCCCACAGAGCGCGTCGGGACGAGGGATCCATTCCTGAAGTGGGTTCGTCCAAGAGCACAACACGAGCACCTCCACTCAGAGCTATTCCAACACACAGGCGTCGTTTCTGACCACCTGACAGACCCTTTGATTGGTAGTTTCTCTGCAAAAGCAAATTCAAACATTTTTTAAAACTTAAAAATAATTTAATATAATCAGGTGTATAAAGTACTATCATTTTAATCAGCTTTTAGTTTTAACGAAAATGTTTTATATTTACAAATTTTCTAAAAAAAAACAATTACGCTTTGGTCTGTGCCGCAGACACTAAAAAGAAATTCGTCTCTAAACACATATAAGGCTATTATCATACAACTAGTAATGAGATGTTATATCAATTTCCTATGTAATATTCTTAAATTTCCAAAGATTTAATGTGATCCTATCTTTGAAATTTAATCAGTCTTCTTTTTTTTTTTGTTGTAAGATCATACCTTTTAAATAATTCCAGTAACGGGTTTCGGTCTTATTATTTTTCGTGTCATGGTTATATACCACAACCACTTAACCTTCCACATAAATTTCCATCACACACAAAATGATTTTATTAAATTAAATTTCTAGATAAAGAAGTTGAAGTTAAATAATCAACATACTTTGTCTTGCATCTCCAGGCTCTCAATGAGATTATCGATCTCCTTGCTCAGCTGCAGCCCCCTGTATCCTTTCAACCTCGCGAAGAACTCCAGATGCTCCCGCACCGTTAGCGAGTCGAACAGCACGTTGTGCTGCGGACACAGGCCGAGGTTGGCGCGCGCGGCGCTCGTCTGCGTGCTGATGTTGTAGCCCGCCACCCACACGCTGCCTCTTGTGACTTCCACGTTACCTTTGTGTTTACAATTTAAAATTATAACAATGTAAGTAAACTAATGCAGACAAGGGCGCTCTTCTCACACGTACAAAGATTTTTATTATATTGGAGAGTAGCGTGATAACAGAAAGAATAGAAACAAAACAATTAAAAATAATAAGCTTCATTTGCTAGTAGGCGTTACGACTATCACAATAGAGCAACACACGCTTTTTTCGGTAGGATCTAATACTGATGGAGTTGCTACTGCAACTGCCACAACAGTTCCACGGACTAGCGAAGACTTTGTTGTCTACCGATAGAGATCAACTGACAGAAACAAGCTACTTCCTAAGCACTGCAGACGGTACGGAACCGGAGGCATCCTCTCGTCCATAATTCACAAGCGCCACCTTACAGTGGCACCGATATCGAGCGGTTCTTTATGGACGTTAACAAAATATTCCAACTTTTGCTCCGCTATATTATAAAAGATCATATTCATCATCAGCCATTGATTGACATGGACAATGTAAATATGTCGATGTATTTTTTTTCTTGTATACCCTTTACACCATGGTGTACCATTACGTATATTTACGTATTTGTTTTAGTTTTAGTCTTAGTGGTGTGCATTTAAAATAATAGATAATTATTGTGCATTATTTGTCTGTATCTATGTAATAATCTTTAATTATATATTGTTTTTAATTCGAATTGTAAATTTACCAGTCATCATAGAGATAGTAGTTGACTTCCCGGCCCCGTTATGTCCCAGCAGTACCGTGATTTGGTTGTCGTAAATATTCAAATTCAAATTGTTAACTACGGTATTTGGCCCGTACACTTTGGTCAAATTCTGAAATGTGCAACGTTCATTGGTTAACTGATCCCTTATAGTAGAGTATATAGTTATAGTTTAATAAATATAAGTTATAATTGTAACATATATAGTTATTACATATCCTAAAAAAAACCAATCGAAACTTTTATGACTACCCA
>JAFELO010001246.1:142549-154332 GCA_017140195.1 Eumaeus atala | reverse complement strand
TGCCCCAAATGCTGCAAAAGTTAGGAATGAAACATGTCAAAAAGGCAGATAAATATTCACTTTTTTCAATAAGGCCAAGGTATTGAATATCGTATAACGCCGAACTCTTTCTGGTGCAAATTCACTTAGACGTATTCAATGTGGCTAGTCGTTGGCCCGCCACAAAATAAAATGGCGCTGTTTTAAAAAAATGGCTAGCCGTAATGAAATACAGGGATTGGGACAATCCGAATGCGGCATACAGATAGCCAATATTCACAATTATACCTAGTCTTGCCATAAATAATTTAATAAATGAATAATCGTATAAAAATGACAGATTCCAAATTAAAATGTCATATTCTTTTATTTTTTATTGTAACAGTATTCATACCTGACTAAATGTATAGATAACCAATACTTACAAACCGCGCAACACCGAAGACGTCACTGTGCAACGGTATCAAGTGAACGAGACGTACCGGTCGTGTCGGCCCAGCGCCTCTGCATTGTAGCATGGCACAATGGCCTCTTATCAAATTACCCTGTTAGGCTCGATTGATTTTATCCACAATTTCACTCGTCGTATTCTGTTCATACTGCGCGCGCCTATATCTTTTCTTAAGGAGTAAACTCTAAAGATCTGGGTCCCGCCATAGCAGCAAGGCAATGACATACAATATTAACATTTCTTAATTCATTGCTTAATAGGTATTGTTTTTTACTTACACACATCCTTACTCCGACTGGTAGATCTGTAGGGTCGTTCTCTTTAACAATGCCATCTAGTCTCATATTTTCATCTGGTGTGTCCGCTAAAAAACGAAGTAATTGAATAATTTATTCCGAAGTAACTACTAAAGTAACTACTTTATTCTAGAAGTACTGACTTAGTCTCTCAGCTACTACTAGTGCTTACCTTCCCCTGGCTCAACGATTCAAAGAGAAATTGGCCTCCAACACAAGAACACACCATTGCTATTCTGGGTTGTTTCTCACCAGCTAGACGGGTACCAGCATAATACATAACCAAGCGCATACTAACCAGGTGCAACGACTGATCGCGGAAACCAGAAGCTCTTCTGGAATAGGAAGTACCAGGGTCTAGGAGTACCGAAGGGCCCGGGCAGCACTTGTTCTAGGTACAGAGCTATCAGCATGTAGATGATGCAGTCAGCTACTAGTATTATAATGACGTGCCCAAACAGAAGGCGTCCTCCTTCGATTGAGTAAGTAGTTAGGAACTCGCCCCATTGTAACCCTAGACAAATATGAAGTTAAATTTGATTGTTTGTATAGTATATCAAATGATAGTTTATTCAGTTTTGTTTGTTGAAAAAAGAACTTCGTTCGGGGCGTTAGAAAAAGATAAGACTTAGGGAAAATAGAATCACGTCAGCAGCATACACGTAGCACAGACAAGGGGAGCTTCCGCTCCGACTACGAGGGAGCGAAGTTTCGCGTCGCTACGAGCGCGTGTAATGCTACGGACTGAAAGTCACTGTTATGTGCTGCACCTATGCTACGTATAACATTATAAGACAGTTTACACATCTATCGACAGTTCATATGCTTATACTGCATGTTGCCTTTTATTTTTAGACGACCGACTGGTACAGTTAGTAATGTAGCGGTTAGTCCGCGTGATATGCTGGAAGTCACGGGTTCGAATCCCACCTAGGTTATGCATGTTCATACATGTACTGTATTTATTTCTATTATAAAATCATAAATATATTTCCTTTCTCTAGTATCTGTAACACAAGTCCTTACGGTACTTAGCTGAGCTAAGTAATGACTTCGCTAACGTGGTGTGATAAGTCCATAGATATATTATTAGATATTGTTTTCAAACAGAATCTGCTGAATGTTGAATGTTAGGCGTGGACAGTGTAACTACGCTCACACGCAGCAAAGTTCGTGTCGCAATGAGCGTGTGCTATGCTACTAATTGAAAGTCACTGTTATCAGTTGTGTGCAGGACATAACTGATAACAGTGGCTAACGTCTGATATGTATGTATATATAGCATTTGAAACTGTTTTCATTTTCATGTCCATCGGCAGAGTTTATGACTGGCTGCTGCTTTTTCTTAACCATTATGTGTTACTATATCATCTATGTCTTCTAATATCAGTTCATCATCGGTTGTTGTACTGCTTAATCTTACAATCTTATCTAAGTATTAAAGTAAGTACCTCCAGTGCTTTCGTTCGACAACATTAATTGAAATCCTATCGACATCGCCGTGTTGATACTGAGACAGCACAATGCCTGTAAAAAGACCGACATCTCCACTTCCATCCCCAGCAAAGTTGCAGGCACTATAGAAACGAACCAAATTATACCGCCGCATATAGCTGCAGTACTGGCTGAAAATAAATAAGACATTATTTAACATATTTTTATTACAAATAACATAGTAAATAGCGACGGGGCACTGCCTTCGGCACAATTAATATCGGCGTGCCTGATATTATGGCTATTAAGTCGTTTAACGTGCTCTGTGTACGCTCGGATAACTATGACGGAATACTTGGATAAGGGAGGTAATGTATCTGCATAATACGCCTTAGTAATTTGGATGTCTACGGATTGCCTTGCCATGTGACCCGATTGCTTACTTGGCTTGCTAAGTACAGTAAGAGTGAGTGACATTGCCAGCCGCATCTGTCCGAGAAATACTATTATACCATTATATAGGTATTTCTCGCTCACATAATTACTGCCTTAAAAGTAATTTTAGGAAGAGGTAGTGCCATGCTGCATAGGAGGAGGTAGTGCAATGCATGGAGCATGACACTACATCCTCCTATGCGACGGAACTGGGCCGGCATGACCAGGCGGTACCTCTCGCTCACATAATACCGCCGTAAAGTGACATATTCAGTGTCGCGTTTCGTGCAGTTTGTGAGTATCCGGTGGCCCATGGGGGGCCGGAGGAGGGCAACGCATCGGCATAGTAATTATGTGGATGTTCATGGGCGTCGGTAGTCGTAGAAAGCCTCCGATTGCCAGTAACCTTGGCGTAGGGAGACAATCAGTAACCGCGCTGATAACAAGTGTCAGTAAGGATTAAAAGGTTTCTCTTTTGTTTCCCCATTCTATAAAACGCTACCAAAACATGGCTGCTTACCTTTTGAGAAGAAGCCACTTATCATGAAGCAGAAGCAGATCATGCACGCCATATACAGCATGAGGAAGAACAGCAGCACGGAGGAGGGCGTGTTTGTGAACACGGCGTAACCGCTGAAACCGTCTACCGTTGTGAACCAGCTGATCTGCACTTATGAAACAACTTTTATATCGACGCCCGTCATTTCTACATAAATAATACAAAGCTGAAGAGTTTGTGTGCTTGCTTGTTTGAATGTTCTCTAATCTCAGGAGTTACTGATCCGAATTAGTTCTTTTGTTTTGAATAGTCCATTTACCGACAAAGGCTATAAGGCCCTTACCATTACCCTATGACTAATAGGACCTCAGTTGACGGTGGTTGAAACTATGGGGGGTGGCGCTGAACAAACCTCTATAATAAAACTATTTTTACCGACTTTATCGTGGTATTTTGAATTATTTCTTAGGTTTATTAAAACTTTTATATCAATTATAATTAAATTATTATTATTTTGAATAGACAGAGAGACCCGAGTTCTACATATCACTCTTAATTAACTGTCTGTTGATGTCAGGAATCTTCCCAGCCTAAGGATCTCGACATGTGGCACGCAGTACCCTTTGCCCAGTTCGCGCCTGGCGAAGAAGTTTCGGTGTCGTAATTGCTGTATATTTTTTAATAAAATAAATAGTGATTGGAAAAAGATGTAATTACTCAATGGTGGGACACTCGAACTGTGGTGATGAGTAGCTATGTTTATACGTTAATTTATTTTTAATTTTCATTAACTTTTTTGACTAATGCCAGAGAGTCAATTGCTCAGAGGGTGAAGGAAAACATCGTAGTACTTATGTCTTTACGCGTGTATGAACTTTACCTTTAGTAATCTATACTAATAATATAAAGCTGAAAACTTTGATTTACTGTTCGCTTAAAAGCGTTAAACTACTGGCACTAATTGAAAAATATTTTTTATGTTGAATAGTCCATTTATAGAGGCCTTCCTATTATATACCATGACTGTACGACTAATAAGACCGGGGTTACGCTGGGTGAAACTAGTATTGAAATATAAATATTTATGAATAATAAGAAGAGACACCAAGGTTTTAATGCCAAGGTAAGTAAGTAAGGGAGTATGAGACGGCGTCGAATCGAGTTTGGGAACACATGAAGTCGGATGTTGAAATCGCAGGGGGCAAATGCTGGTAAACTTCCTTGAGAAGGAGAAGGATGAATTACTATTCGAGAAGAAGTCCCATAGGAAGTGGACATGGCAGAGCCCTGATACTGTGACAAGAAACGAGATTGTTATGACGGACCGAAAGCATGTATTAAGGGATGTCTCCGTGATCAACAGGTTTAACTGAAACAACTTATGACTCTCTGAATATAGGCTTTCGACGCGAGCGTGTCCGATTAGTACAGTCGACACTCCAATCTAACTTCCGACTAAGCATGGTAGGTTCCGAAAAATTCCAACTGGAATTAAAAAACCGGTTCCATGCCCTAGATATGTCGGAAACTATAATGGAAATTGACGAGGCCATGAGTGGCGTGATGGATTGCATACGGGGCGTGGGAGAAGTATATTGTAGGAGTAAGTATACGAGCAGGAGAGCTAAACTCTCAGATGAGACGCTTGGACTTATGAGGGAACGCAGAGCACATGAAGAGGTTACGTCTGCCGATATCCAGCTTCTTTCAAAGTGAATTCTCAAACTAATACGCAGAGACCTTCGCCGCTCCGCGACAACGCAACGGGTTACCAAAGCGATTGTGCAGAATTGAGGGTCAAAGGTTTTTGTGAAGAAGCTTGGAAGAGGTCATTAGACAAAGGTTAAGTCTGATTCTAGGGTTACCGTGTCTTATAAGCCTGGGACCTTGTTTAAGATCGAAGCTTTCTATAGCAAGTTGTATACATCGCAAGCTCCTCATCCTGATATCCTAAACAACGATCCGTGTGCAAACCTAACACGACATTTGTCAGGCGATCTGCTAGTTTTTAGGAATTGTAACAAATTACCTCTTCAAACCAATTTCACTTCTCGGCCATATTTACAGGTTGTTCTCAAGAGTCTTGACGAATCGCCTCACCACAAAGCTTGACGAATTCCAGCCACCGGAGCAGGCTGGGTTTCGCATAGGACTTAGCACCCTGGGCCACATTTTCACCATAAGGTAAGTCGTACAAATTACACATGAGTACAATCAGCCGCTGTGCCTTGCCTTTGTGGACCATGCGAAAACTTCTGACTCTGTCGAAACCTGGGCTATTCTGGAAGCTTCACAGCGATGTGAGGTCGATTAGCGACACGTCGAAGTACTGAGAGCATTACTACTACTACTATCTAGGATCGGGCCTGGTTTCCCTTCTAGCACGCAAAGATCAGATGGCAGTCGGATAAGGCTATGGCGAACATTAATTTTACATTTTAAGAAGTCTTTGACGAAATAATATTCTGAAGAATATGGATGGATACGGAGAAATTAACGAAATATAATTATTGAACAAGCTCGATGTTCCGTCAGGCTTATAATTCACACTATCGCATTATCATCTATGGTGTACTTAATTAATTTTTAACGACGTAAAAAGATTAAACTATTTAATCAAATGGAAAGATTACAAAAATACCTTACACCGATTAGATATAAAAAAAGTGAGCAACTCGAATGACTATCCTTTGTAAATGTTTTGTGCATATCCACGAGGAAAAACATCTTGAAGTGAAATTATTGTCGTAACTATGGTAGGTGTGTATGAGTCACTTTATTTATATTGGTCCCATTCTTACTCGTAGTGTGCCTGGATTCCTTGGACACGATAAACTAACAAGATAAGACGAAAATCAGTCAGTAGTCCCATTTCTTAATGCACTGGGATGCATCCCACTTACTGAATCTGGGCGATAGAATAGAATACACAATACAATTGTGGTCCGGCTTGGGAACGAACTCAAGACCACGTGTTCTTCGACAGAAAACAAATTGGGGAAATAAGCTTCTACTACAGTCCAGTGGTAAGCACTTTCAACCATAACCTCAATTGTTAAGGGGTTTTAAACTTATAACAACAGTCGGAGCTTGGGAAGTAGATAGTGTTACACCTTCGGAGCACGCTAAGCTTTCGTTCCTGCACCTTATTTATCTCAGGTCGTATCGGACTACCCTCGAAATAGGGGAATTAAAAAATTGATTGCACGTGTATATGTGTGCATATATTTGTGTACTATATTATATGCTATAGATTTGGTTGCCGTAGCCGAAATTTGGCTCGGAGTATTATTATTATTATTGTTTTTTATGCCGCAATTTTAGTTTCCACTTAGTTAATCCTTTTCTCAAATCATACCTTTAGTATAAGTAGGAGCAACAGTGCCGCAATTGAAAGGAAGAGAATTTGTTTGTTGAACCACGCCGTCCAGTGTAGATACGTAGGAAGACCCATTATTTTCATCGTTTCCTGCAAAAGTAATCCATACTTTAACATGCTTAATGGATTCTCATCCATCTGACACATCTATTTTATTTATATTATGGCTTTCCAGACGTATATTTTACAAAAGTATTGTATTGTCTATACTAATATTATGAAGAGACAGATATAAATTTTAATTGTTTGTTTATCTATTTGATTGCATTGGATAGACTCCGTAATGTCTTTTGTTTCGCACGGCTTGTGAAAGATTAGTGATAGTAACGCATAAATTTCTGTGTTGTCTATGGGCGTCGGTTTACAACGAAGTTATGAGTCTGTTTGTTTGACTCTAGGTTATAGTTTATGTTCCATGCTATAGAAATTACCCAATGTCAAATCCTAAATCCCATGTAGCTACTTTTAGTAAGATTAACATAATCGATACAGATTAGATGACAAACAGAGGATAGATAATATGATACCATATCTATTTTTACTATAGAGGAATCCAGAAAACGATATTTTTCTCTATATGAAAATCGAACTATTCTTAATATAATAGTAATAGTAAGAAATATAATAGTAATAGAAAAACTTAGTAATAGTTTAAAAGTAGCTACGTATCCATTAAATCTAAATCAGACCCTTAATTTCGTCGGAACCCTATGAGGTTGTTGTGCTACGCTTTGCCTTTAACAAATAAACTTCGATTCGAATTCGACTATAAACGTCACAAAACTAAAGTAACCAAGAGAGCGCGGAGCTAGAGCTTTCTGCGGTGGCAGTTAACTTCTCACACACTCAGAAGTGGACGGGCCATTGCATCCCGAAAGCATTTATATCCCGTGTCAAAGAATCTTTGAAATGACAATATGGTTGTCCACGATTAATAGCTTTTTTAAATATGCACTAATAAAGCTAACGTGTGAGCGTCCGTCGTCTTACGCTCTAGAATGGAGGCCACATATCTGAACATTAGGTTTTGACGTGGCGTTCGATAAAGGCTAAGTTTAGCAGTGGATCGATAAAGGCTGATGATTATGATAACAATAATATTATGTATATTATGGTTATACCTAAACTGTCTACTAATAGTTAATCCCATTCGTGAAAAATTTTGATCGATACCTCTTGAATTTAACGCGTAGCTAACAGACGTGGAAAGGGACTCCACTTTATCAGAGTATTTTATATGAGTATAAAATTCTCGTGTCACAATGTTAGTTAGCTTACTCCTGGGATCGGGAATGACTTTACCAAATTTTATACGCATATTCAGTAGGTCTGGGAATCAGCAAGATTAAGTCTAAAATTGGCTGTGTGGTGGCAGCTTAAAAATACCCTCACCCTCAATCTAAGCGCGACGTAAAAGTCGTCAACAGGCACTAGCCTCTTAACATTTAGGCTTCAGTGAGCTGGGTGTTTGGTGTCGGCTCTGTTTCATAGTGACCGTGAAACAGACGGAAACACCGGACAGCGGTCACGCCGAGTGATGGCGGTACCATCAATCGGATCGGCGACATGCAGCAGTGGTGCCGGTCCGAAACCTAAATCTGCGATTGCATGGCGTGGCAATTACTTTTTTCATATCAGAAGGAGCGCGCAGTGTGTACGTGTTACAATTTTTTTTTTAAATTGCAAAATAGTAGTTTGTCAAATTTAAGACCTGAAGATAGCGGTATAAGATTGAAAGTATTGTGATAATTAATGTGTTGTAAGTCCTTCTAATATTGTACTGTTGCATTGAATTTGCGAAAACAGGACGGGCTCATTACTTTTTGGTCTGCTTACTCGTACTTAACATCGTCACACAAGTTCAACTATGAGTACACCAAAGATCAATATAATGAGTATACTACGCTCCCGTAATGGAAATGGCCTCGAAGTTGTTATTATCCTGTCTAAGTAAGTCTGCGGAGCAATAAGATAATACGCAAATTACATTTCCAAGTAAACGAGAACTAACTGACGATTATGAGCACATTAAAACTGAACTCTCGGAAATACGTAAGCAAATGACAGACATGATAGATATCATACTTGGTATCCTTAAATCAAACCGAAACAGATTTAAATAAAATTATTTTAATAAAAAACATATATAAAAAATAGATTGGATACTTTAAATCGGTGATTGAGAATTTGACTACAGACCAAATTGTGATTAAATCTGGCATGGAAAAAGCAGTAGCCTCACACAAAATAGCCGAAATACAAAGGGAATCTCTCGAAAGTGACATTAAATTACTAAAATCAAATACGACTACGCTGATTTCTTATGAAAATATTGTATTAGAACTTCATGATCGCAATATAAGAAGCAAAAAATATAATTATATCAGGAATCGCAGAAACAAATTTAATTAAAAAAAGAATTTAACAAGTGAAAGAAATACCTCTGATAAATCCCAAGTACACGAAACACTGTCGGCATTATTAGAAGTTTGCCCAAAACCTATCAAATTCGTTTAGGAATATATAAACCAGGAAAGGAGCGTTCTATGAAAGTATCTTTTGACTCTGATAATATTGTCAAAAAGATTTTACAAAACAAAAAGAAGATAGCAAATATATAAATAATAAAATATTAATTTTCTCAGATCAAACCCGTTAAAAAAAAGAATCTGATAGACGTAGTTTGAATGGTTAAAAAGATCTTAAAATAAAATGTATAAATGGTGTTCCACAAGTGGTCCATGAGCCGCCAAAGAACTACATTCGAAAGCAAAAGTAATCGAAAACAATGTTCCAATATACTCATTGCTATAACATCAGATCTGATAAGAGGTGTGGAGGAATATCAATTTTTATCTACAATCAAATTAAACATAGTTTCACTGGAACTGAATTTCAAAATGAAAATCATTTTCTGTGGATTCGATAGAAAAATTATAATTTGCATATTTGTGCTATCTATCGCTCACCCAGTACAAATCCAAAGATCTTCTTAGACACCTATTCATCTTACTTACAGAAGAAAGGCAGGGCTCTTATATTTAGAGACTTTAATATTGGTTTACTTACCCTTAATCACCCAACTATAAATTACTGCACGGATATTGAAAATGGGTTTAAATTCATGTATTATATAGACAATAATTACTGTACTCGAGAAACATCTACTTAGTAGTAGCATTTAGATCACGTATGTACAAATCTTAAAGTCAGCAGTGTCCAGTCATAAACAAATCTATTGTGAATTTAAAAACATTGCCCTACACTTCTGAAGAAAAAAGACTACGAGGCAATGAGCTATGAAAAGCTCTTTACATTATCGGAAGAAAATATAAAAAAATTCTAAGCAGTGATTACACTACTATAGAAAAGACTATAATCAAGAGTAGTATTGAAATTGGGTTATTTCTTTTGTTATTTCAATAGAGAATACTATAGGGAAGGCGACACTCCATCACAAGGATGCGTGGGATTCCTCGTGAATAAGTCCCTCGTAGGCAACATCGTCGAAATCTCTAGTGTGTCTAGTAGGGTGGAGTATGCTTGCTCAAACTCTATAAAAGTTAAAAAGCCTTAAAGTGATACAAGTATACGCACTACATACGAGTCTGGGATAGTATGGAGTGGGAAGCCGAAATCGCTGGGGGCAAATGCTGGTAAACTTCCTCGTGAAGTGGAAGCCCCATAGGAAGTGGACATGGCGGAGCTCTGATATTTGTGACAAGGAACGAGATTGACTTTGTTATGAGGGACTAAAAACATATATTGAGGTATGTATCTGTGATCAACGAGTTAAAAACCGGAAGTGATCTCCGATTGGTTAGAATATGGCTCTCTGAATGGCTTTCGACGCGAGCGTGTCCCATTAGTACAGTCTGTTGACTATACTAATGGGACACTCCGACCTACCTTCCAACGAATCATGGTAGTTTTCAAAAGTTTCCTACTGGAATTAAAAAACCGGATCGATGCACTAAATACGTCGGAAACTACAATGGTAATTGACGAGGCCATGAGTGGCATGATTGATAGCACGCGGGACGGGATAGCAAACTCTCGGATGAGACGATTGAACCTATGAGGGAAAACAGAGCACACGAAGACGTTACTTCTGCCGATGTTACCGAAGCGATTGAGCAGTTTTTGTACAGAACCACGGAAGAAGTCACCTTACAAAGGTTAGGACTGATTCTGGGGTTACCGTTTCTTCTTAGCCTGATGTCTTATCTGGGGTCGAGGCCTTCTATAGCAAGTTGTATACGTCGCACGTTTCTCATCCCTAAAAATGATGCCTTTGCAAGCCTAACAGGACATTCGTCAGATGCCTTTGTGGAATATAATAAAGCTCTTGACGCTGTCAAAACCTGGACCGTTCTGGAGGGTTTCCAGCGATGTCCGATCGATTGGCGATACGTCGAAATACTGATAGCATTGTATGATGCTGCTTTTATGTCCGTTCTGATCCCGGGAGTTCAAACAAGGCCAATACAATTGCATCGTGGACTGCAACAGGGGGGTGTTGTTACCCCGAAACTGTTCACTAACGCTTGGGATGACGTCTTTAAGACTTTAAACTGGTCAGAATACGTCATAAATATTAACGCGAGTACCTCTCACATCTTCGTTTCTCCGACGATATCTTTGTGTTAATCGAATCGTCGGAGAGCTTGCAGGAAATGTTGTACAGCCTAAATTAATTATCCCGACGTATTGGCCTTAGGATGAACTTGGACAAGAAGACAAAGGTCATGTTCAACGAACGCGTTCTCCCTAGGCCGGTTTACGTCGATAATGCTACTCTCGAAGTCGTAAACCAATATCAACCTCTGGCAACTACTGCAATTAGGTATGCATAACTTGGAGAAGGAAGCGGATAGGAGGATTCAGTTGAGTTGGGCAGCATTCCGGAAGATTCATCACCCTCCCACGTCGCATATACCGCAGAGCTTGAAAACAAAAGTCTTCAAACAATGCGTTCTCCCCGTGATGACCTACGGGGCCGAAACATGGTCTCTTAATTCAGGACTGGTCCGAAAGTTTGCGGTAGCTCAACGGACTGTTTAGCGTACCATGTTGGGAGTTTCTTTATTCGATAGAATTCGTAACGAAGTCGTATATAAGGTTGAGATCTAAAGTTTTCGATATCACGAGAAGAAAAAGCTCGCTGGAGTGGCAATGGGTTGGTCAAACACTCAGAAGATTGGATGGCAGAGGGGCCACTAATGTTCTGTAGTGGAGGCCACGTTTAGGTAAAGTAAGTTTTGGTCGACCGTTCACCAGGTGGGAAGACGACCTCTGGCTACTGAGCCG
>JAFELO010001246.1:108039-142281 GCA_017140195.1 Eumaeus atala | reverse complement strand
GTGGCAATGGGTTGGTCAAACACTCAGAAGATTGGATGGCAGAGGGGCCACTAAGGTTCTGTAATGGAGGCCGCGTTTAGGTAAACTAAGTTTTGGTCGACCGTTCACGGGGTGGGAGGACGACCTCTGGCTACTGAACCGGCCCGGGATAGATCTTGACGGAGTCATCTTGACGTACATTCAAGGGCGCCTATGTCCAGCAGTGGATCGATAAGGGTTGATAATGAATGAATAAGATACATCCGAACCCGACGAAACATATTTTCTGGGTCAACGAGTATGATATATATACACATATTATGTGGCGTTTACCTTCAGTTGAAGTTCCTTTTCGATTGTTACACTTCTGATGATGTTAACTGCTGTGTAAGCGAAACTCAGCATTATAAACATGGGGAAGATCAAGATGAGAGCTTCCACTGCGGTGTCCTCCACGTACGCTGGGTGCGGATATCTCTGGATGTTGACTCTAAACCATCTCACATCTTCTCCGGTCAACTGCGACACGAGTTCCATGGATATGGCGTGTTGCAAGGCTATAAATATTTCATTCACATACCCTGTAAAACACGAACTATGTATAAGACTGTAACTTCAGTCGATAAAACTTACATCATTACTAAAGTATTCATGTACCTGTCGGCCACAATCACGAGCCACTTGCATACAGCGGCGCAAGCTTTGTCCTTCAGTGCGGCACCTCATCATCATTATCAGCCCTTGTCACTCCACTGCTGGACATAGGCCTCTTTTAATGAACGCCAAGACAACCGACGTCCTGCTACTCGCATCCATCCTGGACCAGCTACTGTACGGAGATCGTCTTCCCACCTGGTGAACGGTCCAGCAACACTTCGTTTTCCTTAACGCGGCCTCTACTCCAGAACCTTACTGGCCCATCTGCCATCGGCTCTTTTGAGTGTGTGACCAGTCCGTTGCCACTTCAGTAAGCATATTCGTGGCATGATATCAGATATTTTATCACTTCGTGAAGAGTTCTGTCTTCCGTAATGCTGCCCAACCTAACTGAATCCTTCTACCGGCTTCTTTCTCCAAGTTATGTCTACATAATTGCAATAGTTGTCCGAGGTAGACGTGTTCGTTTACGACTTCGAGAATAGCACCATCGACTTTGATTGGCCTAAGGAGAACATGTTCGTTGAACATGACCATTGTCTAGTCCAAGTTCATTCTAAGGCCAATACGTCGGGAGGATTCATTTACGCTGTGCAACATTTCCTGCAGGCTCTCCAACGATATGGCCCACACAATGATATCGTCGGCGAAATGAAGACATGAGAGGTACCCGCCGTTAATATTTATGCCCAATTCTGCCCAGTTTCAAGTCTTGAAGACGTCCTCCAAAGCATCAGTGAACTGTTTCGAGGAAATGATATCCCACTGTCGCACTCTTCGGTGCAATTGGATTGGCCTTGTTTGACCTTCCGGAATAAGAACAAATATAAAAGCAGTGTCCTGCAATGCTCTCAGTACTTCGAAGTATTGCCAAATGACCTGATATCACTGTAAAGCTTTCAGAACAGGTCACAATGTTAAAAGCTTTACTATATTCCACAAAGGCAAGACACAGCGGCTGATTGTATTTTCGTCTCTTTTGTACAACTTGCCTTATGGTGAAAATGTGGTCCATGGTGCTAATATAAAAATATGGCTAAGAAGTGAAGCTATTCTTAAAAAATAAAACAACGTCACTTCCAAGTCATGCCTTGGGAGGTACGCCCCGCTGAAGGACAAAATAAAAAATCTTTTTAGCTCTCGTGACACAGACCTTACGGTTTTAAACCAGCTGATCACGGAGACATCTTTAAATATATGCTTTCGGTCCATCATAATAAAATGAGTCTCGTTCCTTGACACAGTATCGAGGCTCAGCCATGTCCACTTTCTATGGAGCTTCTACTTAAAGTAAGAGTTCATTAAAAAGAGGTCCTGCTCGAGGAAGTTTACCAGCATTTGCCCCCTGCGATTTCGACTTCCGACTCTATGTGGTCCCAGACTCGATTCGACACTATTTTGTACTCTCACTTTGGCATTTAAGTCCCCCATAACAACATTGAAGTGGGCGCTACAAGTGTTATGTTAAGCCTTCGGGACATTTACATAAGTTGCCTCTACGTCGTTAGCGGAATGTGTCGAGGATACTTGTATCACTTTGAGGCTGTACCTCTAAGTGGATTTAGGTACGAGATACGCCACCCTACTCGACACACTAGAGATTTCGACGATATTGCCTACGAGGGATTTATTCACGAGGAATCCCACGCCACCTTGTGATGGATTGTCGCCTTCCCTGAATTAGAATAGGTGACCCTATGGCAGAGTTATGGTATGTTCACCTTGTTTTCGGAATTCACATAACCGCAGAACGTGCCATCGGATTTTTCCCAGTTCCACCTCCAGCTCAACCAAGTGGCTATCTAGGCGAAGCGTTCATCCCTTACACGTGGCCAGGTCAAGTCGGTGGTAGCGATCCGTAGCCCAGAGATTCTTAGCACCGCTTGTTCCACCGTTACCGTGGCCGCTACCGTGGCCGGGACTAGTGAAACTATCGGGAAATAGGGGAATTCCGCTGTTGTCGTCAATTAAGGTAAAAGCTTGTAATTGCCACGCTGGGTTTCGGAGTGGCGCCACTGCTACCTGTCGCCCATCCGATTGATGGTACCGTCATCACACAGCGAGCCGCTGTCCGGAGGTCCCGTCAGTTTCACTGTCACTATGAAGCAGACGCGACACCAAACAACCAGCTTGCTGAAGTCTTCTAGATCTTAAGAGGCCATTGCCCTTTGACAATTTTCATGTCTCCCTGGGCTTGGGTTAGGGGTGGGGGTATTCTTTTGCCGTCCCCACACAATTTGTTCGGGGCCTATGGCGCACTATAGGCACGGCCGATGTCCTGGACATAAGGCAACCATCAGCCGAAAGTTC
The DNA here is from genome assembly GCA_017140195.1 of Eumaeus atala. NCBI lineage: Eukaryota > Metazoa > Arthropoda > Insecta > Lepidoptera > Lycaenidae > Eumaeus > Eumaeus atala. Next base: position 139,335 of record JAFELO010001246.1, on the reverse strand, counting down.
ACTGCTAGCAGTGGACGTTCGGTGGATGATGGTGATACATGAATGTCACTAGTTACAATAAAGCTACCTTAGTGGATTAAGCGTAATCGTAATTTATTTATAGGTCGCGATATACAATGTAAACGTAACAAACTTTTCTGGAACATACGTGTCCATACAAAAATGAAACACTCATATTGTAATATAACATCATAAAACGTGTCCAGGAATTGCATACCTATACAATGCGAACGTATATAGATTTTTGTACATGTTTCAGAGAATTTAAACTTCAGACACAAAACACATTTCATTCTAAGAAACATTTAAATCTTTAATGTACAATCTACACTACAGTAGATTTTTAACTACGCTGTAGTCTATATAAGTAGCACATTTAATTAATAAAACCCAGTAGTCTACACTACTGGGTTTTATTAATTAAATGTGCCACGACCTGGCTCTGGTGTTGGGAAGGGTGGAGACCTTTCACTATCCAGCGTGATTACCGCAATTCGAGAAAGTGATAGGGCATGGGGAACCATAGCCTCTCTCTGACATCATGTGTCGGAAAGATGAGCTGAGCAGAGAGGAATCTCTGCATGATCCTCTCTTCTCCTGCATGTTCGTCTGATAGACGAGACTACGTAGGCATCGTTATGACCGTCCCAAAAGTAATCCTTCTGATGACTGACACTGATCTCCATATTATATATATTGTGTACATAACGTAGACATAGAGATGAGCGCGGCGGTATTCTAGCACTGAATTATTTACCAGTATCTGTAACCGAAAAATATATTTTGACTCACCAGGATCATTTCCTCCTTCAAATGAGAATGGAAATCGTGGTCCCGGCAGGGCGAAGACGGGAAATAGCAAGTCCGTTCTCCAGGTGCGTCCACCCAATCCAAATAATGAGTTTAATCGCGGCCGTTGAGGAAATCTTAACCTGTATGAGACATCTGTAGGCAGCTCTTGCGAATCTAAAACAAAGAGCATTTATTTATTAAACTTAGGTCCCTATCATCGTGGTGCATATAATTCCAGCTCACTTGTATATTTTGATGAGTGAAGTAAATCTCCCCTCAGTCATGATTCATTCATCATTCAGATCAGTCAGATCATTCCATCAGTCATTCCTTCACGTCAGCGCCGAGGCATATCAGCAACCTTAGAGTCGGGGTTTATGACCTCGCGGTATCTATAGCCATGACAATAATTATTAAGTTAGCTATTATAAATATTTCCATATAGGGATACATTTCTCCCATCTTCGGGAGAGTGGGGGGGGGGTCGGACTCTTATTCCCCAAACCTAGTCTCATCGGCGGACGAGCACTCATAGCAATCCGATGAAGCTGTGTTAGGCTTGTCTTCGTTTCCAAAAAAAAAAGAAGAAAGAAAGTGGTAAATCTCGAGGATATTTTTGGGTACAAACTATAGGTGATACCTGCAGAGCATATAAATAATTGTTGGAACTCGGTAATCAAATTTTCCAAACAAAACAAAACGGAAAACATATTTTTCTATTTATTATATATATAAACTTACGCAACAACTCGTCATCAAATTCCACAGCAGCTATTACTTCTCGTGTTATACTCTCTTCATAGTAAATTGCTTTCAGATCTTCCCTGTTATTATATGCTGTAACTCGAACGAATCCTTTTAAAATATCTAGGATCTCTGTCGTATTTATATTGTCTATTATTTCTGGTGGAATGTCAAGTTCTGGAGGGATGTCCACTCTATCTATTATATTCCGAGCCAGCAGATTAACGACAGCGCTCCGTACGACATCCTCGAGCACAGGACTTTCAGGCGAATACGCTATTGATAATCCACTCTTGTTCATAGCGAGTCTGAAATAAATACATTTAATTTAAATACGAAAATAGAATCTATACTAAGAGCGCTCGGAGATCCCTGCATATTACATTAGGGAACTGCCGTGAAGATGTGTGTGTCTAGTTGATAAAGTCACTGAAGTTTCGTTAAAGTGTAACTACGACGTGGCGACACTTATAGTAAGTACCTATGAAAAGAACAATTGCAGACCTTATCAAATACTACCTAACAGCTGTCGCTGGCATAATTCAACCTCATGAGCAGCGTTGATAAAATGCAGTTTTAATATCAGGCATGAAATGTAAAAGAGTTTGAAACTTAAAACTCGATAGGTTTTTTCGGTCACGAAAAAGCGTTACGTTACGGACGCATGACCGGGGTAGACGATCGGCAATTTCCTTAGCCTTGAATGTTGTTTGTATTACTATTCACTTGTTGGTTGAAATTTCACTTATATTATGAGACCCACAATACACATAAATAGGATTTAATTGAATATGAAATATTACAACGTTTGCACTCATACTGGTCCATACGTATAAATGTAAGAGTCTATTTTGTTGTATTTAAAGAATTTTCACTTCAACATTCAAGCCCACCTCAGGCTCAAGAACCTAACGACCGTTGCTGAATGTCAGAGAGCTCGATCAAAGTAAGATAAGAGGGTAATTGGTAACTTCCTACTGGAGGTAATAAATTTTACTCCCCACCAACAATAACCAAAAGTAGATAACAATTTAAAAGTCCATAAAAATTAATAAAAGGATAATATTGTTCTTGTCTACACGAACAATTAGTCATTACACACGTTTAAAAAAACATTAGTTTAGACCATAATGAGTATAATCGCTATTATCAATGATTAAATGTCATAAATACTTACAGTACGTCTCCTGAGTACCGAAGCGAATGCGCTGCTATATGTGGGTACCCTCCAGCCTCACGTTCACGAGGTTCTATCTGTGACCGCAGTAAGAGCACGAGGGCCATCGTGGCCACGGGCAACAGGATTTCCACCACAGTTTGTATCGGATGTCGCCATTGCTGCAGAGCATTCTTCCACATCAGCAGCCGAAACTTAGTCCAGGCGCTGGCCTCCACGACGTCCTCTCTGACCCTCATCCCTAAAATAAAAATTGGTTATAATATATGAGCACAAATAACTAATGGGAGCCTTTTGATTACTGCCACCGTCCATAGACTTCCGCACAACTTCGATAGGTCTGAGTATCACTCGATAAGCATATTTCATTAGCGGATCGCATCTAGCTATATTATAAATCCTGACTGACCTATTCGATGAAATTATCATAATGAATATCGAGCCGTTTCACATATTTCACTTATTATTATGGCATGTACTAGAATTTATCAATATACTATAATACTAGTGACCAAATATCGTTTTCATTTGGTCACTAGTATTATAGTTTGACAATAACTCATTATCACATGAATAAATAAATGATAGCCATTTAACAAAATTATTTTTGTTTAAAAGTTTTCTTTGTCACATAACATACAAAGTAAGATGAAAAAGTAGTCTTACATTGATTTAATGCTCAAAGGGTCGAACTCCTTTAAGTATTATAACATTCAATCTCTTTCGAACATACTTTACGTATTTTGATATGCCTGGGATCCCAGAGAAATCAGGGGCATTCAATTTCAATCAAATTTTAAAAGCACGGTCGCGATTTTTTGTTTACTTCCTTAAGTTGATCAGATATTTGAGTATGATATTTCATGCACTTGAGCTGGTGATAGAAGGTAGTAGCACTCTTGAACTTTATATTTTAGGTGTTAGAAGAGAAATTTATATCTTTTTTTCAAAGTCAACCCTTATATACACATTTGTGTTTTTACATAACATACATTATGCATGGTTAATTTATTCGGATATAAGCGTAGGGTAGTAACAGGGACCTGATAATGGTAGGTGGCGGTTTTATCGGTTAGAAGTCAACTGCTAACCGTTTTTCGCTCAAGCGAACATCTCATTTTGTAAGTCAGTTATAAAAAATCTTCCTCTACTGGTTCCATTCAAATGGTTAGCTACTGAGAGTACCAGTATCGCCAAATCGGGATCTGAGGGCCCACATAAATCGAGGGCAACCCTCAAATTTTATAGGGACATAAGTACGTGTTTTCATACAATGTCTAAATTTAATAAACTTTTAGTAGGTATGTTAATTATAATTTTGTGTCGATGAGTCGATGATAGAAGGTATTTTTGGTGATTACACGGATTAGATAAGGGAAATATATTAATTACTATAATCATAATACCTTCTTTTATTTGAAATTATACATACATCTTTAGTTTTAGTGTAGTGACTTAAAATAAAAAAAATCAGATTTTACTCTTTTTAAGTCGGTACCAACAACAAAGGTTGGAAATTCTATTTAAGGGATTTGATTCTATCGTTTCGCCCCGGCACTGCTGCTGCCTGTTGCCATAGTATTATGTCACCATGCGCTTGTGTCAGAATACGTCGTGTTGACTTAATAATAAAAAAGGCATCTGGAACGCTTCGGAGTCATAATCAATTTGTGCACTTAACTTTTTAATATTAAACCCATAAAAGTTCTATAATGTTCAGTGGTGTGAAGTACAACATGCCTCAGAAGCATGTAATCCGCAATATGATGTGTACACAAGTGAATCCATACTAGAAAAACTCTAAGGTACTTGCAATTCACAAGTAGCCGATACCAAATTATGAAGCGGGATGCAAGGGTTTATCATTTAGTACTCTCATATACCCGTCGAAATATTTCAGGCGTTGTGTGCCTTAGTGAAATTATTCATGACAACTTAGATTGCCGCGAGATCGCAGAATAAAATGGGTACACCATTACACATTTCAGCAAATACACTCCATTTTACGTTCTACTAAGGGACACCAACTATCGCCGAAACTGTTTTGTTAGTAGATCCAGTGCAAAGTATAATGCACTGCTTAAGCAAAAATTGATTTCCAAGAAGAACACACAATTATTGATGACCTATGGTGATGTTCTTCAAAGGACCGTAGTTTTTATCTTTTACAGAAAGTGTTTTGTACAACTTTTACTCTTTCAATTTTATGCAAATATTTCAGCAATATTCGGAGCGAAATTACTATTTTCTTAAACTACTGGTAAAAACTGTTAAATGGCTTTTTCTTAGATCAAATTTTAATGTAATAATTATTAAACTGTAAGTTCTCTAAATAAATATAGAATTGAAAAAAAAAAAATATTGCTGTCCTTAGCAGCGACTAGAAGAAAATTATAAATCTGATTATTTTAAGGTTTTTGAAATCCAATTGCTTTACATTCAGTTGTCATTTTACGATTTGAATATTTCTAATGCTACTTGCGAGACAAATTCGTAGAGTTATAGCGTAGATTTAAAGCTCTTAATTGAAACCATAGTTCCTGTGAATTAAGCTGTTATTACGGAGAGAATTAATGTTGGAATCATGTGCTGAAAGTCAGTACGTAATAGTTTTGTAGGTGTGTAATAAGGAAATGTGGAATTCAAAGGCTCTTACTCTAGTATATGCATTGTATTTTCAATTCCAATATTCTCGATAGTGATGAGCAATGGGAGACTATAGAACCTATCACAGGGTCATTAATATTGAGTTCTGTTCTTGCTTACATTTTAACAACCGAAGGTATACATAGCAGAATTTTCAGTAGTCGTAGAAGGGCTCCAATGGCTCCTTTGTCCCCCTATACTATATATGGCGAATAAAAAGTTTTTATAAGAGTTTTATCATGTTACGCCAAAGAAGTATAACTTCAAACACGTGTACAATAAGTACACACACACTCTCTCTTGTTACTTTGCGTTACAAAAGTTACGTAGCTTATAAGCTAACTAGACTAGCTTATAACTAACGTAGCTTTTATACTCTCTGGTATATATACCAGAGTGTATATCAGATATACGCGAGTACCAGACAAAGATCCAATATCGCTCATTACTAGTTGACAGAAATACGAGCGCGTTGTGTGAAGCAGCATGTAAACGTCGTGGGTGTAAACTGTGCCGTCTAGATGTGCGGTAATTTACAGACAGACGAATGACGGAAGTAATATTAACCCCGACCCACTTGCAGCTGACCTACTTATTTATTAATGACTCTTATTAACATTGCGCAATAGGCGAAGTAGGCAGGTACATGATAAATTAATATTTAAAGTATTCGAAATTCATTTAAATTGCAGAAGTTTTACGATAATTTTAGTAATTCTCGCCCGTAAGACGTAGTGTCATGCTGCGTACTTGCCGAATGTGGCTGGTTCCTGAGGAAGGAACCTCTCGCCTACATGATACCGCCGTGACGTAAGTGACAGCTATGCTGTGGGATTCCATGCGGTTTGTTAGTTTCCGGTGGGCCATTTATAGAGAGAACGCATATACAAAAAAAAATGTAGACGTCTACGGACGTCGATAGTTAGGTGGACTTCGGCTACCTATGCCAATTTCTTTTTATAGTATTGGGGGACAAACGAGTAATCGGAGGCTTTCAACGACTAGCGACGCCCATAAACGTCAGCATAATAATGCCGATGCGTTGCCCTCCTTTTCACCTCCCCCCCATTGGGCTACCGGCTACTCACAAACTGCACGAAACGCGACACCGTAGGTGTCACTTTACGGCGGTATCGAGTGAGCGAGAAGTACCTCCCCGGTCGTGCCGACCCAATTTCCTTGCATAGGAGGATGTAGTTTCATGTAATACCTCCTGTGCAGCAGGGAAGTACCTCTTACTAACTATTATACCTACCATAAAAAAGACACTTTATACGTGATAAAATTCCTCGTTCCTGATCCAACAAAGAGATTTTGTAAACTTCTTCAGGGATATGCGTTTATTTTCTTCGTCAGCTTTAATGCGTCGTAATGCGGTATAATTTACTCAACGAGAGCTCCCACTGTCTCACTGCCGACTTCCGTGATCTTAGAAAATAATAAACTTATTCATCATCATCATTATCAGCCCTTATAAGTCCACTACTGGGCATAGGCCTCTTTCAATGAACGTCCAAACGGCGGATCTGGTGAACGGTAGACCAACACTTCGTTTTACTAAACGCGGCCCCCAGTCCGGAACCTTAGTGTAACTTATTCAGGAAATCATTTTCTACGCATTCCCATTAATACGTTTACGTCTCTACTCCTAGATGTCGCAATTATGATTTTATTTGGACAGAAATATTCATGAAAGTATTACGAATATTCTAATAGTCATTTTGTATGATCTTGAGAATTTGCAATAAAATGTTTATAATATTTTTTGGATATAGAACTGTTATACTGAGTTAATTCAATGTCCGTAATAATTTTATTATTTTCTAAAATATTTATGAAAAATTAAAAACCTAATAACAGCATTAAAGTACTTGTGAAATATGAAGGTGGCGCAGCAGATGGACAACACTATTCGATATTGATTAAATGGAGAGCCGATCTCTGTACAGCAGCCGCCCCACATCGGATGCAGGAAACAGTAGAATCGTAATAAAGCTTAGTGGACCAATTGGACTATCAGTGAACGGGTAGATGCGGGTAAATGTTTTTATATACCATAGAGGCACAGACGAGTAATATTTTTGATAATAATTCAGATGTGCTGCCATCCTTACCTTCTCCCCTGCAATGCGCAAAAAATGCAAGTAACGCAACATGATAGCTGTCATGTGCCATCTGAGCGAGTGGTACCTCCCCGGTCGAGCCAATCCGATTCAACTGCAATGCAGCATAGCACTACCTCTTATTAAAATATGAGAAACCTGGTTCCTATGTCTATCATTTCATTTAATTCTCTACTCGTTTGTTTCCTATATCTAAATTAGTCTAAGATAATTCATTAAATTGTATTTAGCTATATATTTGTATACAAGTATTGTGTTTGTTTATCAGTTATTTGTTCTGAAATTCACAAAGGTGTGATTCATCAAATAGTGTATCCGGATCTTCGTGTAAGCCATGAGCCATAAATACAAAACTTGAACAAATATGTATAGTCTGTGTAACTTGCAATAAAAATCAAAATCGATTATTTGGCGCGTTATCACAAACGTCAAGATCGTGATAATGAGTATCATGTTTTTAGATAATTATTGATTAAATCCTGACACGATTCTACATAATGTGGATTCTAGCATAGTTTTGATAAAATATCTAATACTTGAATAAAGAAATAAACTTTATATACTATTTCCACAATTATTATGATAAAGTATCCAAGAAAAGAATTTAAATTGTGAAAAATGCTACTTCGATCAGATATAATTTTATTCAAATTTCTTTTATTGCATAGATAGATCTTAATAATTTCGATCAATCATGACTAGCATCATTACATTATTATCACCCCTGTTATCGGAAAATAATTTCGTCTATTGCAACTTTGTCTATAATTTTACAAAGCATTGTAACATATTATTTTGAGAAATATAATTTTATCTCAACTCTACATATTTCTATATTTTCTTTATATTTATCTAGTATATTTCCTGGAATTTAAAATGTTTAATGAAAATGATGTTTCATATTTTTTTCACTAACAGCTTACCGGTTGTATTTTTTGTTATCTAAGTCCAATTATTGGCACATTTTTTACATTCACCACAGCGTATAACCACATAAATATATTTTATAACTCTATTACGATTCAAACAACGCTAACACTTTCGCAGTGTAGATAGTCTGCGCGTTCACGCACTTGTGGAGGTTGATTGTGTTGGCGATATTACTTATAAAGATAAAGATTATAATACTATTTTTGCGCAAACTACTGATAAATACATATTTATATTTCCGAGTCCTCTATAGCTACTACTTCTGCGTAGTTAACTAAGGGATTTCGAGTAATGGCGAGGGCGCATCGGTCTCTTAACGGTAGGAATTATTACTTAGGTACAATAGTTTTATAACACCCGTGAATGTGTTACAATAATCGTTTATAGAGTTAGAAAAAAGTTAGAGCACATTCGGTAGAAATTAATGTAGATTTATAATATTCTTGGCGACCAGATTCCACACACCCTTCCCTTTTTTCCTGGGAGAAATGTCCCTATAATGGATTTTATTTTGCGGGTAAATGTATTTACCCACCGTCACCGAATCCGGTGATTGTATTTGACTAGCGGATTACCCGACACAGCCTGATAATAATTTAATAATACCTACATAATACTACATACATTATGGCGGAAACCAACAGTAAGAGGTAATGCCCAGTTGCGGTTTATGAAGAGCCGGTGGGCCATTAGAGGGGAAGAGGAAAGGCATCGGCATGGCAACAATAATGCGGATGTATGTATATATGATCAATGCTGGTTGTATATTCAGTATATATATTGTCGGTTTAGTCGGTTATTATTATAGCCAAAGGTATATTGTGTCGCGTGCTTGATGCACACCACATCAAGAGCATTGCGCATAGGCAAACAAATCTGCCGTTGTTCCGGCACCTGGCAAAAATTTCAGACATGACTTTGTGCAAAATTATATTGTTAGATAACAAATTACTACTTGAAGGATAAAATGTTAGAATTATATATTTTTTTTATTTTACTTATTCTATTTTCTCCGTTTTCTTTTTTTTCCATACCTACAACTGGAGCTATTCAAAATGTGACCTTAGCCGATTTTTTATCATCCCCGTGACGAACTTCAACACATTTTGGCTCAATCAACTTAAGACTATTAATAAGTAGACAATAGTAATGTTTGTCATCGTCCATAAAATGGCTTTTAACTACTACATATTTTAATGTACACTGAAGGCGCATGTTATAGCTCCTACCTACGTCCCACTTAAATACACTCGTAACTCGACTGCCTCGTGGATCCAGTGGCATCATTTACTGTGGCAGGCATGTTTAAGCAGAACACGAGACTCCTGACTCGAATCCCAACTTAGACAGACACAAGAGTGATAATATTTTTAATTTAAAACAAAAATTAAAAGAAAAAAACAACTGTTAACTGAAAAAGACAAGTAGCTGTTTCTATAGCCAGAACACATTAAAAAATATAATCTTGGCTAAAGCCCACTTAAAAAATAATAGATTAGGTCTTAAAAATAACTGAAAAAATTTTTTAAAACTACCGAGCATATAATTTTTTTCGGTTTGCAGCCGGGTATATTTTTCAAAATTATTTCATTTCTCTTATATATTTTCTTTACTGTTGAAATGAAAACTACATGTTTCTTTGCCCACAATTTAATATTTTTTAAATTTTATAATTTTATTACCCTTATAAAATAATATGAAATATCCCTAATACCTTTAAGAAATTCTTGCTGAGCCTTTTAGTTTGATATACTCGTATTGTAGAATTCGAAAAAAAATTTTCTTTAAGTACAATGAAGTCGCATATCAAAACACTTGGGCTGCTAAGACGAATCTGACGATACCTCAATTATGTAATTTTTTTAGAAAGAGTTAGTGTCACGCTGCATAGGAGGAGCTAGTGTCATGCATAGTACATGACACTACATCCCCATATGCAACGGAATTGGGCCGGCACGACCGGGGAGATGCCTCTCGCTCACATAATACCCCCGTTTATTGACATGGTCGGTGGCCTTTTATTAGGGGGGGTAGGATGGACTCGCACGGGCATAGTAGTTATGTGAATGTTCATGGGCGTTGGTCCCTCTGATTCTATAAAAAGAATCCGTTCAGCAGTTCCAGCCTTATGAGGTAATAAAGTATATATAACATTCTTACATATATACATACAGCGCGAACAAACGACCAGAGACGCGCGAAAGACATAACCTTTCTTTTGCAGTCGGGTAGAGACAGTCCTGTGTCAAGAGAAGTTGATGGCGTTGAGAGCACATTATGCCGCCACCTTTCGCTTGCTTCCTCTCTGGTCTTACACTGCCGTGGCCGCAGTCGCGCTTGTGTCGGCACACATACTTGTACAGGTTACATATGTCGTTTATGTGTTGGCAAGTCTCATACGGATGACTATGTATAACATATGATCAAAACATGACTTGCTATGAAAAAAGAACATTCGACACCCTGAGAATGTTGCACCAAGTACACTATGATAGTACCTACAGCATGTATTATAAAAAGTACCGAAGTACTTTAACGTTAAGGACTGAAAATATGAATCTAATGGTCCAGAAATATCCTATGCATAAGTCAGTGTTTATCATTTATATGGAATTTTGCATTAACCTTCAGATAAGATTTGTGAATGAAATGTAGGCAAGTAACTGTAGTTGTTGAAATTAATTAATACTTTGTTAGGTTACGCGCTTTATAATCGTTCGTAATCGTGCATAATTTTATCAAATCGAATTTTATCGAAATAAAACGCAGTCTCGCTTAACTTGGGTAGTAAGCTGACGAATGTTTAATGAGTGAGCGTTGCAAAAACGAGCCCAGACGAAATGGAGAGAAAGATAAGTTAGTGAAGATTTTCGTACATTATTATTGTAGGGTAAGGTGAACATTTTATTTCTCTTATTCTCTCATAGTCTGGGTACGTTTCATACAACTAAAGAGATTTTTATTCTATTTTTAGGGTTCCACAGGCAAATATCCAAACGTTCAATTGTGGGAGAGTCTGGATATTGTATGTTTAAAATTTATAAATTGCGACAAAAATATGTAAGGTACCTAGAACTATGATTTTGCTAAATTACTACGCTGTACACGTGTCGTAAGGGATGAAGAAAACAAATTGAGGGAGCATCGCCGTGTCATTTGATAGGTATCTCTAACCGCTCTGGACATTTATAAAATAGTTTTGATTATGCTGATACTTTGTCATTTATTCGCGTCTATCATTGCTTCTATAGTAATAATGATGCCACCCCCCCCCCTTTCATGTTACTTCTGAACTACCGAGAAGAAAATTTAAAAAAATAGAATCATAGAATACAATAAGGACTTAAAAGGAAAATTGGTTTAAAAAAATGATTTCTTAAACTACTTAAGATATATTGGACGTCTTTTTGCTTGCCTTTCATAGCTCTTGACCTGTTTTGTTACGTAGCTGTTCAATATTTCTAGTTATTGGCGTCCTTTACCTATTTGCCTCATGATAAGCCTAGACACAACAATAGATACTTAAAGGTTATGATCAATAAAAATATATGTTATTACAAATGTGGTAGTTTTATGACATTTACTATTTTTGTACGTTACTACTTATTTGGCGTAAGTTTGCCCAAGTTGACGTTACATTTATGTACATAAAATATAATGTTAAAAAATTTACAAAATCTATTTATCTCGGTAGGTGCTTTTTTTTTTCAGGTAAACTAGAAGTTATTCTAGTTTGTATTATATATGTTGTAGTATATGAAAGATGTTGATTTAACTTTAAATGTGTATAGTCTATAAAAAGGTATAAACAAGACTAGGAAAAAGAAAAGGGATTAAAATAGAATTTTAACGCTCCTCCTTACCCGAATGTGTTCTTGTAAAACTTTATGAATGCTTCCCGATCAAATCCGCATTACGCGCTCTGTGTCCTGATACATAATTCGCTTATTGACTTTAATGAAATTTTTCACTGTTGGCACGTTCGTATCCATAACAGCGTCCAAAAGCCGACAACTGCTTTCTTCATTCCGCAAACGGTTAGTCGACCACGCTCGAATTTGTTATACCAACGTTACTGTTTTGGAGGGACCTACATCCATAAAGGCTTTCTTATGAGTCGTCATATCAGGTGACATATGAAATAATAAAAAAAAATACATTTTTCGGTTTTAAATAGTTATGTCGTAAAAAAATTGGATGGAGATTTGAAAATTGTAGCTTTATTCTTTCCTTATAATAATAATATTTATACAATAAATTATATCCGACTAGTGTCGTATAGAAAACGTAAAATATCGCATTATCTATGAGTACGAGTTCCGCCGTGCCACTAGTGATGCGGAAACGACTTGAAGGGTGAATGATGTCTATATCGGCCGTGTTGCAAAAGGAAACATAGTTGTCGTGACGAAAACGCTAGACGACACACTGTTCAACAGACGGCTACCAAATTAGAAGAACTTCAAACTTCGATTGGCAAATCTAAGACATCCTTTGAACTCCCCGGACCTTGCTCCAACAGATTACATTTTTGTCGAAATCCGGAAAACTTCTTGCAGGGGAAAAAATTCGACTCTGATATGGTAGTCCAAATCACATTGAAAGATTTTATTGATTCCCGTCAAACTGTCTTTTTTAGTAAAGGGATCAATGAACTATCTGTGAGATGGCAAAAATGCATAGAAAACAATGGTTTATAAATAAATAAATAAAAACTCTTTACTTTATACCAAATAACAATTACAAAAAAATAACTTAAGATCTAGAAACAGGCACAAAAAGGCGGTCTTGAAGAGACAAGCGGTCTCTTTCAGACAACCAGAATGAGACAGAGAAAATGTGTACTTATAATAACTTATAATTAGGAGGAAACTAGAATATTTACCTATTCTATAAATTTAAATATTCTGCAATCATTAAAGTATAATATTTAAACAATAATAAAATATTTAACTATCTATATGATACATACTTAAATACATACATACATTTACAATATATAAATCGCATAAAAAACGATTATTACAAAACCAGCAACATGAGCAATGGCGATTTACGTGCCAGCTAAGGAAGGTAATGTTCCTTGAGCTGCTTATTGAAGACTGTTATTGACTGCGAGTCCTACACTATTACAGGCAAAGCGTTCCACAATCGGATGGCTGACACCATATAGAAGGAATATCGTTTCGTGTACAGGAAAGGACAGAGCAAATTTTTTTGAAGAACGAAGAATTGAGGTGTTGTCGCCGAGGTAAGAAAAGTTTTCTTTTAAATATGTAGGAGTAGAAGGATTGAAGAGCACATTAAGCAGAAGGTGTAGAATAAGGGAGATACGACGCAATCTAATGGGAAGCCATTTGAGTTTTTGCTGATATTCAGAGATATGCTCGTATTTGCGAATCCCAAAAATGAACCGAATACAAATATTTTGTAAGCGTTCAAGTGCAGACACTTCTAAAAAAAAGTAGTTCAGACACTTCTAAAAAAAGTTCTCCTTGATGTCGCAGTAACACAAGTCTGCGTAGTCTAAAATTGGCAGTAGAATTGATTGCACGATATAATTTTTTGTAGGAATTGGAAGAAAATTACTTAGTCGTCTTAAAGAAACTACAGCACCTAGCATTCTCTTTCGTAGCTCTTGTAGTTGTACATGCCATGAAAGAGTTGGGTCTAAGTGTATGCCTAAGCTTATTGCAGACGCGTATATCTGTAAGTCGTCTGCATATATATGATAGGGTGAAGATATTTTTTGGCAGATGGAATTTATAAAAATAGAGAAGAAAAAGAAATTGATTAACAAAATATGTTATATTTAAAAAAAACTACTTTCTGTTCCTCCCATACAAAAGGCCAGTTCCATACGTAAGGAGCTAATATATAATGATAATAACATAATTACTGTATATTCCTAGAAATATAAATGAGTCTTCATTTGTGGTCAGTAAGTTTTGTTACGTACGTATTGTAAGGTTACTTAATGTAAAGCAGGCCATAACAAATTGTTTAATTGTAATTAATAATAAATAATACCCCGTTCTCAGTTCTGATTTATCGTTTTTAAAATGCAATTCAAATGCTATTAAGTGATTAAAATTAACTAAAACGTTACTATTTTAAAAAAAATATCAGTGGTTGAGATACTCTACAATTCAGTTTCCGGTCTAACACAATTTCACGTTTTAAGCACACGGTAGTCAATATTAGAGGGAGAACAGAGCGCCAGAGACATTCTGGGGCGAGTATTCGAAAAGGAAACATGTACCTTAGTGAATATCAATTGTGATAGTGTATCAAGTATCAATAAATGATGTGAAAGTAAAGAAAAAAAGGAATTGAGCCGTGTCCAGTCAGTACACGGTTCAATTCCACAACGCAGTAGTCGACGGCTCGGCAGCGAGGCGGTGCGCATGCGTGAAGGCAGCGCGCCACGGGCAACAGTCCCGCTGTAGCGATTTATCTAGCGGCTGTCGCCTAACCATACTTAAACTCAGCGCTGAATGTTTGCTGAATGTCTTAAGTTCTTATTCTTATTTTTGAGGTGGCTCCCTTAGCGGATTTACCAATGTCATAGTTTTTGTTTAGACTTTGCTTTATTGGGGTGTATTGTAGGAGTACAAGTTCGGTCAAGGAAGTTTACCCTGAAAGGAAAGATAAATTGTCTGTGATAAAACTACTAAATACATATTGTAATATAGGTATATTAAACTAACAATATGTATATATAGAACTACTTTTTTTTGTTTTATATTATATTATCTAATATTGTTAATTTTGAAAAAATTATAAAGACAGTTATTAACACAAATGGAGAAAATACCAATGTTAGTATTGATATCAGATTAAAAGGGTGCGGAATATCTGGTGGAAGAATACCATACAGAGAAATCCGCAATTTAAAACATGAGAAAAATATATTTTCCGGGGAACCTTCGTCCAAAACACATTCACAAATTGAGTATATTGTTGATGTTACAAATTTACTTGCACCACGATATTTAAAAACCAAGGTGTAACTAATACAGATTCCTGAGTGCTAGTATAGTGCTTTCCTTTAATACGAGAAGTCCTAGACTCAGAAGTTCAGCCCAATCCGAAAACATAATTTTTTGGAAGAGATAAGAGGTCATAACAATAAGCCTTGTATTGACTTATGATTCCAGATGTACATGCTCTCCTGGCAAAATGATCTGCATCCTCGTTACCTTTTATCCCAGAGTGGCCAGGAATCCATATTAGTTACTTAAGTAGCAAAAGTTTTATTTATAAAGCTAAATAGAATTCAATTTGATATTGAAATTTATTGGAATCGGAAAGTATGACGGAATTTTGTAAATTATGTGATTATGTGATTCAACATAGGAAAGCGCTTCATAGATAGTCAGAAGTTCACCAGCGAAAACAGACGACAGTGGGAGTAATTTAAAATTTTATATAACACTGAACCTTGGGATCCAAACTGCCGATCCAATACATTCTCCTTGGGATAGTTTTGAAGCATCGGTAAGTATCAGTACCCAATCTTTATTTTAATATTAAATTGGGAGTTGGCAAAAGGCGAGCTTTTATCTATACCTAAATTCAGTATAACATCAGGTATATATGTTATAGTTTGAAATGGAATGCCATATAATGGATTAGGGTTACATTGATAAATGGGATAGGGCAATCTGGTAAACTTAATGTAGGATTTCACTAAACATGGTAAATCTTAAGTGTATCCAATAGTTAGAAGAAGAGGTAAGTTGATAGAGGTTCTGTGATTTTGGAATAGGAGGATGTAAAGAATACTGAAAGGCTTTAAAAAAATGATCCGAAAGGTATTGCTTACGGAATAAAAGAGGGGGCACGTTCGGTTTAAAGAGCATTAATAGGAGAAGACTTCATGGCTCCAATTACTATTCTTAGCGATCTGGACTATCCAGTCAAACAGTTTTAAGACTGCTTCATTACAGGACTTAAGTAAAAAGGAACCATAATCCAAATGAATACAGATAAGAGCATTATATAAGAGCTTTTGGATGTATGGATGCGATCCCCACCACACACCAGATAACGAGCGTACGATATTAATGTTCTTTTTGCATTTTTTAACCTTCAAGTTAATATGTTCTGTCCCTGATATTTTCGAATCCAGAACTACACCCAAAAACTTTACACAATTTACAAAAATACAAAAAAACTAGATTATTGAAGAAGAGAAAACAACTGCGCTACTTTTCTGAATGAATAATTGTCAGACCACGTTAATCCAGCTAATCTAAACATGAAACAGCGGAGATTAAATGGGCTACAGAATATGCCAGGAAGTATACGGATCTAAGTCATCCGCGTGGAGGAGATTACGAGATGAAGACGGAAGAGAATAAGATTCCTCTGAAGAGGAAAAATAAGAACGGGCTAGGTTAGTTAGTCACAGGAAAGGAACAGGAGAACTTTTCAATATTTTTCCAGACTACAGGGGGAGATGAAGAAGGCGATAAGCTTTCGCAAAAATTACGCCGGCAAAGTTTTTTCTTTTTGGAAAAGAATTTGGTTGCTGCAGCAGCTACATTTTTACAATTTAGGAGATTTTCCAGGGTCACGGAGGAATTGTATAAACATTCTGCTTGCTTCCTTTTTTTACATGCATCAGAGCACTCATAGTCCCACCAAGGAAGTGACTCCTGACATTATATGGAATACATCTGTCAGCACTCCTAAGTAGGCTATTGTTAAACTCATCATAGAGTGTGTATACATTTGTAGTAATAATCGGTTGAAAATGTTGAATTTCAGCATCTGTGATCAAACAAAACTGTTACGAATCTGTTTTTGATACTTTAAATCTGAATCTAGGAGGTTTAGGAGTTGATATGGTAGCAAAGTGAAGAGACAAGAAAATGGTGATTGGGAAATGATCGCTGCCAAATGAATTAGAATGACTAAACGTTGTTCTTGCCGTCGGGCAAAAACGCTCGGCGCAAAAACATTCTTTGTCGCGTCGGTATTATAACATTTCTATGTTTGCGATTCTGTATTTTTTTTATTTTATTTAATAATTAATGTACACTATAAACATACATTACAGACCTAATATTATAAAAATTGTCACAAAATAAAAAAATATTTGTCAATAAAAAAACTACAATTTTTCCCTACTAACATTTGCATATAAACTATATATTTACTTACCAAAAGATAATAAAAGAAACAACATTTAAAGCCCTTATTTTGGGGCCCTAATTTTAAATCTGCAGGTAAGCTTCTTCAAATAAAATGATTTCTATTTGACATTTCGCTGACGTGCCATGAAATGAATAATTGAATAAAACCTACATAATGTTTTTCTTTACATCCAGGAAAAAATAATTACACGTGTGATTTCACTTAATTGTTCGTTTATCAACTGATAATGAAGTGAGTTTTGTAATATGGAGAAAATTGATTCTTCTTTGTGACCGGCATCTATTTCATAAGTTGTTCAACATTTTTTTCAAAATCTTCGAAGGTTTCACATGTTTTCGTCCTATTTAGACTGTTTTCATTCTCTACATAAACTCTATATCCTTCTTTAAACTCATATGATCGCCTTGGTAGGTACTATCACTTCCTATTATAATGATGAGATTTCTTTGTATTTTCATGTACTAGTTTTCTATCTTTTCGCAAGACTATCTTTTCATTCGAATTTCTTGTTTTTTAAATCTTGGTGTTAGAATATTTACATTTTCACTCTTCAATAAACGTTTTGGTGCAAATTATGTAACAGTATGTTTTGTCCATGCTGTTCTACTTTCCCTTTCATTTTTTTTGCATCTTAACTGAAGTTTGGTTCAGCCTTTCATTCAGACCATTTGAAGTAGCAACATCCAGAGCGGTAACTATTATTTTTATATAGTTAGCGACAACCGGCTGGCTCAGTTGGTAACGTGGCGGTTAGTGCGCGTGTTACGCCAGAGGTCGCGGGTTCGTTTCCCGCCTAGGTTATGGATTTTTATATACGTATTATATGTATTTCTGTAATAAAAACCTTAAAATATATAAAATTTCTTAAATTTATAAAACATATTAAATATATTTCCGTTGTCTAGTACCTGTAATAAAAGCCCTGACGGTACTTAACCTAGGTCTAGGCTAACGTGGTGTGATAACTATAATATATACACATTCCTAAATTATTTGAAGTTTATATCAGTACATTGGTTCGTTAATATTATATAACTTTCATGACTTTCTGTCACTCTCCGAATAAGTTTAACAATAATGTTATAGCTTCGATCTGTTGACGTCAAAATATAAGCATACCTAGTGAAATGATCAACTAAAATATGCAGATAATTTTTAGTGGACCGCGATTCCCTAAATCTAACAGTTGTATCAATTGATACAATTTTAAATGGTTGGCTTACTGGTCCCTAACATTAAACCATATTTTGGCTTCCTTGTTTTGTTTTCTATACATATTACACATACTTCGCCAGTCTGTTTTAGCTTTCTTATTATATTTTTCGCTGGATAGAATGGAGTTAGAGCACTTACTTATCATTTGCGTTGTTCCCAGGTGGAAATAATGTGTAAATTGTTTGAGAATGTTTGTCAATGTTTTGCTTAGTTCTTCTGACATTATAATTTTGTCCCTGACTTTATTTTTTTTTTTTTTTTTTTTGTAGTATATTTTAATATTGGCTTGTCTTTTATTTGTATTTCTTGATTTTATCATCTGGTGCACTCAGATAAAACTCTTTCCCTATAAGCAAGTGATGTCAATATTTTAGGTACTGCTCCTATTCCTTTTTTACTTGCATCCGTATAAATATTTATTGATATAAATTTTCGGAATTTATTTTGAACACAGCAATGCTTTTATGTTATTAAATTATCGTTGACATTCTTCGGTCCACGTCAATTTCACGACT
Organism: Eumaeus atala; assembly: GCA_017140195.1. Taxonomy (NCBI): domain Eukaryota; kingdom Metazoa; phylum Arthropoda; class Insecta; order Lepidoptera; family Lycaenidae; genus Eumaeus; species Eumaeus atala. The sequence continues at coordinate 120,028 of JAFELO010001246.1, read as the reverse complement.
TTCCTTAATAAATTTTGCAACGGGTCCAAGATGGCTGCTCTGTGTGGCACAAATATATGGTGTAAATATAGCCTCCCTAGGAATTCTCGTACATTTTATATTCGTATTGGAAGATATTCTGCTGCTATTAAGCAATCTTTTAGAGGTCTCACTGAATTGTTTCCTATTATATGGCCTCAATACTTATCATAATGGTTTGCAAATATTCTGTAAGTTCTAGTCTAAGCCCCTGTGTTTTAATTGCCTCCGATAATCTTATGATATATGTTCCTCAAAGGATTTTGAATAAATTAGTATATCATCTACGAGTATAAAATTCACTGTGAAATCGGAGAGCTTACGCTTTCTTATGCCTGCGTGTTAGTCTTGAATTCAAAGGGTAAAAAATAACAATTACAGACATTCTATCGTTACACTAAACCTAGTGTATTGATAACACTAGAACTTGTAATTGTCATTTACACTTTTGGGTTTTATTTTTATAGAATGTAAAATACTGCAAATACTTCTAATATTAAAAAAAATATAATAAAATTTATATTTTAAGTTTAAAATCGCACGATTTTTTTATAATTAGACCTGCGTGCTAGTCTTCAATTCAATGAGTAATGATTTTACTATTTTACATTTTACTATTTCATATGAATATCCTGGATTTATTGGTCTTGAGAGCGGGGGCTCAATTCTCAATTGTTATTCGATTTGTCGATTTCTATTATAAATAGGGAGAGTATCATCCCACTTCCTTCTGTTTTTCGATACAATATATCGTATTGTTATATACTGATATAATAATAATATCAACCATCATAAAAAGTGAGGGTGTGACATTGACTGCCAGCAAAGGCTTCGCCAAACTTGACTATGAAAACCCTGTCTGTGTATGAAATTTTGAAATCGAAGCCATCGAAAACGACGCACGTTTTGAAGTCGTCACAATTTACGAGGAAAAACTAAACACCTGGCGCTTCCATTGTTGTTCCATGAGTGGTGGGGAAGAAGCCCGGCAATGATGTTGTAACATCGCCTCGACATTACGAGTTGCGCAGCGTGTCCTACTCTCTTCCTTCTACTCTGTTACGTGGAGAAGACTGCTACGTTAAGAACGTCAACATGGGCTGTGATGTCATCGTATGGCCGTCGGGAGAGATCCTTGCCAGGGCCGAAAGCTGCCGAGAGGATTCGCAGCCGCAGCCGTATAACCAGGTATTTTTTCTACTTGCCATACTTTTGCCAATTGTAAAGCCACTAATCAAGGTTATGCCACAACCACAGAGTGCACAGGAGGCGTTACACTAGATGATATAAATATAGGACCGTTAAATGATAAACAACGTTCAGATCTTATTTGTTTATTAGCTAATTTCAAACATTGTTTCGCTACTATACATGTATAATTACTTTACGAAGGTTCGGGGTATACAAGTGTAGTGTCGGTAAAAATTAAGCTTACTAAAGATCATACTATCATCGCAAAATCCCAAAATCGTATTTTGGGTATGGGCAAGTGAACAAAACGAAAGTTTTGAACTACTTAACCATCAGGACATCTGTCATCTCAGTTTGCTGTAGAGCTTCTGAAATGTCGGGCTAGTTTAATTATTACATAAACCGCGATAAGATCCGTAAAGGTAGTTTTATTATAAATTAAGCAGTCGTTATTTTCCCAATCGGTACTAGCCTTATGTAATCCCGAGCTTCCTACAGAAGTATACTTACTGACGCGTGTAAATTAGGTATAGCAGGCATATTACTGCAAAAGCAGCTGGACGGCACGTTGCGACCCGTTTTGTATTTTAGCCGAGTAAAGAGGATAGAATGTACAGTTCGTGCTACTCTAACTAAACGACATTCTACCACGAATAGCGAGGTGGTGGCTCTCTATCCAAGAGTACTACATAAGCATGGAATACAGACCGAGAGAGCGCATGAAACACGTAGATGTACTTAGTAGGCATCCAGTAGATACAATGAAAATAAATCGTCTCTAAGTAACTGATTAGTATTGATACGGTATAATGTCAAGGTGAGTTCCATAGTTGGTCAATTAAAAAATAATGCCAGTGGTACAGGAATAAAAAAAAATTGCAACATGATGATATCGGGAACGTAGGATTTAATCGTTGCGCCGAACTAATTAAAATGAATATTGGTTACTTAAAATGACAACATTTTATTTAAAAATATGTGACTGCTTGTATCCATTGTGCACATCCAAGGCACAATGCATCCGTAAAGCGCATATGCAGCACTTTTAGAGGACGCCACTGTCGCCTAGACGCGCCTCCGACGTCATTGTACAACTTTAACTTGTGCACATTTAGTATTTACTTTATTAAACATTTAATAAGAATTGTTATTTATGAGTACTACATATATATAGTACACATACATTAGTATAAGTTGAAGTGGTATGAATAGTATATTTTTAATGATAACAATGTTAAATGATTTGGCTTTGAATTCTATTACTAGAATGTATATTTAGAATAAATTGTAATATTTGTAATATTTTTAATTCTAAGTACACTTTATTCAATTATTATAATAAATTATAATAATTGAATAAAGTGTACTTAGAATTTAAAAAAAATAACGCTTACTTTTTAACTATGTTTTTCTTCGGGTATCATAAATCAATATATCAAACAATCATAATAACGACTGATTTTATAGGCAACCTAATAGTATTTCTAAGTAATGAAAAAAGTATAAGTAAAATGTAAGTAAAATGTACTTACTATAATATTTAATTATTTAAATGTATAATTATTATACTGGTTACGTTTCCGAGATGAGAAAGGTACTTTTCGCAGGAAAAATATCTAGAGATGGATGTAAGGACGAAACCTTATCGAGTTTATAATATGCACATTGGTGATATGACTATGGATAAATATATACGGATATACTTATCTTTAGCCATGGTTTTAGGAGTCCTTAGGATTCCAGATATATTTGCCCTGACATATCGTCGTATGAACAATTTTTCAGGTAAAATGAATTTTGAAGGGCTAGAAGACTAGATTACTTACATTAATTATTATTTTATTAAACTCCGTCCTACTTGCAGATGTAAGTAATGAAAACAAAAATATTATTTTTACTGTTTATTATTAAACATCTCGGTTATAAAAGTTAAAGTAGTTTTAACAATGTATCGCATACCATAGAAACAAAAATAATATAGTATTTTCATTAAATGAAAAAAAAATTGTATTATTTTCATAAAATGACAAACATTATGTTGCTGTAATAAGTTACTACTACTTATTTTATGTTTGAAATAATTATACAAGGACATTCAAAAAATATAATAAAGACTTTCCCGAAAATGAAGCATTAAAAAAATGAAGCACAAAAATCGACATAAATTAGTATTTAGAATACTACTGGTTGGAATCTTTGATAAGACATTAATAGCCGTCAAGGCGACAATAATGAAAATCTCTCAATATATGAATTTATACTTATAATTGATATATTATCAATATATAGTAATACGGTATAAGCGAAGGGGGATACGTTAAAATGTGTAACAGAAGTAAGATATAAGAGAATTAATAAAAATTAGATTTTGGTTATTGAGTATAAGCGACAAGTCAATAACAAATTAGATTTTGGTAATTTGATGTAAGTTGGGTGACAACTGCATTGTTAAGCTGAAAATGGTAGTAGGTAATGTTAGTAAGGTAGGCGACGTTTAATGCTTTTTACTACAAATGAAAAGAGGCACTCGTTTCACATTGGTGTCAATACGGTATTTTTATGGCAGCAAAAATTAGAAATACATAAGTGGGCTATAAACCGAAAGTAATAACATTTTTACGAGAGCATTTATTTCAGGTAAAAAAGGTCGTAAACTCCTTCTCTTATACCGTGAGTACACTACGAAAATGTATATTTACGCCGATGCCGTTTTGCTATGTTAATGGGTTTTTTGTTTGGGCATAAGTGACAAAAAATCATCACAGAGCTATGAGAGTCAGCCCATTCAAAATAGCAGAAAGTTTTAAGTATTATGGCATTCAAAACACATTTTTCATCAAAGTGCCACTCTCTTTTCATTTTTTCAAAGACTCTTCTCATGAATGATCGCGATATTTTTATCACCATTCATCACAGCGACATCACGGACGCAATGAGTTTTTCCTTCAAATTATTTACCAAATGCTCGCATCTTTAGCCTTATTACTTCGCATAAGAAACGGAGACAAATAGGTATTATTAAATTAGGTTATTACTATCATGTGCATCGGGACTCAGAACTAGCAGAATGGACGTGAACTTTGTTTTCAGTTCCAAGCAGGTGCCCGCCGAGTACATAACTATTTACATATCTTCGACATTTCTTCACTTTTTAAATATACAGTATGGCTAATATTGATCACATTTACTAATATAAATTATATTTATAAGGATATTAATATTTATAAGGGTATTACATTTAATAATATAGTCGTGTGTTAATTTCTTTAACATGACCATGTTAAAGATATTAATACACAACTCAACTTGAGGTAAACGAAATAGTTAAAACTTTAGCAAATACTCTCCACTTAGACATATAAAATAACTTAGAAAATGGACACAAAATAAATCTACATGACGTGTAAACAATTCTTAAGAGTAAAATGATACTTATCTACCGCGCCGTGTGTAACTTGTTGTTTATATCAAAGAATGGCAGTTCTTTCACACCTATAATGTTGACGATGTCATTTATTTAAATATCTACGACAATTTCTGATATTTGGTGAACTGTAAGAAGACTTGTTCCAGGGTCGTCTGCATTATGCTGTAGTCCTCCAGGTCCAGCTCGCGCTTGGCTCGCTCCATGATGCCGAACATTTTGGACCAAGGCATGTTGCGGTCTGCCAGGTAGAACGTCAACAATCCATCGTATTCCTCCCTAAAACATTAAAATAGACAAAATTAGAGGCAGCGCCATGCTGCATTGTAGCTGACCTGGACCGGCACGTCCTAGAAGCCAGCTCTTGCGCTCACTTGTCACTTGTGTGTGACAATGTAAGTGACCGCGAAGCTGTGTCGCGTTTCGTATGGTTAGTGCACTGATCTAAAGTATATATACTATATATGGATGGCTGATATCTATGGAAAAGTATCAGAAATATTGGGTAAGACTCGAAGGCACCAACGCCGCCGCATATTCCCTGTTACATAATTATATGTGTTGATGCGTTACGTCAGAATGAAATAGCACATAACGGATGTACACACACAAAGTTTCATGTCTTGGCCTTTGGGGCTGTACTGGATATACAGGCACCAGCTGTCACAGCTGTCATCACAGGACCTATGTAAATACCTTGACAGATATGCAACATTCCAGAAGGGATAAGTTGAACGTTTTGGCGCATGCTTCATACTTTCAGCTTTGACGTAATATTATTTTCCGTAAATATGTACGTTATAATGACGTAAAATAAAAGAATATACTTTTGGGAGTGAAGGTAGCGTTGATGTATGTTCGAACTTCTAATTATAGCAATGATGATCTATAGGATTTGCAGTTCACTATATTCGTGTCAATGTCCAGATGTGTAGATAGATAGATCCCGCCAACTAACAAATTTGAGAGGGAGGTGGGATCAACAGCAGCGCATCTGCACAGCAATTATGTATATTGGGCATCGGTAGTCATGAAAAAGCAACTATGCGGTCCGTTTGCCCCCGAAAGTATAAAAAAACGTTTGTCAGTCTCAGGTTCTTTTATTAGTGGAAGATGTCGTATCACCAATATAATAATGTTACAGTTTAACGGTTCATGTGAAAAGTGAGTTATTATATATTCCATGTAGCACAGGCAAGTAAGCGCTACTATTGCTCGTAGCACAGCTACGCACTGCGAGCGCGACCTTGGTACTTGGTGTTTTCACTTGTACCAGATCTACAGTTCCTATGTTATTAATACACCTCTAAACAACCCATGCTTAAGCTAGTAAATCTACAATAACCATTTCAACTTACATTAATCTGGGTTCAGTATAGTTATGATTGATGAATTGTTTAACGGATTCAGCTCTTCTTCGGCCCAGTGTAGAGTCTCTTCTATTATTTTCGGACCTTTTCAATTTTATTGTCACAGTAAATCCTGAAATCAAAAATATATCTATCATTTATCAATAATTGAAAAACATTGAACTATGAAGGTAATAAAATTAACTTCAGGTTATTACGTACTTATCAAACGTGTTGAGTATGATACAAAATATAATATTTATCATCATAACGTTAAATAGAACCTTAAAGTTCATGGCTGTGAATCCTAGACGGTGCTACTACCGAGCTGTTTAGAACCCGCTTCAGATGCACATAAAATATATACATCATATAAAAAATCGTACTTTGTGTAAAATTGAAGAGATTAGATTTGCACCAGTTAGGCCCTTTTATGTCGTCAATACAAGCAGTTTTGAAAAATCCTCCTATCCACAACATGCGTTGCGTTCGAGGCATTACTCAAAGGGTCTTCGCAGCGGAAACCCTATAACCTGCCTAACATTACCTTGTGCGAATTTGTTCTTAAGATGTTGAGGTGAGCCGAGACAGCTAAATTGTCCGTTGACCATAATGGTGAGGCGCGAGCACAGCGCCTCGCACTCCTCCATGCTGTGTGACGTCAGCACGACGCTGCGTGCCACACGTGCCGCTTGGCCGCCGGGTCCACGCCCGTGGTGGGTTCGTCCACGAACACCAGCCGCGTACTGCCCAGCAGCGACACGGCTGTGCTCAGCTTCCGCTTGTTACCACCTGAATACTGATTCACCTGAAACGTTTGATGAATATCAAAATTAAATTTCATTTTCAAAACTATTTTACATCCAAAAATATTTCTTTGAATGATTGACATTAACACACACACATACACAACTATAACAAAAATAGTATTTTTGATTACCTTTCGGACGTTTTTACCAAGGAAAATACACAACAGTGTAACACAACTCTTGAAAAGGAAACCACTCAGTTAATTAACCATGGTTACCTTTATAGATAATCACAGTCCTGGTATTATGTGCTCCCAGATAATGTGTGACGACACGGTCCACGCATAGAGATTAAAATAATAGATTCATTATTGTCTTAACTATTCTAGGACAATATATATTTATTTATTTTTTGCTTTACGAGGCCGTTAAAGAAGTTAAATTTTGTGTAAATACATGATCACCTACACGTGTTTTACTATGTCCTTTACGAGAGGAAATAAAATAAAAGCGTCCAGGAGTGCTCAGAAGATGCTTCATAGGTCTGTGCAATCAATGGCCGAAATCCACAATTGTGCTTTGAATGTGTGGGCTTTAAACTATTAACGCATCCGACTTATCACCTGATCTGGCACCGTCAGATTTTCTCTGTTCGCTAGCTTAAAAAAACACTTGGGACGTCAAATGTTAAGGAAGGATATTTTTTCTTCAACGGTCTAAATGCTTAAAATGGGAGGTGGCAAAAGTGCATCGTACTTGATGGTGGTCATGTAGAGAAAGAAAAATATAACTGATTTAGTATATTGATGTCTTAAATTTACGCAAATGTTGCTCACTACAATAAAACTATTTTTACGGATTTTATCGCGGTTCATTTAATTATTTAACTAGCCCGACGTTTCAGAAGCTTTACAGCAACCTTGGTCCATAAAATCCGAAAAAGTAGTTTTATTGTAATGATTTAGTATGTGTTTATTATCTTGGTTAGGTCGAATACTTTTCAATCCACCCTCATATTTAAAATTTCGTATATAAACTCCGTTTTATAATGCTTCATTTAATACGATTCATTTAATAACAACCGAAAAGGGATGGTCATACGTTACGTGGAGGCGAAGATGACGCAAGTTCCGTGATTTTTGTTCACTCAATGCACAGTAATAACGCTCGGCCACACGCCTCCAGTGACGAATAGCGTGATGTTGTCGCGAGATGTATAATTTGTACTTACACCAAAAGTTCTCAAATCACTTAAAAATTAACTGGCACTTACCCTTCAGCCAACGTAAGCGCCCACGACTCGGCGGACTGTGCGGATGTGGTATACTCTGTGGAGCTCAGCGTGGTGTACATCAGTATGATGGGCACCAACACCTGCAGCGCCAGAACGCTCCACGACCTCGTCCACACCAGGAACAGCTCGTTTTACGTAGTCCATGAAGTGCGTTGTCAGGATCATTGATCGCCCTGTAAAGAAAGTAATTAAAAAGTTGTATTCAACAACAAAAACACATATTTACGCCAGCTCCCTAATGGGCGAGAGAGAAAGACGGAGAGAACGGAATGCCATACATCACGATCCTTAGATCGTGATCACATTTCTGCCTTGCCTCTTTCACATTCATTATTCTGTTCATTCGTCACAATTAAATTCACCAAATAAATATTCTATTCTCTCCTATGTCTGCCTGCCTCGAGGTGTAGTGGTAAATCGAATTTGTTATGTTCTCTATTAATAATATAATGAAACTTTCGTAGGTGTTCAACAAAAATAATTATAAACAAATTGCAAATATTTTTGTATCATTAACAGGTAAAAACTGCATGTCGGTGTTTTTTTATTTCTTTTAATGTAATCAAATTAATAATAATAATAAAAATAATATCTGTGGACTTATCACACTCCGTTGGCCTCGTTCTGTCATAAGTACCGTAAGAACTTGTGTTGTTGTTGACAGGCAACGGAACAATATTTTTTTTTTATTTAAGAATTTTTATATATGTAAGTTTTTACTATGAACATATATATATACACCCAACACCTAGGCGGGATTTGAACCCGCGAACTCTGGCGTAACACGCGGACTATCCGCTACGTTACGAACTGAGCCAACCGGTTGTCATCAAACTAATATACATTAATGCAAAGAAGAGCGTATCGTCGTGGTATATGGTCTATAACCTTTCACATGAATATATAAAAATAAAGAAGTAATAGCTGTCTTACACAAGAAATATTTCTCAAATATTACTTGTAGTTCTAGAGATCAGCTCATTCGAACAGACATACAAACAACAAGAACCTTAAGCTTTACTATATTCGTATAGACATCTACACTCTGACTTTTCATTTTGCTGGCTTAAACATAATGATTGGAAACTTAGGTATTTATTTTTTATAAAAGTTATTCCTCATAACTACCATGTTTAGCTCTCTGTAAGAGCTCCCACAGAGCGCGTCGGGACGAGGGATCCATTCCTGAAGTGGGTTCGTCCAAGAGCACAACACGAGCACCTCCACTCAGAGCTATTCCAACACACAGGCGTCGTTTCTGACCACCTGACAGACCCTTTGATTGGTAGTTTCTCTGCAAACACATTACAACAATTAAATTAAAACAATTAAATCACATGGGAGGTGTTCAATTCCCACATCTCATCACAGTTACGCGAAATCTCTAGCAGTGTTGCGACGAACGCAATATATATGGATTCGCAACTTACGTAAGCTCCGTCGATAATCGATCGACGTGATTCATCTACATGCTGAATCACGTCGAGTCCTCTCTGATTTCTAGTGGATAGTATCAGAAGTTACATTTCGAAAAAATATTATATTTCGGCCAACCAGACATAGATATTTTTGCTAGTAGGTTGCATAACAAATGCTTTATACATTTCAAGGAAGAAGGATCCCAACGCATACGCAACGGATGCCTTTACGATATCATGGTCAGAACCTTACTTCTACATTTTCCCACCCTTTGCTATAATTTTGAAAGCCTTAAGGAAAATAATCAACGACAGAGCCATGGGAATCATGGTTGCTCTACGTTGGCCCACGCAGCCATGGTATCTCCTATTCACTAGTCAGTTAATTTCAAATCCATTGTTTTTTAAACTCTCTAACAATCTGTTTATTTCCCGTTCTATCAATCGAAATGTTCACCGGAAGATTACTCTGGTTGCCGGAGTGTTGTCAGGAAGACATTACTGAATAGAAATATCCCCCCAGCTGCCTTGGCTACATCACTCTCTGACAACTCAAACAGTATGACACTTGTCTGGAAAGCGGTTTTTGTTTTGTGAAACCAATTATTTTAATTTTGACAGTTGTTAACGCATTGGAGTTACGCCAGAGGTCGCAGGTTCATATCCCGCCTAGGTCATGGATGTTTATATATATAATTAAAACCTTAAAATATATAAATTTCTTTAAATGCATAAAAATATTAAGTATAATTCCATTGAGTAAGCTAACGTGGTGAGATATGTCCATCATTATGATTATCATTATCGTTATCGTTATCATTATTATTATTATAGTTATTATTATTATCATTATCATTATTATTATTATTATTATTATTATTATTATTATTATTATATTATTATATGAAAATTCAATTTCTAAATTTATAATATTTTTAACTTAGCCCACGACGGTACTTTAAATAGCTGTAGGTCAGCTTTATCTCTAACCCTTGGTCAAGAAGTTACCAGTAATTATCAAATTATGCCTTATATACACTTCGTTGTTACCTAAATATGACGCATTCCATACGTATGAATGAATTTTTTTTATAAGTGTTAGGAAACCTCCTGTCACGTCACAAACACTCAGCAGATGGATTGAATGTAACCTAAGCAGTAGTGGAATAGATGTGTCCCTGTACACCGCGCGTTCCACAGTCATGCAGCTACTTCCAAAGTATATAATAAGTTCTATCATAATTATACGAGGGCTTTGTCCGAAGAGATTAGTGTCTCGCCTCCATACCCATAATTTTATCTTAGATAGCATGTGAGGAAATTCTACCAGGTATGTTAGATCGAAGTATCAACGTTAGGACAAGACCCTTGAAGAAAGCCTCTTAACTAAATGAAGGTTGTGGGCTGCCCGCGAGACAACAAAAAAATCCCAAAATAGTGCAGATGGTTGGCGACACCAAGTGTCTACTTCAAGTAAACAAATGTTAATCTCGAGGACAAAGCCCTCGTACAATTATGATAGAACATCACGTACGTTTAATCATTAACTATTTATTAAATCCTGACACGATTGATCCGACATAAAATGAACTCTAACAGAGTTTTGATAAAATATCTAATTAGAGAATATATTAAAATTGAGAAAAATGTTATTTTGATCTGATATAGTTTTTATTCAATTTTTATTTGTCTCATAGATACATCTTACTACTTTTAATTGATCTATAGTATCATTACATTATAATAAAAAATAAAAACAGCTGTTACAACCTTGTCTACAAATTTACAAGGAATTGTAATATATTTTTTGTGAAGAATAATTTTAATTCAACTCTGCGTAATTTATTAGTGTATATATGTTCGTGTAACTTCTATTCGTGTATATATTTAAATTTAAAATGTTGATTTTTAATATTTTTCACCAAGAGCTTACCGGTTGTGTTTTTTGCTATCTAAGTCCAACTATTACTGGTTCATACATTCGCCACAGCATATAACCATACAAATAACCTTTTTATAACTCTATTACGATTAAAAAAACGCTAACACTTTCGCAATATATATAGTCTGCGGGTTCACGCACTTGTGGAGCTTGGTTATATTGTCGATATTACTTATATAGGCAAAGATAAAAAGATAGTACTATGGTTTCACAAAACTGCTGATAAATATATTTATATATTTTTATGTTCTCTAGAGGTACTATTTCCGCATAGTAAAATAACGGATTTCGGGTAATTTTGACCGATCGCTGACGCATCAGTTTTATGTTTAGCCATGAATGTATTATTTTTCGGACAAAACACTTCCGCCAGTTCTCTCACAGAGTAGGCAGAGAGAAGCGACGTAAAATATATTGAACACTCCGTTTAGAGTCAGCTCCTGTAGCTTGTGCTGGCGCTGCCACCAATAGATCCGTACACGTTACTGGGGCGGGATCGATCGTTATCGAGCTCCTGTAATGGCGGATGTCTTGAGTGATTTCTGTGTACTCGGTAGCCCATTGGAGGGAAGGAAGTCGGAAGCGCAAGAATAAGAATCTTTAC
>JAFELO010001246.1:64494-107996 GCA_017140195.1 Eumaeus atala | reverse complement strand
ACATTTAAAAACTACATACCACTGTATACAGGTGTGGAGACCCTTTCTAACCTAAGAGTATGGGTTGCATAATGATGCAACCCATACTCTTAGGTTAGAAAGAATCCAATAAAGATTTATGTGGCACCTGGCGTTCCCTGTTGGTAAATCTAAGGAATTGACGTCATATACCGATCGACTAAAATACTTTTCTCACTTTACTAGAACTGATTTCCATGCTTTTGCCACACGAGTACAAATTCGATGAACTATTTCTGTATAAGATTATAAAGGAACAAAATAAAATGTACTCAACTTTTGGAGCTGGTAAATTTAAGGATCCCAAACGGATACCCGCGACAACCAATAATGCCTCTATATTGGCACCGAAGGGAACATTCCTTTTTCCACTATGTAGAATGGTTAGTCATCAACTCCTGTAGTAAATTTGTGGATCTACTTTCTGTATGAATTTATTTAAAAAAATATATAATATAACATATTCCGTTGTTATTATCTCCTAAAATTGTATTTATGTTCTATTTATAGCTAAATAAAATTTCTAATTTTAATTTTTTTATTACTATTTAGAACCAAATTGATTGATTACTATTTAGAAAAAAATTTACACAATTTTTTACATTTTTTCTATTTATTCTTTTTATTTGACTTTGGTGTATACTAAAATGAACTTTAACTTATAATGTATGTAATCGGAATTGTACCTAACATAGATAGTATTTTAATTTTCATTTGATTGTAATTTTAAAGTGTTGTATAGTTTCACATATGGACATTTTTTTTATTATTTTATGTTGACATTGATTTTTAACTCACTGGCTTTTTTTAGATATTATTTTTTGTGTACATACATTCTGTTGTTAGTAGATCTAATATTGTGTCACTGAATATTTCTTATGCTCCAAGGAAAATGTTAGTGAAAAATTGCTGAAATACTTCGTAGCAGAAACCTACCATTAGATAATGAAGACGTTCTAAACACAACACGTAACACCAATATTACCTACTGTTAAACAAAACAATGAAATATTCCTAATGACTCACCGATGACATTTAATTCAACTAAAACACTATAGTTACATAGATTACGCCTTACGTGTTGAGATAACATTTATGTTTATCATCAAATTGAAATAAAATTTATCTTAGTTAAATCCAGATATGTCTGATATGATCGGGTACTGTGATTCATATAGTACCCGATCATTTTCTTTCATATCTAACTACTCTCTCTCAAATAATTATTACGAAAGCGGTCGGCGAGTGTAACACCAAATATTTTTGCTACGACCGCGTTAATTCTAATTTCATGCACTTTCTGAAATACCCAACTTGACTTAGTTTCCTAAACAATTTTACATAAATGAAGCCCGTCGTAACAGTGGTGGAAGCTTAAGGGATATTTAGTGTGATAAATCCCCGGTACCGCATTCGAACAATTTTGAAATATAAACTGTGTTAAAATATATACATTGTAATAAGCAAACTAAAGTGAATAGTTTAATACGAGAAATACTGTGTGTCTTCGCGAAAAGTGTACCACACGCTATGTGTCCTGATTGAAGCATCCATCTTCTAAAACACCGATATACAGCTAAGTGGAATCATAAACAATCCATAACGTATTGTGAATTATTAGAAGTTCATACATACGTCAAATAATTGAATAAATATAGTTCTAACTTCAACGAGCTTCGAGCAGACACTCAGTGTCTTGTTTGAAAACCCGATACTTGATTCAGATAAAATACCAGACTTCGTTCAGACTACGACTTATTAATTATTATTGCCACCGTACTATTTCACTGTAAGTCTTTAGTCACTACTCATTACTTCTCAAATTTAAAGCGTCGCTGTTTCTCAAACCTTGTACCGGATTATTTTTAATTTGTATACCTAGATTAAGTTATATTTATAAACCTCGTCTACATTTGTAAGTGATTATTCCAAAACATTTAAATACCGTTTTAATACTATATACGAGTAATCATGTCGAAAGCTAAAGAAGTACAAATAACACTAGAAGTCGACCTAAATACTTTAATCAAATTTATAGGCAAGTTTGATGGGAGTATAGATAAACTTAACCCCCTCTTAAGTAATAGTAGGAATGCACTGGAACTAGATAGTGAAAATCAAAGAATTATAGCATTTAATACATTTTGCGTAAGCTTGAAAATCGCGCGTAGGCCGCTGCTAATATAAAGTAATTTACCGACCGGAATCAGTTAGAGGACTTCCTTAAAACACAGTTTGGAGAAAAGAAACACTACACACATTTGCTTACAGAACTCCAAAACTGTAGGCAAGCACTAAACAAATCGGTCAATCAGTTTTCACTGCGAATTGAGAGTTGCCTATGTAAACTTTTGACAGGAATAAATATATCAATACCCACAAAGAAAAAGGGAGAACTGACTTAGCTCTCCATTCGGTCATAACGGGGTTAAACTAAAATATATCTACGGTAGTCAGATGACCCTGATAATTTAAATGAAGCCATCAACCTCGCCATTATTGAGGAAAAATTATTTCAAGCCACAGGACGTACAAATGCATTACAGATTAATAATAATAATAGAAATAATTATATGCCAAACAATAATAATTCACAAACGCGACCAACTCCTAATTTCAATAGGGAAAAGCGGTTATATTTGTAAGCATCCTGGGCATAGATTAGAAAATTGCCGAAAACGGCATTACAATAACAGCCGCTGAATCATTCAAACGGGGGCCCGGGTCCATTAAAACCCAACCCTGTTCACTTTACACAAGAACTCTCTAATTCCTATATATCAATTTCAAACGACATTAATCATGATACCTACGATACAGTCGACAACTTAAAAAGTCGACAACTTAAAACCGCGTCTCAAATGGGTGTCGCATGAGACGCAAAGACGTTGAAATCGAAAGAAAAATCCAAGCAAATCTCATAATCATCATATTGATGTCTTAAGTTTACGCGAATATTAGACATTACAATAAAACTACTTTTACGGATTTTATCGCGCTTTATTAAATTATTTATGTAGCCCGACGTTTTAGAAGCTTTACAGCAACCATGGTCACGGGTGTACTGAGACATCTGAGTGAGATGGTGTAATAGGTACTGATATTTTAAATTTATACCGATGTAATATAGACTCATAACAAATTAAATTAAAAATTATGAAATTAAGTTAAATTTTTACGAAGCTTCCTATCTAATTCCAGCTCGTTCTGAGACAATTATAGAATGTTCCGTTGCCAATCCCGGAATGTCCTGATCCGAGATGTCCCCATATAATGATCCTAACACTGTATCTGTAAATGAAATACTTACTACGTCTCATAAAAACAATTTTCAGAGGACACAAGGAGTTTACAAATAAATTAATGATATGCTACAAAAAGGTATAATAGAACCCTCAACTTTACGTTGGTCAGCACCTTATGTGGGTTGTTCCGAAAAAATTAGACGCATCAGGAAACAGGAAATGGCGAGTCATGATCGATTATAGGAAACTTAACGACGTCACAATCGGTGATTCCTATACAGGTCCTAACATAACTGAAATCCTCCAGGAACTTGGTAAAAGCAAATATTTTAGCACTCCCGATACCGCAACTGCCTTCCACCAAATCAAGGTTACTCCCGAAGATTCAGCTAAAACCGTCTTTTCAGTTCCTCAAGGATATTACCAGTTCACACGCGTGCCTATTAGTCTAAGAAACGCGCCCTCAATTTTTCCACGTTTTATGAATTCAGCCCTCTCCAGCTTACAAGGTGCATGCTGCTTTATGTATCTTGATGACGTCGTGACCTATACTCTTTCGACCTTCAAGGGCAAATTCAGAACCTATCCACTATATTCGACAGGCTTAGAAAATACAATCTCAAACCCAACAAGTGTGAATTTCTTCGCCGAGAATTTGCTTAGGTCGGTCATATTATAACCGAGGATGGCCTGAAACCAAATCCAGACAAAATAGGAGCAGTTTTACAATCTCTAAAAGATATAAAGTCTTTCCTGGGCCTCGTCTCATATTACCGAAGATTTATCCCAGATTTCTCTATGATTGCCAAACCTTTAACTTCCCTTTTAAAGAAAGATGTAACCTTCCAATGGGATAATCAAAAAAGCTTGCAATCCTTTTATTCTCACTTTCGATGCTTCCCACCATAGGTACGGTGCTAGCCCAAGGTCAAGTTAATAAAGTTTCGCCCTGTTGCTTATGCATCCCGCACATTGAGCATGAGAAGAATTTTTATATGAAATATTCTAACGTAAAGGTAGATTGAGCTCAGCAGCAGACGCACTATACCGTTATTCTGTAAATCCTATTTATCCTGATGACGAAGATGCAAAGTTATTTCCCGAAATTATATACCTTTAAACCCTATAGATGGTCCTGTAGATTCTGTTCCATTTCCAGATAGTGTACTACAGGAGATCGATATAGTCCCTTCCAACTCGAAACCTTCAAATAGTTTCTCTCCAAGTAATGAATCACCGTCTGAAAATACTATTCTACCAAACCCTGTCAGTGAACCTACATATTCTAATCCCCTACCCAGGAACGACTTGTTAGACACTACTTCCTTACAACTTACTCCTCATAGCTCTGACTTAGATATAGATTTCGACAATATATCCCTACCCTCTCCAATAAACATCCCTGAGCCAATAGTTACAGAAAAATCTCAATCATCGTCTATCACTACAAATAAAAGTGGAGAATATTCAAAAATTTTAGAAACCATTGCTGACAAAACCATTAGCTTCAATACTAATATCATTGAGCATAATGAAACGCTTACTAAAACTACCTGTTCGCATGTCCTTATACCGACACCATTTGACCTTGACGAAGCTAACCCTCACCTACAGGACATCCTAATTAACATTTCTAACGAAGACGAGATACAACAAAGCGAAAGGGTATTTATTATACTCTCATAAAATATTACAAATAAATAAAAAATATACTATCTATTATTCACAAAAGTGCATCACTTCGAAGAGAATTCCTATCGCGATATCTTTCATTCTCTAGAAAATAATAAAAACATATTGTTAAACTCATCACATATCACAGAAATTGCTGTATCAGATTTTAAGAATCCATTTGATAAACATGCCTTTATCGAAATGTACAACATAATCCCTTATCTATTTATTCAATAGCACCAACGTCACAGTGCCTATTTATCACAACAACATAATGTATTCGTCATTAAGTCAAATTAAAACCATTCCACGGGAAAATCATGATTTACCCACCTCTGGTCACCTTGGTTCTGTTAGAATTTTAAATAGAATTAAGGAACAATGTTCTTGGAAGAAGATGCGCTCTGACATTGAAACTTACTTAAGAAATTGCACACTGTGTCAAGAAAATAAAGCTTACAGTCAAGTGAAATTGCTCCATTCGTATTGCTATCGATACCGTTTGTAGCTTGCCTGAATCAGGGACTGCTAAACCTAAATATATAATGGGACCTTACAGGACGATCTTACAAAATAATCTGCAGCATATCCTGTTAGATCAACCACAGCAGAAGAGACAAGCGATGGCCTACTTTACTTCATTTCATTATTCGACATTCCCAAAAGTCTTCTAACAGACAAAGGTACGAATTTCACAACTGATTTATTTAAGAAAACATGCAATTTTCTCAAGAAATAACAAATATGGTCAACCCCATATCACCCACAAACTCAGGGTGAGTTTGTGGGTGATATGAACGCAGTCATTCAACCCTCAAAGAATTATTGAAGTCATTTGTAAACGATATTCAAGACAGTTGGCCGCGTTATATATATACAGCAATGTTAATTTACAATACAACTATACACTACACTACCAAATTCTCGCCAGTCTTATTCGAGCATTAACCGTTCTTGCCCGACTCTATTTATAATCCTCTTCAGGAAGCTACCCATCCTGATTATGTCAAAATGCTCCAACATAGAATGAAACTTTCTCGTGATAAAGCAATAGAAAATATAACTAAAACAAAACAAATCTCAAAATGACAAACGGACACGCCAAATTTCATACAAAGTAGGTGATATTGTTTACCTAAAAACCACTTAAGACTTAGGAAAGCCTTGTCACCTCAGTGGAAAGGTCCATGTAAAGTGGTCAAGGTACATGGTTACAATACCTTGTCATTGCTTATAAATCGTAAACACGTTAAACATCACTTCGATGAAGTTAAGCCAGCAAAAATTCCAATAACTTAATTGGTCTCTATACTACGTTACTATTACTTTAAAATTAGTCTTAAATATTATCTCCATCATTTTAATAGAATAAAGATAACATTCAATTATAATATTATAATTCTCAACAAGTATTTAATCCTAAATTATATTACCATTGCTAATGTATATTAATTTTTAAGATACGTAACATTTCAGCGTTACCATACTTGCGTATCCAGATTATGTCCTACCGATTACATCGAGTCCTGGAATATATATAATTTTGATTATATTGGACAGCTTAGTAAATTGAGAAGGACTTTGTAGATACTGTGATACCAATAGACATATCATATATAGGACCACATATTGAAAATATTAATTCTATTTTAGGCACTGCTCGTTACAAATGTAAGCAAACCGAAGTATTAAATAATTTAGAGTGTCACATGCTCGACTGCATGCCTTTGACTGCGCATTACTGTGGTATCGTTAAAGAATTCGATCATACCACCCGGTTCGGAGACGTTTGGACAGCTTTCAAACATATTATCGGAGCTTTGGACAAAGAAGACGCAATAAAATATGTAAAAACCAGTACTTTTTGATTGTATCTAAACAATCAAAAAGTACTGGTTTCCTTAATAAAATAAAATATCTTAGTTACCACATCATCGTTTCACTGCAACGATGCCCGTTTAAATGATGCAATCGACAATCTCTCAGCAGATATACGTAATCTAAATAATTTCTCTGATAGATTATAACAAATATTAATTCTATTCTTAATAGTTTAGAGTCCACTCTTTTGACTGTAACATTACGTCCAGGTGACATTACAAACTCCATTGCTTTCAGCAGTAAAAATGTTCTACACTCGTCGTTGATAACACCTGATCAACTTTACCGAGAATTTGCCGACAGCTATATACATCTAAATAACGATGTTGAACTACCTGTTAATTTAGAATTAGAGTCTATGTATAATTTAGTTAATTTATCAAAGATACTGTGTTACTATATCGATAAGATAATAATATTTGTATTAAAGGTTTCTTTAGTAGCCTCTACAGATTATAGTTGTACCATAATATAGCTCCACCTATTATGAGATATACCTAGATTATAAGGTATACCTCATAATCTGGAAAATCCAAATACTTGTATAGCTGTTATTCCTAGCCCGAAATACACCGCAGTGACTAAAGACAAACAGAACTTCTGCAACCTTGGTGACCTGGATAAATGCGACACTATTGGTAACCGAAATTACATATGTGAGGTGAACATTCTTTCTGTGAGTGAATACCCGACATGTGAAAGTGAATTATTAACAAAAGTGACAAAGAAAATCCCAGTGCAGTGCGAAACTAAATTTATTTTCGGTCATTTAAGATTATGGAAATCCTTGGAGAACAACCGTTGGATCTTTATCCATTCTGTGCCAACGCAATTATCTATAGATTGCTATAAACAACCTGAAAATACTGTAACTTTTACTGGGTATAGGAATTGTGCCACTTCCCAATTATTGTACGGCATTTAGCTCTAGCACACCGACAAGAAGTAGTTTAATCAATATTAGTATAGCACTTGTATCGCCTGATTTTAACTTAATAAATGATTCGTGTTGTATCACAAATAGGTTTAAGCAACTGTTATTGTTAAATAATGTGTCCCCTATTTCTCTGATAACTACTGATCTAGATAACATAGATATTAATAACCATATTTCTAATTCTTTTTTGAATCTAGCTGATAAAATTATAAACCAGACCCATATAATAAAATACGGAACGTACTATTCTATCGCTAGAATATTATTAATTATTTTTACTTTTATATTTTTATCTGTAAGTTACATGAATGTATTATCGATAATAAGCTCATTTGTGATTATAACAAACGAAAACACTGAACAATCATCCCAAGTAGAATTAAGTGATGATGTTAATGCTAGTAGTAGTTTACCTAGAATAAGAATTAATTAAGTAAAGTTCGATAGTTAAGTCCAAACTTTAATCTCATCCGGGGGCTGTTATACCCTTTGTTAGTATATGTTAGGGATGACGCAGGCACGGCTTACAGTCCAGTCAGCTCATCCAAGCTCCTTATCTAGGACTACACTAAAAACTTTACAAATTATACCAATGAACTGTAACATTAGCTTGTTGACTATATTAGCTTAATAATCACAATTGTATTGTAAATGCGATTAGATTTTATTAATTATTATCGATAAGAAAATGAATCATAATTATAATCCTCATCATTTGACTGTTGAAGTGAAACTTTTTTATAGACATATTCTTTATGACATTTTTGTCATTAAAAACGTGACGTCTGCATGAGGGGTCCGTTGTCCGTTGATATATGTGTCCCAGGCCCCGGCATACATTTTAATTACTTTGATTGATTTCATCTGCATGCTCTATATTATTATTGCATTTTTTATGCAAAAAGTAAAAAGGTTTTTAATTTTTATTCATTTATTTATGCATGTCTGTCGTACTGTATTTCGTTCGATAGGTAGTTTTTATTTTTTCTTTATACTATCGTTCGTTGTAGTTTTATGGACTTCTTTTATATAATGTTTTTATTTCATGTGTATTTTTTTTGGTGTGCGTCATAAAGTTTATTTATTATTATTTAATCTGAAGATAAATCATTGATTTAGAATATTCTTGTATATCAATTATGTAACTGCTTAGCTGCCCATATTTCGTGTACCTACCTACCTATACAGAATAATATATGACATGAGGAAGGTACTAGAGCTGATTGATAACTGACCGAAACGACGAACTAAAAAAAAAGATAGGCAAACAAAATTTATTACATCATATTCTATCATGTTTTAAAAAATAGAAAGCCAGATTTGAATTTATTCTATTGCGTGAGGGACATACTTTCTGTGCCGTAAATGTTCTCAACTTCAACTACAATAATCCTAAATTAAGAGGCCATGTTTCGGTGCCGTAGGTCATCACTGGGAGAACGCATAGGTTGAATACTTTTTTCTTCAAGCTCTGGAGCTTCCGGAATGCTACCCAACCCAACTGAATCCTTCTATAGCTTCCTTCTCGAAGTTATTTCTACCTAGTTGTAATAGTTGCCCGAGGTAGACGTATTCGTCTACGGCTCCGAGAATAGCACCATCAACGTTCACCGGCCTATGGAGAACGTGTTCCTTGAACATGACCTTTATCTTGTCCAAGTTCATACTAAAGCCGATACGTCGGGAGGATTCATTTAGGCTGTGTAACATTTCCTGCAAGCACTCCAACGATTCGGCCAACACAACCTTATCGTCGGCGAAACGAAGATGTGAGAGGTACTCGCCATTAACATTTATGCCGCATTCTGCCCAGTTCAAAGTCATAAAGACGTCCTCCAAAGCATTATTGAACAGTTTCGAGGAAATGACATCCCCCTGTCGCACTTCTGGATGCAATTGGATTGGCCTTGTTTGACCTCCCGGAATCAGAACGGATATAAAAGCAGCGTCATACACGATGTGTGTGTGATTCGACACCACTTCGTACTCTTTTGGCATTAAAATTCCCATAACAACATTAAAGTGGGCCCTACAGGTGTTATGTAAGGCCTTTGAGATATCCTCATAAGTGGATGCACATGTTGTCATCGGAATATGTCGAGGTTACTGAGTATACTTGTATCACTTTAAGGCTGTCCCTCTTAGTGAATTTAAGTAGGAGGTAAGCTACCCTAATCGACACAATAGAAATTTCGAAGATATTGCCTACGAGGTACTTATTCTCAAGGAATACCACGCAGCCCTGTGATGGAGTGTCACCTTCCCTGAAGTGGAATAGTTGACCAGATGGCAGAGTTATGGTGTCTTCACCTCGTCTTCGGACTTAACATAAGCCCAGAACGTGCCATCGGATTTTTCCCAGTTCCACCTCCAGCTGAACCAAGTGGTTATCTAGTCGAAGCGTTCGTCCATTATACGTAGCCAGGTCAAATCGGTGGTAGCGATCCGTAGCCCGGAGATCCTTAACACCCCTCGTTCCACTATTGCCGTGGCCACTACCGTGGCCAGGACTAGTGCAACTACTGGGACGTGGGGGCTGATTCCTGTTGTTGTCGTTCATTTAAGGTAAATGCTCGTAATAGCCATGCTGAGCAGGCGGATTGGAAATCGCAGATTTACGGACCGGCGCCACTGCTGCCTATCGCCGATCCGATTGATGGTACCGGTATCACTCGGCGCGAACGCTGTCCGCTGCTCCCGGATATTTCACTGTCACTATGAAACACCTCTGTGGAGAAACGGTGCGGGTGTCGCGTGTTAAGACCGTTAGTCGCATGGTTCGATCCCCAGGTCACCTATTATTAAATGTTTTTAGATTATTCTGAGTATACATATCATTGTCCATAGGCTTACCACCTACGACATCATGGGCCTCAGTGCCTTGGCTAATCGTGGGTGTGCTAGTATATCTACTAGACTTACGAGTTGTAGATGTACTAGCATACCTCTGCCTACTTCTTCGGGGATAACATGCGTGAAGGTGCCATGAAGCATACAGGACACCGAACAAACAGGTGTCTGAAGGCTCCTAGACCCTAAGCTATTCAATCTGGCTAATTTCCTAGTACTTAAGTTAAATAGTGCTTTGCTTGTACATAATACCTTAATACCGGTAATAGATACAGCACCGGAATAAGCTCTGCTGGACTCAGAGCTGACCTGAGCGAAAATTCATTCAATAATGTACTTTTCATAAATTTTCGTTATGGCTCCTAAGACTAATGTAGCCCGAAGCGACAGTCCTCCTTTGCTGGTGATCCACTGAAATTCAATAAGGCTAGCTTTATTCTATAACGCCGAACACTTTCTGGCGGAATTTCACACAGCCGTATTCAATTTGGCTAATCGTTGGCCCGCCACTAAACGGTCTCATTTTTTAACAATTTAGACAACGCGACAATGACGCTGAATGATTGATCGTTTCTAAATGGGCATGATTATACTTAAAATGTTATTCCTGTATATAATGTGCATATCCAGCGAAAGTTATCTATTAGTGTCGATCTAAATGCCTATGATAGATCCCAACATTACTATCAACATTTTTTACCTACTCTACGTATCACTGAAGATGGACGAGTTACAAGTTGTTGTTGCAAATATTAGGCTCCATCTATATGGATCGAATGGTGCAAAAATATCTGTTATATCCTATGGAGTAGTTACTGTTTATGATATATAGGAATTTTGTCTTAACCTTCAGATGAGCTTTGTGAATGTACTGTAGTTGTTGAAATTACTTAATACTTTGTTAGATCACGACACGCTTTATAATAAGTTCATAATTTTATCAAATCGCACTTTATTTAAATGAAACTTTTTTACTCACGCTTCACGTGGGTAGTAAGCTAGCGAATATTTAATGGGAGCTTTGCAAAATTGAGGCCAGCGGAAGTTGCGTGAAAAATAAGTTAGTACAGATAGATAAGGAGAGAGAGAGAGAGAGAGAGAAATACTTTTCGTGTATTATTATTGTTGGGGAACGTGAACATTATTTTATTATTCTCTCATAGCTTGGTACATTTCGTACAACTAAAGAAGTTTTTACTCTATTTTTAGGGTTCCGTAGACAAATCGCCAAACGTTTAACTCGGGAGAGTATGGATCCTGTATGTTCGAAATTTATACACCGCTACAAGAATATGTAGGTATCTAGAACTATGATTATGAAAAATAAAATTTCTACTCCGTACATGTGACATGAGGGAATATAAACCCTTCATAGCTCTTGACCTATTTTTTTTTATGTATCTGTTCAACATTTCTAGTTATTGCCATCCCTTACCTATTTACCTCATGAAAAGCCTAGACATAACAATAGATGCTTAAAGGTTATGATCTACATGTTACAAATGTGGTAGTTTTATGACATTACTATTTTTGTACGTTACTACTTATTCGGCGTAAGTTTGGCACTAGTTGATTTTACATTTATATACATTAAAAATAATGTAAAAAAATCTATTTATCTCGGTAGGTACCTACTTCTCAGGTAAACTAGAATAATACGAAAGATGTGGATTTTACTTTAAACGTGCATAGTGCATAAAAAGGTATTAACAAGACTAGGCCAAACAAAAGGAATTAAAGTAGAACTTTAAAGCACCTGCTTACGCGAATATGTTCTTGTAAAATCTTTTGAACGCTCAATAATACGTAATTCGAACTTTTCCTGTTGGCACCTTTTCTTCCATAACAGCCTCCATAAAATTCGACCACTATCTAGCTTAGGGGGGTGGATCTAAAAGTTCTAAGCCCGACCAAGGAAATGAAAGAAAAGTGGATCTAAATTTTTTTTTTTCGACATAGTCTCCATCTAGTTCAACGCACTTCTTCCACCTGACCTGCAACTTGTTTATTCCCTCGAAAAAAAAAGATTCCGGAAGGTCGGCGAAATAATCGTTTACTGCGACTATCTCTTCATCTTTGGTCGGAAATTTCGAGCCACCCAAATGTTTTTTTTAAATTTGGATATAAATGATAATCCGAGGGGGCTAAATCCGGCGAATAAGGTGGGTGGGGCAGCAATTCGTAACCACAATCATGGATTACAGACATTGTTTCAACCGAAGTGTGAACACGTGCATTGTCTTGATGAAACAAAACTTTCTTACGCAACATTCCCGGCCTTTTTTCTTTTATTTCTTCCCGGAGTCTTCGTAAAAGGTTACAATAATAGCTAGAATTTATAGTTTGACCTTCCGGTAAATAATCTAAAAAAATAATGCTCTTCGCATCCCAAAAAACAGAAGCCATGACTTTGTTAGTCGACAAAACGACCTAAGCCTTTTTCGGTGTAGGAAAGTCTGATCTTTTCCACTGTTTGGATTGTTGCTTTGACTCAGGAGTATGATGGTGAACCCAGCTTTCATCCATGGTAACAAATCCTGACAAAAAGTCCTCGGGATCAGTCTCAAAAAGTTCCAAACAGTCTCGCGAAATTGTGTATCGAACTCGTTTTTGTTCAGCTGAAAGGACTCAGCGAGCAGAATCCTTATGGAACCCCAACTCTTCCGTTATCATGTGTTGCACCCGGCCATAAATAATGTTTGTCATCTCAGCTATCTTACCAATGGTCAAACGTCGGTCATCCAGTACGAGATCACAAATTTTATCGATGTTTTCTTTCGTGGTAGAGGATGTAGGCCTTCCATTCCCAGGATCACCTTTAATGCTCTCACGACTGCGGTTAAACTTAGCTACCCACTTCTTGACACTGGAATACGATGGAGCAGACTCCCCCAAAGTGCTCACCATATCTTGGTGGATGTCTTTTGGTGATAGGCCTTTTTTATTGATGTGCTTAATGACTGCACGGTGTTCAATTCTCTCCATTATTGAAAATTGCGTCAGATTGCATCAAACAAATAATCACAGAAAATTTATATTGTGCAGTATCGGAATGAAACTACGCAAAATAAATCAATATGGCACATACTAACAAATGACGGTAGATTTAAGAAGATATAATAGCTCCATGTAGGATAGGCCACGAACTTTTAGATCCACCCTCGTATCATTCGTCGTGTCAGGTAACGCTTAATAAAAGATCAATTTTTCCTTAAGACATGACAAATCAAAACAGATCCATTGTTCGGTTAGACATGACAATTTTAAATACTTAGGCCGTATACAAAATTGGATGGTAATTGTAAAATTGGAACGTATTTACTTCTTATAATAATTATATTTTTAGGATAAATTATATCCGACCAGTGTCGTACTAAAAAAAAATCTCGAAATGTTTTCTGAGTGGTATTTTAAATGTATTATTGGGTGCTCAATAATAGCTAACACGGTAAGCCGTATATTGTGGCTTGCGGTCTCATGGCCCGAACACTACGTACAAACATACATACAAACATATATTGACTGCTAAACATACAACCTTCCTTTGATATCCAGATGAGAACGTTACGTTTTACAATCCTGAGAACATTTGAGTGTTCACTCTGCGCAGAGCGCGGGTGGGCTCTATTTCTTACAGGGAGGTGATACGCCCAAACCGGGGCGCCGTACGTCGATTGCTCCGGCGGTCACCGGGGTACAGCTGCCTTTAGGTGGTACCTTGTATTATTAATCAAAATGAGGAAGCTTATGAAGAAGTAGGAGGAGGAACGTCGTTAGCGGGAGCTGCAGAAATGTACGAAGTTAATGGAATATTTGTTGTGTTGATCGTTATTTTGTTACAAATATATTTTTTATATTTTTCGAAAATTCGAATCGAGTTCCTTTATATGTACTGATTGTTATATTTGACTGCTTAAAGTATCGTGTTTATTTGATATAACCGAAAACGAAAAGAATACTCAGGTATCAATTCTAGTTTATACCACTTGTCCACACGCAACTTATTCGAGATTAAGAGCAATCGGAGCATTTTTATAACTACCGACGCCCAAAAACACTTGTACGATAACTGATTATTTCAACGATGCATTAGCCTATTTGCCTCCTCACCTGCAATGGGCTACTGGCGACTCACAAACCGCATGAAAAGCGACACTTGACTTTTCCGCTACAATGCAGCATAGCACAACTTCTTTCTATTTCTCGTAACCTAATTAAATAAATGTAGTCCTTGAATTAGTAATTTATTGGTAAATATACTTAATAAGAGAAAATGTAGAACGATGAAGTCTAGTATGACCTTGTTGGACAGAAGAATTTTAAAATATGAACAACTGAGTTTCGGTTTCAGCTGCAACAGGGACCCAGGCCGTTAGTTCGGTTCCGGTCTTGGAATCAGCTGAAAAATCAGTTTCGGTCGAACACTAAATGTGTTCTAATCCGATCAATTCCTACATACCATCTTTCACCAACCAAGGTTCCACTCCTACCATCTTGAAGTCTCTAAGTCCACAGCTGCACGATATTCGCGCAATTTCCTACTGTGCGCTACTACAATGCGAAATCAGCTATCAGCAGAGTTATTTCCGGACCGATACAACATAGGGATCTTAATGAAAAGAGCTTACTCTTATCTCAAAGGCCGGCAAAGCAACTGCGAAACCTCTGGTTTGTGGACGTCGATTTTTACTTGCTTTTCCGAAATCCGACTGCTGGTTTGCCTCCAATACTATATATAATATTGCTGTTTGCTGATAGTACAAGTGTCACTATTGACCCCAGGACGTTATCTTCATAGGCAATTTTTTGTCTAAAAAAATACATCGTTTTTCCAATGGGTACTTGCTTTTTTTTTTTAATGCTTATATAATAGTCGACAATATATACCGCTGTGGCAACCGGAGCTATAGAAGATGAGTCACAAACTATGCAGGTAAATAAAACAAATAAATATACTTTATGACTTACCGATCCGACATTTAATTCACTATTGTTACATAGATTACCTTACGTATTGAGATAACAATTATGTTTATAACCAAATTGAGATAAAACTTATCTTCGTTAAATCCTGATATGATACTAAGCGCTGCTGCTTTTTTTTAGATTTAAGAAATACATGAATCATTTTACTAAATTGATATTTATTTACACCTTGAAATTAGTGAGTAGACTCAGATAATAACTACACATCTTCATCATCATCATGTCAAGTGCCTAATGGCCGACTCCAGCCATCTCACTGCTATGCATAACATAACTTTCATTATGTCAACACGTCCATTACGAAGACTCTTGTCATCATCTTCCGACAGTACTCGAGCAATTTGACCAAGGAACGGGACAGATCAGGACTCGTCACTTCCTCATTCACATTGTAAGTACACCACTTTCTTTCATACCTAACGAGTCCCTCAATTCATCATTCCGAAAGCTGTCAGCGAGGGTTGCACCGTATATTTTCGCAACGTCTTTACCGCATTAATTCTCGTACCCAACTAAGCTTTGTTAATTACAATTTCATATATATATATACATTTGCTGAAATTTAACAATGTAACTTTTAACATAAAAATAACTTTTTTTTTAAATGGATAATTGGAATAATACAGATAAAAGCTCCTTGTCTAGCTGTACATACACTAGGTGTACCCCATATACTATATACAATTCAAATCAGGTAGGTACGACAGGGCAAGAATCGTCGTCTTTATCGGATATAGGAGGGCAACACATGAAGGAAACACCTGGTAGTTCCTGTTTTGGAAAGATATGACGAGGCTTCGCGGACAAGGTCATAGTAGTCGGTGTCCTCTTGGGGTCGGGTCATATCTAACGCGGAATTTACAGACGTCGTGGACTCGTTTATGGCCACCTGGTATCTATTGTTATCAGGCGATATTGAAATAGACGATAGCTCTGGTTGCTGGCATTGGGGGTGATCGGGGTGTTCTTTGGCTTATAGTAAACGGATTGGTGTGCTTATCTGTCGGGATATGGTTACGACTAGACATTGTGAAAAGTTCCTAACTCACTACTTAACTACGTATATTTAGAACCATTATGTAAAAAAGCAACATTAAATAGTAAGTTCAGATGATATAAGTAAGAAAAATAACGATATTAGAAGTTAAAGTTATTGCAGTCAGCTGTTCGAACTAGGAGCCGGCGCGTCGTCGGCAGACCGCACGCTTACCACGATATTATACACGAGACAATAAATGATCAAAACACTTACCGACTCGTAACCAAATCAATTACGTATAATGGCGATAAAAAATTATAGTAATCACTGATATGCACTGTTACCTTTTTATCACTAAACTATAACGAAATTAGAGGAAAATACGTCAACTTCGGCTAACAGGAGGGTATACATAACTTTGTATATAATATACATTTGTTGAAACTTCATTTGATTTAAATGTTGAAAAGAAATTTTCATGTAAATTTAGTAATTAATATAATAAAGTGCTTAGTTTTCATTTGAGTACTAAATTGACGATAGTTCCTTCACATGATTTGCATCTGCATGTTAGATGAAATAGTAGAGTTACAAGTCAGTAATAATGGGACCTGCACCTCAAACCACAGTTTGTTACAGAGACCGTTACATAACAAAATCTCAGGTTTATTTACTAAAAATAAACTTGGCCCGAATTGACTGCTATACCGGTCTGTTTAGATATGTGTGGTGAGGAAAATAATATGGCGAGACTCGGAGTGAGCTGTGAAATCGAATTAATTTATGATAAAGTGCCGGTTTCACCTTTTTTTGTTGACTTCTTTATGCTGGGGGAAGTGTCCAGTGCAGCTTTATCGGTTACTATAAGACACGTTGAGCGATGGTGTAGGGGAGATTGTGGTCGTTACTTGACGGACCCTTCCTGCTTCCCCGCTTCTTTTCCCGTAGATGGGAAGGATTCATCCCGATGGTTATTTAAGATTAGCAAAAGTAACTATTATTATTTTAGCCAAACGGACCGGATCCCTCGCCCCCTCCCCCCACTCTAACGAGGAGCGCAGCGGAGGGCCAATGGGCCACAGGTTACTCATAAAGCTGTACGAAACGCGACAGTATAGTCGACACATTTAACGGTACAATATGAGAGAGAGAGGTCCCCTCTGGTCGGGTGGACACGATTCGGCTGCAACGCACCGTGGCTCTACATCTTACTGGAACTCTAAATGTACAGAGATTAACGTTTTTCTAACAATTTATTTATGGTCATTAGTACCGTTAGGTGTGTCTCTGGCAGTATATATTGTGCCATGACGGACACATGGCACAATATATACTTACATACCCGCCGTGTGTGTAGTATGTTCAAATAAATAGTTTGTATCGATATATCGTATCGCTACGTATCGTAAGCTTTTGCATCGAATCACAATATTGTCGTATAACTTTGTATCGATACATACGATATTTCTAACATCCTTTAAATTAACAATTACTAGTTATCGAAATAACTATTTAATGATACATATAACACCCGTTTTCAGATGACACTGATTAGCACAAAATAATAGTTTTGATGAGCGGTCATAACTCGGCAGTGATTCATACAAAATATTGAGATATAGTATGTTGTTGTATCGATATTTCAAAGAGATTAGTATAAAGTTGACGGAGTTAGTGAAGTTTAATGACCGGCTGGCTCAGTTTAGACCGCGTGTTACGCCACAGGTGACGGGTTCGAATCCCGCCTGGATCATGGATGTTTATATATGTATAACCATCCTCCCCGCGACTGTCAGCCGAAGATGGCGTGTTAACACGAGCTCCGGAGATAATTTAAATTTTTCGTGGTATTTTCCTCTAATTTCGTTATAATTTAGTGATAAAAGGCCAGGTAACAGTACATGTCAATGATTACTATAAGTTTTTATCACCATTATACGTAATTATTTTGGATACGAGTCGGTAAGTGTGTTGATCATTTATTGTCTCGTGTATAGGTAAGCGTGCGGTCTACCGACGACGCGCCGACTCTTAGTTCGAACAGCTGACCAAGAGGACACCGACTACTACGACCTTGTCCGCGAAGCCTCATCATATGTTTCCAAAATTAACGATTCGGGATCACGCATGAGCAACAAGGTCGGAATTATGGACATGACTCAAAGGTCACCGCGATTGTTTCATTTCTCGCAATTAGAAACCCGACCCTTGAATCAAAAATTACAAATCAGGAACGCAATATTGTCCAATCTCATCTTATTGTAAAGCGACCGGCGGCTACACCGCAATTAGCATCATCATCATCAAAACAGATTTCATATTCTCACGCCCCACAATTAAAATTTTCAAAATCAGTTCCGCCATCAGAAACACGTGACCAACTTCCAAGAGTAATAGTTTAGCCCACGGATGGAAAATCCTCCGAATTAAAGACCTCGACGGACACCAAACAGGCACTAATGAAAGCCATAAACCCATGCGACGGTTCTCAAATTCGCGGTGTCAAAAAATCGCTAACTCGGGCGTTCTACTACGTGTAATGAGCGAAAACTTAAAGCGGTCGAAGGTTTCAAATCATCAAGATTGCGCCTCGAAACACCTGAAGGACGCAAACCATGTATTCTCATTAAAGACGTACCTCAACACATCACGGACGACCCTTTTCTTCTCTCTCTCTTTACAACCAAAATATTAAAGACGATATAGACGTAACTCAGGAGCTATTTATTAAATCTACAAGAAAGGTCCAACTGGGAAATGGATTGGTGTTGAAATCAACCCTCTCATTCGAAAAAATCTTATTAACACAAAAGAAAATGTGTTCATTGATTGGGGCTCCTGTTGGTTAGTGGACGACGTCGAGCTCGTACGGTGTGCCAATTGTCAACAATATGGCCACACGGCTAAATACTGCCGCGTACAGGATCCCTGCTGTTCGCACAGTCTCCGATTTACCAACTAATAAAGCTTCCGGCGACGATAAAATCTCTAACCTCATGATCAAACAAGCGTGTAGGGTTGCAGGTCCCCGCCTATTAACCGTTTCTAATCGATGCATTCATGAAGGTATATTTCCGAAAATATGGCGGAAAGGTAATATCAAATATATACTTAGGCCTAATAAACATCAGATGACCCAAAATCATATCGCCCCATAACCCGGCTACAGAACCTGGGTAAAATACTTGAAAGGCTCGCTGTAAATCGTCTAATCTCTGATGGGTCTACATTTCATAATCAACAATTTGGCTTAACCATCGGACGATCTACAGTAGATGCCGCTATCTTAATAAGGAAAACAATCGACCTATCAGACGCTAAGTACTACTCCTACCACAGGGAGTATGTCTTGACATATCGGGTGCATTCGATAACGCCTGGTGGCCAATGCCACTTCTTAAATTAAAAAACAGGAAATGCTACTCGAATATTTACTCCTTGATATATGATATATTCCTACTTCATGAAAGGCACAACTGAACTGCAGCTCGATCACTTTTCATACATGAAAAGTTTGACCCGAGGCCCACAGGGCTCATTACTATCTCCATACTTATGGAATATAGGATTCGACGACTTGCTTTGCGACGATGCGGACGATACACTCTTTAGGGCTGATTTTAGTCTCACGCCGACGGCACGCGCACCGTCAGCGCTGATGGCCGAGATATATGAACTTTTGGGAAGGTGACACGTAGCTATCAGCGCGACAGCTACGCGGGGCCGACGCGCGACGCGTACGGACGCGTAGCTATCAGCGCTGACGATCGCACGAGCGCCTCTGCGTTCAGTGAGCGTTTTAGTGTCAAGCGGAGCGTACGTCGTCAGCGCGTACACTCATGGCGAATCGCGAAGTGGATACAGGTCGAGTTATCGATGAGGTACGCCTGAGGATGAAATTGTGGGATGCATCGGATCCACTCTACAAAAATAAAGATGTAAGAAACAAAGCCTGGGAGGATATTGTTGACACATAGTTCGAAAATAATTCAGGAGAAGAAAAACAACAGCTTGGTAGGTTTACTTTCTTATTTTAATTTCAAATATACACATTTCAAGTTAAAATATACACGAATCTTACCAGGGTACGCTTCCAATAGGGCTCACAAAGTACTCAGCAAAATGTTCTTGCAGAGCGTGTTTGTAGGTACAGTTGGCAAGTCTACCATACCGGCAATTGTAAGTGTGTCTTCAATACAATAACCATCGCTAATTCTTAATAAAGTTATGCAATACGCAGCATGCTTTAACTATACTCTTTGTAACATCAAAACTTACATTAATAGGCGTATATAACACTCTGAACTTGTTCGACATTATATAATGTCGATTCTATGTATCGTCTACTCCGGCTCAGTATATAATTAAATATTTTTTTCTTGTATGTTCAATATGACTCATTGGATCGTGCATATAGCTTCAGAATTTTATTTGACATTCCAAAAGCACCATCACTCACAATTACATGTTCAACTGGAGTATTTGTTCCTAGCAGTGTCGTCGGTCCTGGAATGTTTAAGTGTTTTGTTCAAGGCTCCTGCATAGTGTACTGTTTTGGAAAATAGTCGAGTCCCAGTTTTTCCCATATTTTCAAATGTTTACATATGTAAAACAATAATCAGCATCGCACATAGCTAGCAGAACTATGGGGTAAAAATATTTATAGTTGTAGAATATTGATCCACTACCGGTTGGATTTACGATTCGTATGTGCTTGCCATCAATAGGTCCGATGCAATTTGGAAAGTTGGTCTTTTGTAGAAAACCGTTAGCAATATTTTGCCACGTCTCAGGTGTATTTGATGGTATGCATTCATTGTGTAGCGTTTCCCATATTACTTTACACACTTCCTCCACGATCTTACTGATTGTTGCGATTCCCATCCTAAATGAATACTGCAAATCTGTACATGTTCGACCCGTAGCAAGAAATCTGAAAATAAAAAGTTTTTATTATTTCAGCAAAACTAGTCTAACAGAGATGGAAAACAGCCAGGGATGCATATTTTAGAACAAAGAACGCAATAAATAAAACGCCTTCAGGAAGTACTGCAAAAAAATACAAAAAGTACATATATTATGAGTAATTAAGCTTCCTAGCACCAACAGCATTCTCAACTGTTGATGAATCACTGAATGAAATCATACCCTCACCATCCCTTCCCTCACCCTCAGTAAATATAGATAATACATTGGATAGTATGGTATCTTCAGAAAATACTCAAGAGGGTGAGCAGAGTGACCGTGGTGTTGATTCAGCATCATCACAAAAACCTTGGCTGAAAAAGAGACAAAGAAACCCCCCAAAAACAAATCCAGAAAGTTCTTTATTTGAAAAAGAATTATTAACTTTATTAAGTAATCAAACATATTGTGACAAACATTTGGGATACATAGTACAAAGCAGCAATAATTAGTACACTCCGCATTTTGTCGTCGTTTGTACGGTAAGACGGTCAGTACGATACTAAAACAAGCCACGCTGAGCCTCAGCGCTGATAAACAACGCGCTGAGCTATGAGCGCTGACGGTGAGCGTGAGACTAAAATCAGTCTAATAATACAAGGTAACTCGCGATCTGAAATTGAAGTTAAGTCAACCAACTGTCTTAGTTTAATATCGACCCTGGGGGAAAAGAAACCGATTAGAATTCGCACCGCAGAAAACTATCCAAACATTGTTAAAAGGTTGCTTACAATCCATCCCACATATTAAATTTAACAACATATCAGTTAGACGTAAAGAAACCTTCACATATTTAGGACTAATATTAGAAAATAAATTCACCTTTTTAGAACACATTATAGAAACGAGAAAAAAGCTAAACGTAATTTTCATGCTTTTACTAATATCTCAATCTCGACCTGGGGTGAGAGACCCCCCATAGGTTTAAGACCTTAAAAATAATACCTTAAATAAAATAGTACCTTGGAAACATTGGCTATGTGTCACCTGTGTGGGCAGATAGGGCAAAAATAGGCGAGGCGCGACGTAAATTGCTCCAAAGTCGAAGACTTTCTTTAATATTTGTGTGTGAAGCCTATCGCACCGTTAGCACGGAGGCCCTACCCGTTCTTGCCGGAGTACTGCCAGTAGACTTAGAAATTCAACGCCGCGTAGTCACGTATTATCTCTGAAAGAATCTCTCCAACTCTGATTTCAGAAAACCAAAGACAGACATAAGATAAACAGGCTGTTTAGCCCGATAAAAATCACTACTCAAAACCTAGTTAACGCATGGCAGACACGATGGAATAGTTCAAATAAAGGACGACATTTACATTCTTTTCCGTGTGTGCGCGACCGCCTATCGAAACACGGGCTAGAAGTCGATCACTGCGTTGCACAATTCCTTACCGGCCGCGGCAACTTTAAAAGCAAACTTTTTGGCTTTTAACTAGTGGCTTCACAGAAGCTAACGAATACGAATAAACAGCACATCTCATTGTTTGGGAGTGTAGTCTTTGACATAGTGAGCGAACCATGATGTTAAACAGTATCCATAGTGTTAACAACGTAATTTTCTACGGCGATCTCGTGGATAGCGTGGGGAACTTCCGTGCTTGCAAACGTGTTTGCCACAACTATTACTGGAAAAATACAATTTTTACTCAGTCATAAAAACATCTTAATGGGTAACAATTAAATACCAATTAGTCAATCACTTTGTACTAGGACTTGTTATCTCCGTGGTGCATAGCAGTTGGGCCTCACATGGCTGCAATTTCTCTTAGCTTGTACGAGTCATTACAATCTTGTACTGTCTGCCGCATTGATTGAGGAGGGAAACTAGAATTATTTCCTACTCGTATATTTTTTTCTGATTGAATTCGTTGCGGGTTCCCAGACAGTTCCAGCTATCCCCTCGGGCTCCCTGCGATCACATCTAAGAGTCATCAGTGATCGCCGCTGTCGATCCTGGCGGCACAGGAGACGCAGCGTCGAAAAAGGTTGGCGGACCAAGCCCGATAAACAAATATGTGTAACTATAATAAAAATCTCAAATATATAAAATTTCTTAAATCTAAAAAGCGTTAAATATATTTCCATTGTCTAGTACCTGAAACACTAGTCCCTAAGGTACTTAGCCTAGGACTAGGCTAACGTGGCGTCCACAGATATTATTATTATTTGAATTATTAAAAAGTAAAATAGACCATTCTTTTGTTCTTCAGCAAAGGCGAACGAAGGTTGATTTATTTCGCGATGGTTTTACCCAATAGTTTCAATGTTAGGACAAAAGTAACAAGCACCTGTTGTTATAGTAGCTAAAACAACACACATAGATGATAAACGTAAACTTAAGGAATTGTGACCATCTGAATTTGAAAAATATAAAAATTGCAGTAAATATATATTCATAATGTAGTGTGGAACATTACGTGTTCAAGGTTTACTTGCGCCTTGAACGGACGGAAGCTCTTTACCATAAATGTAACGTGGCCGTACAAAGGCAGCTTCATCAATCTAAAATTTCACGACGTGGATAATGAAGTACATATTTCCGGTTAAACTCTAAAAAATATACTTTTATTAAGAGTCACCTGAGTCTTTCAATAGATACTATTCTTAGCAAAGGCAAGATCGATGATCGATTTATATGAACTTTGCCTGAAAATGTCATCGAAACGATAGAGTTTTATTTTTATGTATGTGGGGTGTGGGAGCAGCCCGGCCTTATGATGACTACCGATGAACATAAACATCCTCATAAATGTCATGCAGATGATGTCCTTAGTATAATTTTTAAGCAAAAAATATCTTTAAAATAGGTATTTAGTTGTAACAACCAGTCCCAATCGGGTATGGTCGCCGCGGGTGCCATCAGCCCACTTTGTTGAGATGTCCCGATCATCAGCAACAGTCCCTCAAAAGGGGCCGTTCTCTTTTTTACGGGGATTTTTCGTTTTTTGTTGTTTTGGATCACACGCCGCGGGTGGAGTCCAGTGGTGTGTACAATGGGCCCGCGGCGATCAAAATTAACCAACATTTTATCAAAACCGACAAGTTAGGTATGACTCATATCCAAACATCGCACGATATCGACGTGTTATCTGATATTGGGCGTCTGTACGTAGATAGCGATTCACCTTGATGACACAGCTCGCCACCCTGGGATTTAGGCCCTGGCCCCTAGCCGAGACAAGGTAAATGCCTATCGCCACGCGTGATTGCAAGTGCCGTTCATACATAAATACAACACCAAATAATGGTAAGTTCGTAATTTAGGGAAATACGCACAATCCGAAATTACCTAAATATACTTTAGTAATTATAAACCTATAACTCAAATATTAATAAATAAAAACATAAATAAATAATATTCAATCATTTTAAAAAATTTCATACCGGATTGACATTGGACACCGTGTGCCATTTTATGTCACCCTTACGGATTTGTGTTGTTTCACTTTTTTAATTAAAATTTCGTATGTTGTTTTAATTGAAATGCGATGAATTTAACAAGCGATCTGTCCCCCGCCTCACCTGTGAATGACAGCGACTGGATAGTTACATTAACCCATTGCACACTAAAACCTTCCTCGGGAGTCGCTCTATCCAAGCGTGAACGCCAACGGAATAATCCGTACATTAGATTTTAAAAACAGTGGTCACATAGCAGCTAGCTTTTGTAGACTTTGGTTTATGATATGTAGATAGATTTAAAAAGATTTGAGCCACACTAGTCTTATGAGCCCCATGTGCTAACGAAAATTTATCAAAAACAAAGTATTGAATGAATATCAAGGGTCAGCTTTAGTGCTTAGGCACCAGCAGAGTTTAATCCGGTGCTGTATCTAGTACGGGTATTAAGATATTATGTACAAGCAAAGCACAATTTCTCAAGCACAAGGAATTTATAGTGACGTCATATTTTATGCATCTCTTGATTTTAGAGAGTGATAGTGATAGATACAGGTATGAAATTTGGCCAAGCGTTTTGAGTGCAAATAAAAATAATAATAACATAACCACAAAGGCTTAGTAGGGAGCGACGCTCCCGCCTGGACCGTCGAATCTATCTGGGCATCGGTTTTTATTTATATTTATCGTACAATCGACGCCATTGTTGTTGTCACGTCAAGCAACGCCGCAAGTTAGAAACTAATAATTTTCAAAAAGGCGGATAATGATTCAGTTTATTTCAATAAGACTAGCTTTATTGAATATCGCATAACGCCTGACTCTTTCTGGTGCAATTTCGCTCAGCCGTATTCAATGTTGCTAATCATTGGGCAGACATACGAGAGCCCTGTATTTGAAAATAATTAGCTGTAATGAAATACAGCGATTTAAACAATCCGACTGTGACATATATGCATGCGCTGAATAGTTACTCGTTTATTTGTAGGTATGATTAAGCTTAAAATATACAGTAATATTAGTATCATCATTATTTACCTACCTCTAAATAATACATACTCTAAGTATCACTGAACACTGGCGAGTTACAAGTTGTCGATGCAAATGTCCATCAGAATTTTGAAGTACTAAATTGTTATTTGTAGTATGAACTACTACTTGCCACAGTTTCACCTGTGTAAATTCTATCTCCAGGGAACAGTACAAGTAAAATCATGTTTTTCTAATTGGATTCAAATTAGTTCAGTGGTTGTGGTGTAAAAGAATAACAAACATAGAACTCTCGCATGTATTATATCAGTATTTAGTATGTTTATTTAAAAGGTGGTGCACCTTTACGAGTAGAAGTAAGTTTATTAAAAGGCGCAGCTAGGTGCTAAAAAATTTTACAAAGCGTCTATACCATGAAGCTGTTCCTATGAGTCGTTTCAAAGTTCTTACGTTATTTGGGGTTAGATAATTAATAATAGCAGCTACCTTCTTCCGGCCGGTCCCGGTGGGGAATTAGACTATAGCCCCTCAGAAACATGTAGCAATTATATTTTGCTACTTAAACCTTTTATAAAAAGTATTTATGTCATCTTTGACTGTTAGATGAGAGGTGTGATCGGTATCGAAGAAATGTCACTTGTTTCTCTTCGGCGTGACTTGGACGACGGATTGATTTGACACTGACGCTATCTACCTTCAGCAGATCATAATTAAATAATTTTATCTTTTCCGCCGTGAACCTACATATTCGTGATATAAAATAATTAAATATCAACTATATTTCATAAAAAGGGTGAGTTCTTGATTTCTTACTGACGCCGTGTCTCATATCTTTATTAATGTTAAATTGTCTTAATTCTCTTAAGTATACATTTTGATAGTAGTATATACATGATCTGTATGGCTATTAATTTGATAGAATAATGTTTTAGTTTCAATAGTAAATGGCACATGTGAAAATTGTAACTGAGAAAATTATTTTTGTTTCAAACTAGTGGGTAAGGGACCAATGATGTCGACAGAAATGACTTGCCATGGTAGCACACAATTCTTAGATCTGCCCGTGTCCCTTAATAGTAAATGATTTTGGGACTTATACTCCAAACACTTAGAACAGTTGTTAATATAATCTGCTACATCTTTATGCATTTTAGGCCAAAATAATGTAAATTTAATCTCTTCGGTGTTTTATAAATTCCTAAATTACCTGCACTAGGAGTGTCATGATTATTAGAGATAATCTACTGACATGCTCCTTTGGAATGACCTCTTCCCAATCAAACTCTAAAATTAAATTATTTTTATTTTTTGTTAATCTAAATTGTTTATTACTTTTTATTTGAAAATTTGGAAAAGATGTTGGATTATTTGCACAACTATTATATATATTAAGAAACCGTTTATCCGAACCTTTATAATCTACAATTGAGCATATGATATAAAAGAAATAATAATAATAATCGAAACTTTAAGATCAAACTTGAGAAGAGATAGGAAAATGGATAGACAACATATATTCGAGAGCCTAACAGAAAAAAACTGGAGCAACTAAAAAAGCTATTAAAATGCTTCAAGAAAAACTTAATGAAACTAAAAGATCACAAGCGCTGCCACTGAGTACTATTGAGACCGGTACTCAAAAAAGTATCTTATATGATGAGACGTGAAGATAGAAAAACAATCAGCAGAAAATAAAACTATTGGTCCAGACAACATTCCGAATGAAACATTCCTATTCTTGAGATGGCTCCCTTATCGGATTTACCAATATAATAGTTTTGCTTACACTGGCTTTATTTGGATGCATAGTAGGAGTGCATGTCCGAGTCTCAATCGGCATATTGTTGATGTTACAATTTTACTTGCACCACGATATTTAAAAACCAAGGTGTAACTAATACAGATTCCTGAGTGCTAGCATAGTGCTTTGCTTTAATACGAGAAGTCCTAGACCATTGTTGAGCCCAATCCGAGAACATAATTTTTTTGAAGAGATAAGAGGTCATAACAATAAGCCTTGTATTGACTTATGATTCCAGATGTACATGCTCTCCTGGCATAGTGATCTGCATCTTCGTTACCTTTTATCCCAGAGTGGCCAGGAATCCATATTATTTTGACACCTATACCCTGTAAGGAGCACTTAGGGAGCAAAATTTTTATCTGTAAAACTCTTAAGTGAAGTATCCAATAGATGTGGCAAGGCGTCACACCTAACAAGGATGGAAACAAATTATGTCACGCTATAGGGTGCCCAACAGTATCAATATTTTGCCCACTCAAACTATTTGAAGTAAAACTCTCAGGTGAAATATACAATAGATTTGGCACGCATTATTATTATTCCGTGTGATCGAAAAGTTGTATGCTTGTTGTGTGTAAAGTATGAGCTAGGATTTACAGTACAGGAAGAGCATGTTCTTAATTGAAGAAGGCATGAAATCGTATATTTATTGAATAAAAAGTTCTTGTTTTTGCAATAAAAATCCACCCAAATTCAGAAGTCGTGGGTCTGATCACTGCACCATAATAATATCTGCGTGGGACTTCTGTAATATCTTTCTGTAGTATCAGTGTAATGGTGTAACATAATGAGTCACCAAAATGATTTTTGTTCTTATCATATCTAAAAAAACAGGCAACTCAAGAAAAAAGAATCTGTTTTTATTTTTTTCTTATCTTGTCGGTCTATCGATCTATCCTATCGTTCCTATCTATATTGTCGGATGATAAACCCAACACCGCCTTGGGAGAGTGCGTCACTTTCCCGTTGGTAGAACAAATTGCCGGTCTTTAGGATTACCGAGTCTTCTCCCTTGCTTCCGACTTCGGATAATCCCATAATGTTCCACCGCAACTTGTTCAACTCTAAGATCTTCTCGTGGAGCGTGTAACAGTTGTGTGTTACCAGGGACATGGTTCGTCAGCTAGTAGCCCGATCTCCTCTGAGGATCCTTGGCACCCCCTGCGCCACCGTTACCTATTCGGCTACCGTAGACTCGGGATCGTAGAGCTGCCGGAGACTGGGGGCCATGGTTATTGGTGCTATTCAATGGGGATAGTTGCCTAATCCCCACGCTTGGCGAGTGTGTTGGATATCAACAGTAGGAACTTTCTTGATTAGGCATTTTCTGTGGCAATGGCAATTACATATCTTTGATAGTTTACCTTTACCATTATCATGCCTTTTATGATTAATTATAATTTATGATAATACATTTTTATATGTCGCAGGCAACTTGAATGATTTTGCAATTTACAAACGGCGTCGTCCGTTAATAAAAATTTACACTATGAAAAATGCCGAAGGCAAATTGTCAATTATTCTATTATTAAAAGACTATCATAAAACATGGATTGATTTTAGTATTCAATTGGGAGTTGGCAAAAGGGGAGCTTTTATCTATACCAAAATTTAGTATAACATCAGGTATGTATGTTATGGTTTGAAATGGAATGCCATATAGTGGATTAAGGTTACATTGATAAATGAAATAGGGCAATCTGGTTAACTTAATGTAGGATTTTACTAAACATGGTAAATCTTTGTGTATCCAATAGTTAGAAGAAGAGGTAAGTTGATAGAGGTTCTGTAATTTTGGAATAAGAGGATGTAAAGAAGACTAAAATGCTTTAAAAATAAACGATCCGAAAGGCATTGCCTACGAAGTAAAAGAGGGGGTTTAGCACATTCGGTTTGAAGAACATTAACAGGAGAAGACTTCATGGCGCCAATTACTATTTGTAGCGATTTGGACTGGATCTTGTCATACCGCTTTAGGCTTGCTTCAGGACTGAAGTAAAAAGGAGCCATAATCCAAATGACTACGGATTAGAGCTTTTGGATGTATGGATGTGATCCCCACCACACACCAGATATTAATGTTATTTACACATTTTTTTTACCTTAGATTTAATATGTTCCGACCTCGACATTTTCGAATCCAGAATTATACCCAAAAACTTAACACAATTTTTCACAGGAAAAACCTGATTGATGAAAGAGATGGAAACAGAAGGAAAAGATCTACAACGAGAGAAAACAACTGCGCTACTTTTCTGAATAGATATTGTCAGACCATGTTTATCCGGCCAGTCATCTAAATAAACAGCGGAGTTTAAACGGGCTACAGGATATGCGACATTATCAAGCAAGTATACAGAGCCAAGTCATTCGCGTATTTGAGGACATCACGAAAACTAAGAACGGAAAGATCTAAATCATCAAATAATGTATATTATAAAGAAGAGGACTAAGTATCAGTACTTAGGTTTCAAGGGTCAGACCCTTGAGGCAGTCCCCTCCAGGAGGAGAGGATCTAAATTGGGAGTAGAAATAATCACAGAACGATAAAAAATATAATTTAAAATATAGTTTAGTATCTTCACAGGGATTCTCAGATGGAGTATTGATTGCCTGTGCACTGGAAGAACATTATATCATACAAGGAGGAAATATACAAGAATACTCCTGAGAGTCTCACGCTCAGAGAAGTAAGCTTAAATATCCGTGACAAGGGTTCCGAGACTAACCATTGTACTAGTACCCTTGCGGAACCTAAATTGAGTAGGCGGTAAAATGCCTCGGATTTCTATCCGTCACTCCAATCTGGTTTTAATAATATGTTCTATCTTGGCCTGGGTAGATGAAAGTGCGATTGGTCGATAGCTACGGATATCAGAGGGATACTTACCTGGTTTATATATATAAGTTTTTCTTTTTGGAAGAGAAAATCGTTGCTACAGCAGCTACATTTTTATAATTTAAGAAATTTTCCATGGTCATGGTGATTCCTTTTTTTACATGCATCAGAGCACTCATAGTCCCACCAAGGAGGTGACAGAACCAGAACCTTAGTGCTCCTAACATTATATGGAATACATCTGTCTGCACTCCTAAGTAAGCTGTTTTTAACTCATCATTGAGTGTGTATACATTTAGTATTAATCGGTGGCTAATTTTGAATATCGACCAAACGAAACTGTGACCAATCTGCTTTTGATACTTTGTATCTTAGTCTAGGAGGATTAGGAGAGGAGTGAAGAGACAAGTAAATGGAGATTGGGAGATGACCGTTGCCAAATGAATTAGGAAGTATAATCCAGAAGGAATGACAAGAAAGGTATGGGTTACGTATAGATAAGTCTACAGCACTCTTAGTGTTTCGAAATGGGAAAACACAACAAGTAGGAGAACCATCATTAAGAATCACTAGATTTAGATTATCAAAAAGGTCAAGAAATTATGAAGAAATTTGGTCACAAAATTATGATCCCCAACTGGTATGGTGAATATTAAAATCGGCCATAATAAATAAAGGGAATAGAAGAGAAGATGGACTCAGGTTGAGAAGTCACTGAAGAGTTTGGGTCTAAAATGTATACTGACAAAAAAGAAGTGTTGAGAGTGCGGGCACCAACCACATTAAAACCGATATTATGAGAAGGACGAAAAATGGAAGAATAAGTAGTGTTGCCTGAAACGCAACACCACCTTTACCATCAGCTCTGTCGTTTGTCCGATGTCGCTAAACCGGGAGACTAAATTTTCTTAAAATATGGGAAAATATTATTGTTTAAAGAGGTACCATTTTCGGGACTATTTTGTAGAGTTTCAATTATATTATAATGCTCTTGTTTGTCATACCCTGGACGGGGAGGAGTAGGAGTTGGGCGACGAGGCGAAAATACAGTTTTTCGGTAAGATGTAGTAGGGGGAGACAGAGT
Source organism: Eumaeus atala (assembly GCA_017140195.1). Lineage (NCBI taxonomy): Eukaryota > Metazoa > Arthropoda > Insecta > Lepidoptera > Lycaenidae > Eumaeus > Eumaeus atala. Next base: position 76,345 of record JAFELO010001246.1, on the reverse strand, counting down.
TTCTGGTCTGTTTGGGGAAGAGATAAAAGGGTTTAGGGGGATCTGGCAACATCAGCAAAGGATCGCCTCACTTGCGGGAATCTGGCAGAGGCCTCTAAATATGACACAGGGTCCTGGGACATAACCAATTTAATTGCTTTTTGTCGAGAATGTTCTGGGCATGATGAATCATTAGCTGGGTGAGATCAGACCAGGACAGAAGAGACAGGAAGGGAATTGGCTATATGTTTCACCATCATGCATCTGTCCACATTTAAAACATCATAGTTTTGGTCTACATTGAGATCTGATGTGCCCAAATCTGCAGCAAAGAATTTTGCAAAAATGCATTGAATAGTGGGTAACACATATGTTTCTACAGGTAAGGAGTTATAAAAGAGGTAGAGATTCTTGGGTAGCTTTTGGCCTGCAAAATTCAAAACAACCGATTGAGTGTCATTAAATGTCTATATATATATAGACATTTAATGACATATAGTTTTATTGTAAATGTCTTCCTATTCAGACTCCGTGCCGATTCCTTCTCGTACAACCGACGGCACTCTCTCGCTATCGGAGTCGCTGTGCTTCTCTCTTGCTGAAAGAGCGATAGTGCTATCCCGTTTGCGCCCCAGCCCTCTCGTCCTTGTTCAGAACGCGGTCCAGAGTAGTCATTATTCCGTGCTGTGTTCGGAACTGGGGCGAAGCCAAAGCGCCCTTTTTGTGTACACGGTGTATTGTTTATTATATATGTCGTAGTGAACACGCAAAAGGATACCAGACCTCAACGGTCCGAAGCCGCACCGCGCGACACATACTCCCCGACCTTTTTAAAGAAAGGTCCCGGGAGTGGACAACGAGTCCGACGGAGGACAGTATAAGCATCAGCGCCACCCCAAACCAGTGATACCGAGGAATAAGCAGGAGCGAATCATGGTGAGGAGACCGCTCTTTCCTACGGAGGAGGAGCGGAAGGAGTTTCTGGCGGAGCTGGAGAAGCTACGACCGCAGAAGCGCGCGGCGTCATCGCCCGCTGAATGCCCTTCCAAGGTGGTCGAAGTTGCGGAATCGTTCAACTCGACCACCCCCTCACATCGCCACCGAGATCACAGCGATCACCACCTTCATCACATCACTTCAAGCTGAAGAATGCTGCTCGGAAATGGCTGGCCCAGCGACGCCCGAGCATTCGCTGACGCCGCCTGGCTCTGTCTCTGTTGCGACTGCTGCGTCTGCCGGGGACGTCGAGGCCGCCTTCTCCAGCAGATCGTTTGACGCCACAAGAAGGTATGTCCAGCGAAGAGTGCATAGTCCAAATATGTCCAGGTCGCGAAGGAAGATCACTTTCAGTTGGTCCCACACGGCCAACACGTCACCTCTGCCGCCCGCGGCTCCGTTGCGGAGGGAGGGACAAGTCGAGTACGGCCCAGGCACGTCTCCTACCCCAAACCCAGGCAGGTAGCGACGGCCAAGCCCACGAGGAGGCGTACTCGCAAGAGGAAACCCCAAGCTGTGGCCGTCCAAAGCTGCCACCCTCCGTAGCAGGAGACAGCCGTGAACGCATTGCGCCGAGTACCCACACAGACTAGGGACCCGGAACACGCACGCTCAACAACACGCGCACCAACGCACCCCACACCAACACTACGGACATGAGTCCCCCCACCTTCGGTGCCGCTTCGAAGGGGAGCGGCGCCAATACGACGCGCCCAGGGTTCACACTGACGATCTCAAGGAGCAATCCATGATATTGTCAGAGAGGAGCTGAGGGCGGTCGTGAAGGACGAGCTGTCCAAAGTGCTCAGGGACCCGCGTATCTGGGCTCAAATCATGCACGAACGGGGCCAACCAACGGGGTGATGGATCGTGATGAGCTCAGGGTTGCTTACTGGAACCCCGGAGGTATAGGAGGCAAAGGCGACAGTCTTCGGCTGCTCGTTCAGCAATACGACTTACATGTCATTCTGCTGGGCAAGTCTTGGCTGAAACCAACGCAGAGCCTCCTCGGAGGGATGATGTATCGCCGAGCGGCAGACCGTACAGAGGTACGGCCGTGCCTGTTTGGCGGAATGTCGTCCACGACGAACTGAGATTCGACTGGAAATGGAATGGGCTCGACTGGAATAGTCGTTCACATGGCGGGGGAGGAGCTCAGGATCTACGCGGCGTACAAACATCCCGGGAATAGCTTTGACCTAGGTTGTGTCCACAACGTGCTGGGCCAGGTGTTGTTGGTCGACAACCTGAACTCAAAGCATCCAGCTTGGGGATCGGCCGTCATGAACAGTTCTGGCTTCAAGCTGCAGGAGGAATCGGAAGAGGGCGGCTACACAGTGCAAGGGCCTCCATGTCCTACCGACGTGCCTACGGAACCACTGCGCATCCCGGACGTTCTGGACATCGCCCTACACCAGAACCTGAAACCTCAATACGACCTCGACACACTACACCTACCCATCCTCGTCACACTTGATCCCGGAGCAATCCTTAGGGAAGGATGCGGACCAGAGAGAGGATCGGCTGGGCCGTCTTTCAGGATAGCCTAGTCGATTTTCCCATCGCCGGCTAGATGTTTACCCCGGACGAGGTGAAGGCCGCCGCACGCCGCTTCACGGAAAAATCCTGGAGGCGCGGGCGGCGGCGACCACCGTCGTACCGGGCGCCGGCGGGGTAACTCCCCTCAAGCCTACTGTCGGACCTGCAGAGGAAACGACAGATGAGAAAACTCTGGGCCCGCACCCGCTACCCGAGGATCAAGGCACAAATCAACAAGCTAGCCGAGGAACTGTCTGTGAAGGAGAGAGTGTGGTGGAGCAGGTTGGGAGGGTACAATCTTCCATGCCGACGAAAACGACGCCAACATGCACGCTCTAAACAAACGTCTCACGAGGCCAAAACCCACCACCAGTCCATTCCTAGACACTACAGGCGCCAAACACTACGGAGACTGGCACGCGCCGAAGTGCTCGCATCACACCTGCATACGCAGTTTGCAACACACCCAGCGGCGCCATCATCCGCGGAGCAGCACGAGCAGGTGGAGAGCCGCATTCGAGGGCTCCTTCAGAGCCCGACTCCGCCGCTTAGCGGGACGGATTTCACATCGCCTCTCGAGGCGCAAAGCTCCAGGCACCGATGACATCCCCCCCCCCACACACACACACACACACAGCGCTGGTGATGATGCCCAGGCGAGCAGCCGTGGCTCTCATACAGATCGCTAATGGCATTCTCCGAACGGCCGCCTTTGGCCGCCTTTACTTTTACTTAGGCCTGGAAAGAGGGGAGGGTCATCGTTCTGCCAAAGTCGGGCAAGCCCCGAAGCCTGCCCGGAAGCTACCGGCCGATAACGCTGCTGTCGCACAACGCCAAGTTGTTTGAGAGGCTTCTGCTTCGGAGGCTGAAGCTGTACATTCCCATAAGGGATGAACAGTTCGGCGTCCGGAGCGGCCACTCGACCACGTCGCAATTGAGGCGGGTGATCCACCACTTCTCTGTAGAGCTGAACAAGGGGAGAGACTCTGTCGCGGTCTTTCTCGCTCGTTCGCTGATGACAGCGCATACGTCACCTCGTCCCGAAAGCCGGAACTCGCAACTGGGCGCATGCAGCGCATGCTGAACCGGTTGCCGGAGTGGCTCGACAAGTGGCGCATGTCCGTAATTGTGGATAAGACAAGGACGCTTTATGTCAGCAAGAGGCGCTCCATGCCGAGACGACTAAAGTTCAGATGCCAGGTTGTGTCTTTGGGATCCCCAGTAGTGTATCTCAGATGCAGTATAGACGCGTGCTGCGGATGGGCTTGCGGGTGGACCGAATGGTCAACCAATGGTTGTGGCCGGTACTTGCGTCCGGACTTTCCACACGGACGAGACTGGGAATTTACAAGACGTATATCCGGTCACGCCTCACTTATGCCGCCCCTGCTTGGTGCGCGCTAACCTCCCAGGCCCAGCGGAAACGCCTGCAAGCCCAGCATAACATCTCAGGCAGACAATGGACCGCATGCTCATCTCCGCAACCTGTCCCCGCTGCACGCGCGATTACTTTATGGGAGACCGTATTCGCGTGAACTCCCCCCCTAATTCTTGTTTTGAGGATGTGGACAAGGAGGGGCCTAACATCTTCTATCGAATATTTATTATTCTCCTTTTCAAAGTCGGAATTAATGTAGGTCAATTGAATTGAAGGAGAAACATTTGGGTTTACTATATTTTTTTGAAGTTAGGAGCTGGATTGGAGTCTGTATTTTCATTATCTACCTCCAATTGAGATACTGTAACAGGGGAGATATACCCTCCATCGTGATCCAGCGGATCGGCATCCATAATCATAGCTAACTAAAATTAACAGTAAAACTTACACAAAAACAACAAACAACACTTCTATCTACACACAAACACAATACCCTATTTAATTAAAACAAAATATTTCAAAATTGAAAAAGTATGAAAAAAATGGCAGCTATAAGAAACACTTGTGGTTCTCTCTCAACCCGAAAGCAAAGTCAAATCAAACACTAAAAGGAACAAAAGACTACATAATACCCTTTCTGACTGAAGGTTTAATATGATTCTAAAAACTGAATTAATACCAAAAAAATGGACAGCCTTCAATAACTCTTCTACACAAGAAAGGTAACAAGAATATAGGCAATTACATACCCATAAGCCTAATGTCCAATATGTGGAAAACCTTTGCAAAAATAATATTAAATCGCATTACTAAAACATTGGATGAAAACCAGCCCAGAGAGCAGGCAGGGTTTATAGGCAACTACTCTACAGTATTCACAAGGTTAGACAGATATTCGAAAAATGCAAAAAATACATCACCTCTTACTGCTGCTTTGTGGACTACTATGTTTTTTATTCATGTTTTTTATTTTATTTTTTATTTATCACAAAATCCACAGAACTTAAAGTTAGTTACATAATTGATTTACATGAATAACTTAGCCCCATTTACGGATTTACATTTTATTGGGTCAAAAGCATTTGACTCCAAGGTTCAGGCAAAAATATGGGAAGCACTGATAAGCCAGGGTGTAGACCCCCCGTCACCAAACCTTTTTACAGCAGTGCTGGAAGAGTTTTTAGAAAGCTGCACTGGACCGCTTAAGATTTGCAGATGCAGAGAAACTGCATAATATTCTTGTGGAGCTCGATACAGCTAGTGGTAAAGCAGGACTGTCAATGAACCCCCAGAAGACAAAGGCCATGACCAATAGGAATAATGCCAAAAATTATACTGTAGCGCGTACCCAGCAGTATAAGTACCGAATTACATATATTTAGGTAAATTAATATCCCAAGAAGATTTGACAACCAAAGAAATGGATAGAAGTTTACCACAAACAATTGGAAAAGCTACTGGTCCCCTAAATCAATTAAGAGAAATAGTCAAACAGACATACACATTAAGACAAAACTGTTTGATACCTGTATCCTTCCAATCTTCACTTATGTTAAAGTTAGGCACTTACTAAATCCCAAAGTAACAGTCTAAAATTACCGTAGTTTAAGATGTTACATCATTTATATCATTATCAGACTAAAGTCTTTAATTATTATTAAACTTATACTAACCCAACTACTAAGATACATTTTAATGTATACATGCATTTCCATCGAGAAGCGACAATTCATTTAGTCAACTATATTCAGTATTGCTCACGTTCCGTCAAGCTATATAATCAGGGTGTAACAGCGAATATAAAAGTGTCACCACGGCCTAGCCTCGGAGTTTATGTTTTAATAGATATGGTCTTGGCAAAGGACATAGCTCTAGCACAATAAAATAAGTGTACAATTTTATGATCACGCATATGTTATAGACTTTCAGCCTACCCATGGACTAAGCTTTAGATCATATTTATTAATAAAAAGAAAAGATAAATTATTTATTTATTTCTGTAACTAAAATTATATATAGGTATATTATACAAGTTTCTTATTACTGCCATCTATAATGTGCATATGCTCTATTAGCTTCACACTGTCTGTGCAAGTCCTGTTTCCTCTTAATAACTTTGCCTGTATTATTAGCAGCATCAAGCAATTCCCATGCAAATTGTTCAGGAAAATGAACTGTCCTGTCTTTGTCATTTGTTGCTTCTAAAAGCCATTTTATAGCTATAAATAATGATCTCTTTTCTGAAATTGGCCCCGGAACCTGGAATTAATACATGCATATCTCAAAAAAAGTAAGACCTGTATTCACAACTATGATTATAAATTACTCATATTTTAAGATTCTTCTCCATATTTTCTCCTTCATCTTAAACCATGGTAACATTATAAATGCCAAAGTAACTTAGCCTGCACCTGTAACATCATGGCCAAAGCATTGTACCAATTTCCACGAAATTAAGTATGTATATAGTTAGAGACCATAGTTCAAATATAGGCTAGTTTTTTTATACACACAAAAAACTACATAGAGGGTGAAAGTTTGTATTGAGTTATATCATCAATAACATAACTATTATACTCTCAGGTACCTTGGATTAAATATTACCAGGGGGTAATATGTAATTAAAATATATTTTGAAAAGTATTATTTACCATCATATACCAAGCTAATAAGCTGCATAATCTGCGGTACTATATGTTACAATAATATGGTACTATGTGTTACAGAATGTAAAAAAAGCTAGCTTTAGAACTTCCTCTACTAATTTGGATATATATAATTAAATGACATATTTTAGAAGGAAGTAGAAATAGAATTTTTATATTTCATTTAACCATCAATCCAAAACCAAACTCCAATTTACCTAATAATTTTATTGTTATGATTAATATTTGCATAAACATAAACATGACGAGGTATTCTAAAAAATTTTTGAAAAAGAAAAAAATTACATTTTCAACATTTACCTGGTAGGTTATCCCGCCTCTTTTAATTGGTAACAATTGAAGTAAAGGTTTAGAATTTTCTATTGCCTTATGCAGAATTTCCTTAGGACAAAGTAATACATTTGGTTTGTTTTCTGATGATGCTAGGTGATATCTTTCTATTTGAATTCTTTTAATGTTCTCAAATGCTTTTTCTACCATCTCTCTAGCCAACTTCTTATTACCCATTTTCATTACATGGTTTATTACTTTACTGAAAATGTTTTTATAAAAAAATAATTTTATTGAAAAAAATAAATATTTTAGTTACATGTCCGGCACTATGACAAAGTTATAACACATTTTCTTAATTTATGTAAAATTTTTCTTACTCAACTAAAGGGTCATGATACACGGAAGAAGTCTGATAAGCAGCAGGTGGTTTCACTGGAATCGCTGCCAATTTACTCAATTCATTATTTTCTATTAATTTAGCTTGGTCTTCTTTTCTATAAATTGGATTTTGAAAGAAATCTGCAAAACTAGTTCCTCGTGCATAATGCCTATTCGGCACAACGGCCGGCACACTGGAAATAACGTTAAATATTAGCAATTCACTGTATAACATAATTAATATTACATTTTTTATTAGGTTATAAAAATACTGGATCACGTACTATTGAAACGAGGCTATATTAGGAGAGGAATAGTTAGATAATATTTTAAATCCTTTACTTAATCTCTTCATTTTAATTGAATTTTTGTATTCAAAAGATTTAAAAACAAAGTACAAATGTTACTCGAGTTTTTGATTTTTGACTTTAGAAATTTTGAAATATCTATAAAAAAAAAATCAACAATTATATGCAAAATCTAATCCCGCAATGACAAAGACATTTGCCAGTAAAAAAAGTGGACATTTCATTTCTGACCCGTGTGACGTAGTATTTTAAAATATTGACCAAAATACGGTCCTAAAAATTTATTTTCATTTCTTAAATTATATAAAAATCAATTTATATTTATTCGTAGAATTGTACAAAAATCTTAGAGATAATACAGATAGAGAAGGGAAACCAGTGGTAAAACGCGATCACATAAATCGAAAGATACAACCTTTGTATTTTACATTAAAAGGAGGGATATTTTATGTGAAGATGAAAGTTATCTGATGTGTTATATCTTACGAAACTATTTAATACATTGAGTGGGCCAAGCTTCCTTAAAAAGTGAAACATCTACTTGGAATAACTGGTCGAGATACGCCATGTTACTATAATGTATGTGAATCAACTTTTATTTTTTTAATTGAAACTTCTTCACGCACGCAGGTAAGCGGAAACCAGACTAATGGAATTTGTAAGACCAACAGATACCAACGAATTTAGATCGATAGAAAGAGAAAGAGGAAAATGGAGAGAGGTATACTAAGTATTGTAACAAAGAAAAAAAAGTTAAAATTGTAAATAACATATATTACTTTTACAGTGTGTGGGTTTAACACACAAATATAAAACAATTAAAGATATAAAGAGCCTATTCAAAATGGTTCCATTCCGGTTCCATTGGCTGCAATACAGTCCTTTAAACTTTGAGGCCAGTTATAAGTAGAAGCACGCACTCTTTCCATGAGGAAATTCTTAGAGTACTCTAAAAATTATCGAGGCGTTTAGAGTAGGCTGTACTTTTAAAAAGTGGCTATGAATAATAATCCAGTGGATTAAGATCACGATTAGATGAAGTGTAGTCTTCAGCTCTGATCAAGTCCGGAAAGTTCGTTTTAACCAAGATTGGGTAGATCGAGTTTCATGATTTCGTCTCGAGTTTTGCTGGAAGGACTATACTTAGTTATTGGACATGGAGTCATTTAGGGCTTAACCAACACCTCAAGAATAGTGTTTTGATACACTTGTGCCGCTGTTTTTATACCTTTTCCACAAAAATATATCTCAGTCACTCTTTCATAGCTAACACCCCACCAAACCACCAGTAAAGTCGGATAATATCCACGGTTCACTCTGTCGACTAATTGGGAAGCTTGCTTAGGCTGATTTTAGTCTCACGCCGACGGCACGCGCACCGTCAGCGCTGATGCCCGAGATATATGAACTTTTAGGAAGCGTTTTTTGCCTAGCTATCAGCGCGCACGGTGGTCAGCGCTGATAGCTAGGCGTCCGTACGCGTCGCGCGTCGGCCCCGCGTAGCTGTCGGCGCTGACGATCGCACGAGCGCCTCTGCGTTCGGTGAGCGTTTTAGTATCAAGCGGAGCGGACGTCGTCAGCGCGTACAGTCATGGCGAATCGCGAAGTGTTATGTTTAATTTATAATAATATGTCATTTATGTTATTTTTTTGTCTTACCTATAACATGAAACATAACAGTAATAAAAACCTATGCTGTTTTCTTACCTATAATTTGCCATGATTACACATAATTATAAAACAAGTAAATATGTTTTTTCTTACCTTAAAGTCACCATTAGTCGTTCAATCGGTGGTATAGGCACGATTCGTAAGCTGCAATGGACCAGTTCATCCTGTATCTTTGCCAGAAGTTCGTCAAAAGTTCTAGTTTGACATTCGAAAGTAATTAAAGAATTTACTTTCGTCAACCCTCAAAGTGCCATATAACAAGACAATCTCACCTGCAACGACTCTCTGCTCAATCAATGGATGAACATGGAGTCTCCGTCCTCGCCGGTTTTTATTCTTTTGGGATACATAGTACAAAACAGCAATAATTAATACACTCCGCATTTTGTCGTCGTCTGTACGGTAAAGCGGTCAGTACGAACTAAAACGAGCCACGCTGAGCCTCAGCGCTGACAAACAACGTGCTGAGCTACGAGCGCTGACGGTGAGCGTGAGACTAAAAATCAGCCTTAGAGCTTTGATTGATACGTCATTGTCTGTTAAAATGTCGCTTAACAATAAAAATGTTATCATCCGTAAACAAAATTTTTCTGTGATTTTACATTTTCATCTTCAATTTATGAGTTTAGAAGTAACATGTGCGTCTCTTATAGGCTACAAGGCCTAAGTCATCTTTTGAAACACGCGACATGATTGTAGGTGCTATCTTCAGATCCCGTTAGTGTAGCAAAGCGTTTCGAAAAGTGTTATTGTTACTCTATGAATATGATAACAATTGAAGTTGAAGTTCATGGAGTTCGAATTGACATTTGACATGCCATGTTTATTTTTGTAATCTTTATTTGATTTTGTTGTCCTTCATATATTTGTTTACTTTATATTTAATTGAGATAAAATTTAATGTGAATTTATTGTGTTTTATAAAATGTCTACAATTATAAAATTTGATTTGAAGGAATTAAGAAAATTAGCAAATGATAAAAACTCTTGCGTTGTTGAGAAGAAAGTAACACAGAATTTGGCCCTACAACCATGGTGCCTCGGGAATTTAAAAGAATCAATAAAAAATCTACTGGATAATAAAATCGGCAAATTTGACAAACAGTAAACATTTTAATATTTATTAAGATCGAGATACTTTAGGTGTTACGACGTGCTACTCCAGCTTATATTACACGGCCGTAAATTTACTTTTCATTCTACATTTACTACGAGGTAGTGTCATGCAGCATTGTAGCCGAATCGATAAACAAATATAATAAACGAACTGTAGGCGTAGAGATAGTTAAGAGGCAGTGTCCTGCTGCACAGCACCTGATTAAACCAGCATTTTTGGGGAGGTACCTCACATGATACCTCTGTAAATTGACAGCTATCCTATTCCAATTAATGCTCTTTGTGAGTAGCCATTGGGCTGTTGGAGAGGTAGAGGAAACGAGGGCAATGCATCTCAAGCCTCAGTAGTTGTCAATAGATTACGCATTTGCTATTTATACTATAAAACAATTTTATAATGATGGTCAGTGACACAGTGAACTTAATGCAATCATATTGTTTACAGATACAATGGTATACTTCTAAGTTACAAAAACTTGAGAGTTCTACAAAATGTAGGTGCAATTCGTAATGACAATGCAGATATACATTTTCAAGTACAAGCTGATTATTTTATATTTCGTCCATTTATTGGCGCCACCTTGAAAGGAGTTGTAAACAAAAAAAGTTCAACACATCTTGGGATTCTTGTACACAGGTGAATTAATGATGAAAATAAATTAATATGTAATTGTTATAAAATTGATTGTTGTTAATTGGCATTTGCACAATGCAAACAAATGTATGGCTAGTGTAACTACACTACTATTTTGTAATAACTATTTATTGTAGTAATATTTATTACCATTTAGTTTTTATTATTATTTGGTATATATTATTATTTAATTATGCTAGAACTCCCATATCTTTCATCTTCTCTTTAACATCCTTTTCAATCCATTTACTCCTACATATTTAAAAGAAAATTTTTCCTATCTTGGTGTTATTCCTGTTGCTTTTCTCATGTATTAATAGAGTATATTTCTCACCATCGTCTCATATTATTTATGTTGTATGTATGTATTTGTGTTTTTTTTTATTTGTACGTTACATATACATTACATATAATTTACACTTTTTCCTTGTGCCGATTCCTACCCCAGTTCCTTACACTGTACTTCTCACCACCTATTTGGTTGTTTGGAAGAGACCACTACCAGCTGTAAGACCACCGTTTTTGTGGATATACTATATATCCACAAAAACAGTGGTCTGATTTGTTATTCTTAATTTTGGTACAAAATAAAGCATTTTTATTTTTATTTTTTATTATTTCATATATATTATTATTTAGTACTAAGTCATTTTCTAAGCACCATTCACCCTTTGCATGCCAAGCTTTAGCTCAACTAAAATGCAGACACTGCCTTACATCATGTTTTCTTGTTCTTTTATACAATTTTATTTCAGAGTGTTTAATGTGGTGATACCAAGACCTACTGAAGAGCCAGGTAATGAATGGATAGGCATGAGTATACAGGAAGGGCAAGAGGTTATATTTCAAATAGTTGTGTTAGATCTATATGGGGCTTTGCCATATATTCGTGGAAAGCTTGATGAAAGGTAAT
>JAFELO010001246.1:49555-64432 GCA_017140195.1 Eumaeus atala | reverse complement strand
TATACCATAAGCCGCGGGTCCTGGGTTCGATCCCCAGATCGGGCAAACTATTATTAAATGTTTCTCAGATTATTCTGAGCACACATGTGCCTGAAGTGGCTGTAAGCTTGCCACTTATGACATTATGGGCCTAAGTACCTTGGCTAGTCGTGGGTGTGCTAGCATATCTCCTGGACTTACGAGTTGCACATCCACTAGCACACCTCTGCCTACCTCCTCTGGGATAACAGGCGTGAAGGTACTTTTTACTCCTTTTTTTTTATATATACTACTCGAAACAAAATAAGGGCCACTAGTTTATTTACATTTAAGTGCAATTTAGTAAACTGAAAGTAACTGATAAGTAGCATTGTATTCATATTACGAACTCTTTGGTGTTTGATCTTTTTTATGCCTTTTTTATTTTATGTGTTCCTAATTTGAATGTATTGCCATCATTTTAAGAAAAAAATAATCGGATGTTATTCTTATGTTTTTCTTTGTCTTCTTAACTTGTCTCGGTTACTTTAGGAATAAAAGTATTACTTTTTTAATTTTAATTGATTCATTGAGCATCTCGCGTTAATCATGCCACCAGTACGAAGGCACATGGATAAAATTACAGCAACCAGAATCATAAATATGATTCAAGAACGACGTTCTCAGCGTTACGTGGGTTTGTAGTTGGGTTTTTCTCGAAGAGCTGTCCAAAATGTATGGAATCGCTTCCAAGATACGGGCAGTGTTGCCAGGAGACCTGGTTCAGGTAGAGTTCGCATAAAAACGACTTATGAGAATCGGTACATCCAACCAAGTGCTTGTCGTGATGGTACAGTAACGGCCCGTAAGTTACAACCACCACCTACGGCTGACAACGGGTACCCCTGTCAGTGATCAAACTATACGTAATCGATTGCACGAAAACCAGCAAACGTCAAGACGACGAGTTGTTCGAATTCCTCTGAGCAGGGTTCAACGTGCAAACCGATTAAGATTCTCCAGTCAGTATTTGAACTGGGGGACTAATGAGTAGAGCAAGGTGCTTTTTACAGACGAGTGCAAAGTAAAATTTCTTAATGATGATCGGCGTGTTAGAGTATGGAGACGACGCGGCGAGCGGTTTTCGGAGTACTGCATTCACGAAGTTGACCGTTTCCGTGGTCCCATCGTGGTGATGGTTTGGGGTGGGATTAGTTTACACGCTAAAACCGAGCTTTACATCTAGGACGTCATCAGGCCTAAAGTGATCCCATTTGCACAGTGAGTGGGGCCTGGAACAACCCAAACTGACCTTTAAGGGATATTGAGGTATTACCATGGCCAGCTAACAGTCCGGATTTAAATCCAATCGAGCAATTATGGGACCAATTGAAACGAAGAGTTAGTGACAATGAACAAGGGGTCTACAACCAACAGCAGCTGTTTGACGCTTTAAAAGATGCTTGGGAGGAGAATCCAGATGAAAAGTGAGGAATTTAATCCAGAGTATGCATACGAAGCTTCTGGAGTGTATTGCTAAGAGAGGAGGACATACTCGTTATTAAAAAGAAGAAACAAAAGAGACAAAAACAGCAGTTTGTCTTTTTCCGGTGATTTCTTTTGTTCATGTTTTTCATTCAAAATGGCCAATTTTATTGTGAACATGAAGAAAACAATTCATGATCATTATTTTAAGCAATTGTTAGCCTATATAATAATCAATAACATTATTTTGTAGTTACATAAGTTAATGTTTTCATTATTTTCATGATACATCAAAAAATATTAGTGGCCCTTACTTTGTTTTAAGTAGTATATATATATTTGGTAGTGGTATAGTATACTTACTTCCCATCTGCGGAAAAAGATGAGGGTTTGTCCCCCTATCGTCTCCCTAAACCTGAAGACACAATAGTCTTCGCTAGTCAAACTCTTGATGCTGGACAAGCTTCGGCAACCAGTAGTAGGTCCCTGCGAGAAAAAAAAGGTATACTTAATTGTTTTCAATGGTTGTAACAGGCTTTATCCATATCCTAATTATGAAAAAGTCATAAAACTTGACTGGAATGCTTTTTACCAAAAGTATTATGTGGGACTAGGCAAGATTCAATTAGACTGGTTTTCAAGTCTTTATATTTCTGGACTGGACTGGACATTCAAGTCTTTATATACATACTAGCTGTTATCCACATCCTTGTCAGTGTAGAGTTCTTAGTCCTCTGTGGACAGATTATATTTTTGATTTTGCAATGTCCTTTTGTGTCGCTGTACGCACTTAAATATTATTTGTTGATGTAATAAGTATCATCATGTATAAAATTTTTATGGCCAAAAATTTAGCTTAGAGTCGTGGCACAGTAATGACCAGATAAAATCTGATGATCAGCTGACACGGAACCACTGACCCCAAAGAAGTGTCATAAAATATTGGCAATTTTTATTTGCTCTTTGTGTTCATTTCTACAAATTTGATTAATAATTTTTTTAAAGTAAAAGAATATAAATGAGATTTTGGTGACTACTGCAACCCATAGACATCCACATAATTGTTATACTGATGTCTTTATTGCCTTCCTTCTCTCTAATGGGCAACTACTTACAGACCATATGAAATGCGACAACATATCTATCAATATATAACTTCATGGCTGTATAATGTGAGAGAGAGAGAGAGATACCTCTCCGTTAAGGCCGATTCGGCTGCATTGCAGCATGGTATAATAATTAACTTAAAAAGCTAGAATATAATGATATTATTTAATGTGCAAGAATTGATTTCAGATGGCTCGAGTTGGAAGTCAATATTGATGATGATGACGATGAAGAAGTATCAAAAGTGTCCAGTCCTATGGATGTGTCTTACATAAATTTTGATAAGACAAAACCAAGCACAAGACTGGACGAAGATGATCACCAAGAGATTAGTTCAAGCTCAAATAATGTAAGCAACAATACGCCACAGAAAATAAAAAACCAACGACAGAGTAAAAATTCAGATTCAGTATTACAGAGTAGCAAACAATCAGAGGCTAATTCAAAATCTGTAAAGAAAATGAGACGGGATATATGTAATTAATAATGCCTATAGAGAATATTAAATTATAATTTCATTAGGATTATTTTATTGCAACTGCAAAAAATGAGCAGTTGTTGTGTAATTGATCCAATCTCCTCAGTATGCTGTGGATGATGGCACTCGCTGGGTTTTATGTGCTATTCTGTTTTCCCGCTTCTACTTACTGATTGGACCCCACTCGGGACGGGCAGTTCATGTATCTACTTCCCGCATATTGAAAAAACATATTAATAAGTCCAATTGGTTTATTGGCCTGAGTGTCCTTTTGATTTTTGTCTAGTCTAGGTGGTCCGAAATAAATTCCACAAAGGATGACCATGATCTTGAACTTAGACTCCTATGCCACAACAACTGTTCTTTTTATAGTATAGGGAGACAAACGAGTTATCAGGGCCTTTCAATTATACCGATGCACTGCCCTCCTTTTCACCTGCCGAAATCGCACGAAACGCGACACCGTAGGTGACACTTTACGGCAGTTAGTGAGCGAGACCTGATCGTGCCGGCCCAATTCCGTTGTCCAATAGGAGGATGCAGTGACGTGCACCATGAATGGCACTGCCCCCTCCCATGCGGTATGGCACTACCTCTTACAATCTATATATGTATACCACCATGGGTAGAACTGTGGTCCGTACGCTCCACGCATAAATGATGTCAGGGCAAACGCCGACCTTATTTTTGAAGTCTTGAGTCATCGCGACTCCAACACAGATACTATAAACGCCATAGGTCACATCCTTCGCTATGGAAACGAAGTCGATCACCTGTAGCGAGATCAGCAAGATCAGGCAAGCCCGCACAGCGAGAAGTAAACCCCGTTCCCCCGGGATAACGGATAACGTTCAACGCGAACTGTATCCGCAACAAGACACTCGAGATCTGTGCTTTCTTAGAGAAACACAATATCGACATACTGCTATTATAGAGGAGACGTTTTCAAAACCGTGTAATAGAGATCCCAAAATCGGAAATTATCAGCCTATCACTAGTCTCAGCATACCAACCATCTGGGAACCTATTTTACATAACGATATAAAAACGCTAATAGTATCCATCAATCAGTAATTACAGCCGGCGACCTCAACAGTCGGCATACCGACTTGGGGGGGTTTTCGTACTACCTCAACGGTACAAGGCACGTTAACATCATACACACGGAACAAATTGTGCTATTATCCCCACCAGAACCGACCAGTCACGATTTCGCAGAGCGTAACAAGCCCGTCCAGCGCCTCAGTTTTCTAGATTTCGCCCTCGTGAAAAGAGTCTCAACCAATGTTAGACGGAGTGAGACGTTACACGAGGATAGGACCACGGGCCAGTAGTATTCAACTACAGTTCGACTACACCGTCCTAAAAGTACACTTAAATGATTTTCAATCGAGTCATCTCGACAACATTTCCATCCACTAGCTATATCTGGATGTAGCAATTATATTTTGCTACTTAAAGATTTAATAAAAAAAATGTATATCTGTCATCTTTGACTGTTAAACGAAGAGTGTGCTCAGTGTCGAAGACATGACAATCTTTACTTTATTCGTCGAGAAGGACGGAATCGTTTGTTAAAAGATAATCAAATAGTATTTTTCTTTACCGTCCGAGAACCTATATTTTCCTGAGAGGATGCCGGGAATGCGAAATACCGGCGTTGTTAATTTGTATTATTATTTCATATAAAAGGGTGAGTTCATGATTTTTTTGCCGACGCCATGTTCCATATCTCTTTTCGAAAAATCTTCATTAATGTTAAAATGTCTTAATTCGCTTATGTATGCATTTTGATTGTAGTATTTACATGATCTGTATCGCTATTAATTTGATAGACCGTATCAATAATGTTTGAATAGTATATGCCACGTCTGTAAGGTAGATGTTAAATTATTGAAATTATTGTTAAATAATTATAATAATAAAAGAATTTATTGTAAGATGTATCACAATTGATTCGCATCAAAAACCGTGCGAGACGCGAATACGACCTGCATTCGTGCGAATGTAACAAACGGATCCCTAGACTTCTCGGAAAAGAAGTTAAAATCTGTATAGATTTCTTTTGCAATAGAGAGTGGAATATTATGTATAGCCCTTCCCATGCAGCTTTTCGACCCGCCACTCGGGTCCTAAAGACCGAAAGCCGGCTAACTATGCCCCCGCTCAACCGAGCTAATCTTCCACCTGCAATAGATGATGATGAAAAATTCGAGATACTAGCCGACGCGCTAGAATCTCCATATACCCCGAGTACCTTGCGACTAATCCCTTCTCACGTATCGGAGGTACATCGGGAAGTCGAGTGCCTTTTCTACCACCAGAAGGCGGCCCATAGACAATGTGAAACTCCTCATCAAAGATCGCGTCCCTAGACGGTCCCCTGGAACCGATCACAAACAAAGTGCTTATAATCTTGCCATCCGTTCTATTAAAATCCATTGTGTGCATATACAATGCCTTCCTTGAGGGATGCACGTTCCCAGACATATATATATAGAAGGAAGTCACGGTGATCGGTTTTCTCAATCCTGTCAAGCCTAAAAATTTGCCCACAAGCTACTTTTAGAGAGTTCTCCTCGCACGCATCCAAGGTGTTGTGAGGGATGAAGAAATCTTCATAGACCAGCAATTCGTATTCAGCGAAGCCTACAGCTGTCCGTTACAAGTATACCACCACGGAATATGTACTGAACGGATTAAACCGTAAAAATAAACACCCGTCATGCGCCTTCTTCTCCGACGTGGCAAGAGCGTTTAAAAAAATCTTGCACGAAGGCCTGATTTGCGTTATATATAACTATACCATAAAGAAATGCCAGATGGACTAGCACTTATCATTAAGGACTACATATCTAACTAGCACTTCAGATACCGGGTAGAGGGCAGAATGTCCTCCTTGTGCCCCCTGCTAGTCGGAGTAATACAGAGCCCTGGGGGGCTCTGTATTATCCCCAAATCTGTATAACCTATACACGAGCGATATTCCGTACCATCCCAGGGTAGATCTGGTGATGTTCGCAAACGATACCGCCCTTTACACGAGTCTAAGGTCAGTCAGGATATCCCACGCCAATGTCCAGCGGGCCGCCACTGTTGAGTGATTGGTATGGAGAGTAGAAGCCAACTATGAAAAGAGTAGAGCTTGATGCTTCGGTGGCTCTGCTGTCGGCGGCACTAGGCACAGTAACGCTAAACGCATTATGGCTCCAGTAACCCTCTACGGCACAGAAATGTCCCGAGTAGATTCTGTTAAGTATCTCGAGCTCACTCTTGATCGTGCTCTCACCCTCAATGAGCTCATAACCAAATTCAGTAATAAAGCGCGGTACGTCTTACATAAGCTTGATGACATAACAAATGCAAACGTAAGATGTCTCTTAGAAACAAGCTTTTTTGTAAACAAAGTCTGCACCTATCCGATACTGTCATATTCCAGCGTAGTTTTCGCTCACGTTAGATCTTGCAAAAAGTAAAAAATCGTTTACTGCGAATGGCCAACGGCTGTCCGTGATACGTACACAATCTTGACCTACGGAAGGACTTTGTATTCCCCTCTATCGGAGGCCACCTTAAGGACCTATCAACTGAGTGTTTCGATCTGGTGCCTCGACACCCCAACCCTCTCGTTACAAAAGTGGACTATGATCGAAACTGTATGACTATCATCGGTCGTCGTCCCAAGTTTTGTCGGACTCTCAAACACTTTCAGCAAACACGCTCTCAGACACGACACCAAACACCCGGTGTAGGGACACGCAGAAAGTATGGATGCGAAACATACACTACAACCCATACACTCGTGAAGTCAGACAACAGCACAGACGTTCGACTACGAACAGTCCGAACTACGCCTTCAGAGTAGGGACTATTTCCAATGCGATTCGTGATTTATCGAGCTCAAATAATACCGCCGTACCGGTTAGGTATTCAGAGAGTACCGCGCGCGACTTCTTTTACCCTCCTGAGGGTGAAGGGGGTACGGGCCCCACAGTCACGATACTCTCCATGAGCCAAACGTTCACATCAGTGCCGAGACCGTTTAAGTTCATGCGCGCGAGCTTCCCCAGACATTAAGAGTCGGGGGAGGAGGGACCTCTCGGTCCGTCTTACCATGATAATAAAAGTTAAATTAGCTGTTACAAACACACTCATATCGGCGTGCATCTCTGCCATCTGCGAGAGAAAGGGGGTTGGTCCCTTTTACGACACCAAACCTAGTCTCGTCGTCAGACGAACACTTATAGCAATCCGAGGAAGCTGTTTTGGGCTTCTCTTCGCATCCACAGCATAAGTTCAGGACCAAAAAAGGAAAAAATATATTATCTTGCTATTCCCTAAATAGAACTAAAACAAACCAATAATCAAAAACCTGTGTGTACCTTGGTCGGAAACAATTGAACTGAGGCGGCTGCTCTTGGTACCCCTCTTTTAAGAAAAGGAGACTAAAGAGCAGGAGGAGTGGAAGGAGCATTTGCGCAATGGGCTAGGGGCGAGTATGGGAACCTCACCAACATTGCACTATCTCATAGTTGGTGGTGTTGTCCTATGGTGCGGGTCAACCCTGTTGTGGAGCAGGCGTCGGTCCCTTATTAGACTGACTAGCCGTCGAGGTGTCCTGATGATTTTTTGTTCCGGGGCTCTTCAACAAAGACGGCACTTATGGCACTCGCGGTGGTTTTTGTGGGTATTTGGGATTATAGTGTGCCGCGAGTCCCACACACTACTGGTCCCCACCCAAGGTTGGTGGAGGCGCGTAAATGCGTTTCCCCACGTCAACAAAACAAAAGGTAGTGTACACCAACCTTAAATAATTAAAAGTTTACTTCAACTAACTCCTGTAGTAAATGAACGTTTGATAAACGTTTTCTTTCGATTTTTGTAGTTAATCAAATTTTTTATTAATTTTTCCGATCTAGTCATCTATTGAGAGTACCACACCCAAAAGGTAAAAACGGAACCCTAGTACGCCATCCGTCTGTCTGTTAACAGGCTGTAACTCAAGAACCGTGATAGCTAGACAGTCGAACGTTTCATATATGATGTAATTTTCTTGCCGCTATAAAAACAGATATTAAATATGTAATGTGTAAAATACTATAAATGTATGTGTTGGTTCATATAAATAAAATGAATGTTACATAATATTTAATATTATTATTAAAAAATAGATATGCAATATCGATACGTCCATGAACTAGGAGGGATTTGAACTAGCGACTACTAGCGCAATATGCACCTTACATGAGCTATGTTACCACTGCACCAGTTGGTCGTCTAAATCGTGTCGGCTGGCGCTACGTCATAAGCATGAGTGTTAGCGATAAGAGATAGGTAATCAGCGCACTAAAAAAGAAGTATAATTTTCAAATTAAATTTCGCTTTCAGGTTACTTAAAAGTGTTAGCACCAAAACAAATTTCGAGCACATAGGCAAAATTGGCACCTGGGAACTCCTCCAAATACAATCTTGTGGTGTGATCTCTCTACGCTACAGAGCATCACGCGGAAAGCAATTTTGTCCTTGACATCTAAAAGTCGAGTCGACTCATGGAATTGCACAGATTGTGCTCCTGTGATCACTTCTCTTAACACGTCTTTCCCGGTACACTTATTGTGGCATCGTCTGAAGGAAAACCGTGCAGGACCCGATCTCAAAAAAGGCGTTCATTGCAATGTGAATAATAGCACTTGAGACACTCTGTAATCACACTGAAAAAGTAATGTATTGCGAGTGTCATTGTGCTCCGCGACAGACCTGTGTTCGCACTTGCAGTCGAGTCTATGTCCGACAAGGTCACTGAATGAGACGATTTTAAAATTTGTCCAATTTGACTCCAAAAAGACACGCTAAACTTGTCCTGTCTCATTGACTACAGAACTGGCATTAAAGTGGCATGGACACACCGAGTATAGTTCAGTGCTGCAGTCACTTAAGAGTCTCGGAAGCGAAGCGAGGCGCTCACAACGACCACGCCCACGACCTTTATTTCATATACAAGTGGAATAGAATAAGAGGTACAAACTGTAATCACTAAATTTCTCAATGCAACGTCTCGCCCAGTTTAAATATACACACATTAGAAAATAATAGTATTTTCAGTAAAATAAAAGGGTAAAATACTATGATCAGACCTGTTTACTGATATACGAATTCATGCGCTATGATTACGTGACGTCACGATTCGGTAAAAATCGTAATTACGGGTCCATGCTCACGGGTCTACCCGTGACCATGGTTGCTATAAAGCTTTTGAAACGACCGGCTACATAAATAATTAAATAAACCGCGATAACCCGTAAAAGTAGTTTTATTGTAATGACTAACATTCACGTAAACTTAAGACTTCAATCGCGATTTAGTTCGAATTTGTCTCTAGGCAACAATAAAAAAATATATTTAAAAAACGTTTAAAAGATCACTACGAATCTTGCATTTAAGACATGTTAGCATTTTGATACTAATAATATATCGTAAAGGTGAACTTTATTTCTTTTTTTTTCTTCCCCTTGTATTTGTTGTTCTTTTTTTTGTGGTGTAAAAAGTATTTTCTTCTTTGTATTCCGTTTTAAGTGTACAATAAAGAGTATGATTTCTTGAAAATGTCTCTATTTCAGTGAAATTTGTACTTATTGATCAAAGACGGGCTTAATTCAGCTAGTTGCACTAAATCATATTTAATGCATAGACGCTTCCTATTTCACCTCTTTTTTTAGGAGATATCACAGTGTGGTAAATGTTCTAGTTACGTGAAAAATGAGTGACAATATACATTGAATTAAATTTGGAGTAATCATAACATTGTTACTGTTCCGTGGGACTATCACCGAAGGACATAGTGTAGACGTAACCATCTTTTAAATATGATTCTACTCAAAAGGAAATGGTACGTGATTCTCGGACCACCTTGTGACAATTCTAGCTAAGGCTTAAGTCAAAGCTATTAAAATGTTAGGTCTGTGAGATCTGTCAAACAAATCCGTTTATCGCCGTCGGTGTGTATCTCTCAAGTGATATGAAAAATCAAAGTTGCAATGTATAGTTCAAGGGATAATATAAATGATTTCTTGTTATGAAGACAAAAATATTACATAGTTTATTATACATCAATGGATAGTTTCTATTTGAATGCTTAATAAAATCATATTTAACTTTTGCCTGGCCCTTCTTTTTGGGTGTTGAAAATGTCGAAGAATGGCGATGTATCGTCAAATCAAGGTAACAACGAAGTAAACATAAACATTATAGCGACATATATCTGCTACCTTAAATTTAATCAACATCAACATTGCAGGCCCTAGCAGACCGAATATGCCAAAACCAGATTTAAATTTATTTACTACTGAGAAGCGCAAAATACTAAATCTACAATTAGCAGGTCCATCCGAAGATGCCGCATTTACGCCGTTTACTACTAATACTTCTACACAAAAGCCGAGAATTCCATCAAGAACTATAAGAGATGTACTTCCTGAAAATACAAGGTAAAAATTGTCTCAATAATTGATTTCCTGTAAGTCTACAATAGGATTTTATTTTGAACTAAGATAGTTTTATAATTTGTGTTGATATAACAATGTTCACTATTATGCACTTCACATGTTTAAAATTTCCTAACACTATATGGATAAAAATATGTTCATATAAGACATTATAATCCTAAATATGTGTGAACTAGTAGTAGTGGATTTATATGTGCTCAGATAAGTTAGATTTAGTTTACACACTACAGATAGAGTCACAAATTTGTACTGACACATCATTTTGTTTGTGTCTTACTAACAACATGATGAAAAATTAAAAAAAAACTAGGATAAAGTTTACAATTATGGTTGACTGTTTCAGAGACAGATGTAGAATTTATCCATCTATGCAGTCATCAGGCAAACTACAGTTATCTGTAACTGAAGTTTATGACTTTACAGCAGATGATTTACAGGACCATGGTGAAATAGGAAGAGGTGCATTTGGAGCAGTCAACAAAATGGTTCATAGGAAGTAAGTTCCAGTTTTAGAAATGTATTAAGGAATACATTTCACTCTTTGAATTAATGAATGAAATGTACAATGTTACTTTTACATGATTTCTCAAAGAAAGAGTTTCAAATTATATCTACAACATGTAACTTGTAGTAAATTAATATTTTTTACACTACATTAGACCTTCATCATAGCGGTTATTGTATGTTTCTATAACTTATTATATTTTGCTTTTAATAGCCGCTTCCTAGTGTTCTAATTAAGAGGTAATAAATATTACTATGATTAAATCAAGATTTCAGTTTATAAGTATTTTTGTATTTTGACAGGTTTAACATTTCATCTTCAAGATTAAGGAGAACTATAAATGTAGTCCAAAAATGTCCAGATGAGGTGGTCTAGATAGCCTTGCTAGTTTATTTTATATTGGTAACATTTTCAGGAGCAATAGAGTAATGGCTGTGAAGCGTATACGATCCACTGTAGATGAAAAGGAGCAGAAGCAGTTGTTAATGGATCTGGAAGTTGTAATGAAGAGCAATGATTGTCCATATATTGTACAGTTTTATGGAGCCCTATTTAAAGAGGTAAAGGTCGGAAAAATGTCTTGTAGATAAAACAATTTGTACCTTACTTAACTGCCATAATGTTGTTACAGGGTGATTGTTGGATTTGTATGGAGCTGATGGATACATCTTTAGACAAATTTTATAAATTTATTTGTGAACGTATGCAGACTAGAATACCTGAAACCATTATTGCTAAAATTACTTTAGCAACAGTCAAAGCTTTAAATTATTTAAAAGAAAAATTAAAAATTATTCACAGGTAATTTTTTTTTAGGAATGTACTTTAATGTAAGAGGTACTTTGTCCATAACAAGTATCATATAGTTGAAGTCTTAAATTTACGCATATATATATGTATATATATATATATATATATATATATATATATATAGAAATAATAATTTGTGCCGTTTGTAAATCTATAAAGTTCTATTATTATTTTCTGGTATATAGATTATTTCTTTTGAATAAAATTTGCTGATAATTCCATAAAAATGTATTAAATCAATGATTTTGTGTTAGAATAAGTCTGTCGTTTGAACATCATATTAACTAGGCTCATCTCTTCCATGACATGAAAATTGTTAACTTTTTTTTACAGAGATGTGAAACCATCTAATATATTATTAGATAGAGGTGGTAATATAAAGTTGTGTGATTTTGGCATATCTGGTAAGCTAGTAGATTCAATAGCCCGTACTCGTGATGCTGGTTGCAGACCCTATATGGCGGTGAGTGAAAAGTAGTCACAACAATTAGAATTATAAAATATAACATCAGATTGTTGTATAATATGCATAGGATATATTATAATTTATGAAACACAAATATGCTGGCAAATTTTTGTGATTATTCTGATCTATTGAAAATACAAAAGAGGTTTTGATCTAAAAATTATGCACATTTGACTTGCATTGTAAGGTGGTGAATGTGTTACAAAAAGTGTGATTGAGCAGGGTTGAGGCTAATGACGGATGTGAAGTTAGTAAGAGACTTTTGTTTCATATATTTCTGTAGGGACAAGGAAGAGTGGTGTGAGCACACATTCTCTTTTTCTTACAGCCAGTTAAGTTTTGTATTACTAAAGAACATGTGAAAAGAAATAGACTTTCTCCCATGGAACAAAAAAAAGGAGGCCATTATTGGTGATAGGTGTAAATATTTGGTTTTGAGTTTGATGAGCAAAGCATCTATATTGTATATTGTTTGCATTCATTAAAGTGCTAAGTATTTTGCTCTAAACATTAAATACAATCTCCTCTCAGTCCTTATTGGTCACTGCTCGACATAGGCTTCTCTCAATGAACGCCAAGATGACCGATCTCCTGCTACTCTCATCCATCCCAATAATAAATACAATATATACTTTACAATAATGCTCTTATACTCATCTCTTGCTTATAATACCTTGTAAGAACAAAAAAATAATAATTTTAATTTTTTCAAGTAAAAGAGACTTTGTATGAAATAATGATATAATATTAAGGGATCTCTGTATCTATGTTTTTATAGCCGGAAAGAATAGACCCTGGACGCGCAAGAGGCTATGATGTCCGTTCAGATGTTTGGTCATTGGGAATAACATTAATGGAGGTGGCTACAGGAGCATTTCCATATCCAAGATGGGGTTCCGTTTTTGAACAGCTACAACAAGTCGTTCAGGGTGATCCTCCGCGTCTAACCAATAAAAATAATACATTTTCAAACAACTTTGTCAACTTTGTTAACACTTGGTAAGTGTATAAATTAAATTACAGTAATATTTTAATACACCATTTTTAATCCAATATTCTTAAAAAAGTTAACATACTGAATGAATTCTGTAATACACCTAGCCCACAGGAATTATGCAATAACACATGCAAAAAAACATCTAGGTAGCATTTTCTACACTACAAAGTTGTGACAACTCAGAACTTCATTAGGGCACCAGGGCAGTGTCATTAGGGAACCATCATTAAACTTCTTTAAGAACAGACTTGACAAACTATTTGACAATGCGTGTGTCTGGCTAGTGTTGTTTCAAGATGATAAGAATATAATAATATACGTAGGGACCCATACTTAAATTTACCAAGTGTGGGTAAAGAAATTGAATAATTAAATTGAGGCATTTTGGAGATTTTTTTAGCATAGCATAGCATTAGGCAAACAAGAATTATTGGTGCCCCTTGAGGACTACTCACTCTCTTTACTACACAACTATGGAAGTGTGTTCCCATTTTTCATCTCTTCCCCTTAAAGGGCCACGAGATACTCACGAACCGCACGAAACGCGTCCTCTTTGGTGCAGTCCGTTTCGACTGCAATTGCACTTCCACTCAATTATTCTTTTTATAATATTCGAAATGTTACAGGAGTAATTTACTAAAGTGACCTCGTTGGTCATGTGGGAATTTTTCGTGCTTTCAAACAATATTATCATAAATATAAGTGGCGGCAGATAATGTAACGCAATAAGCCCCAGTTGATAATTAAATGTAACGTGTAGTCAAAGGCATTTATTTATATAACTTTTATATAGGCATTATTATGTATCTGTGTTGCATAGCAGCCTGCTTCACCTGGCTACCATATTTTATTTTTGGGAAAATGGAAGTACTTCCTACTCCTATTTTCTTCCGATTCAATTCGTTGTGGGTCCCAAGGGAGTTTTTAGCATTCGCTCTGGCTCCCTGCGATCATATCAAATGGTCCCAAAAAGTGGCCGCTGTCGATCCTGGAGATACAGGAATAGCAGCAGTCTGAAATTGTGGTGGGCCATGCCCGATATTTATTTATAAACATATTTAACATTTTGTAGTATCCCTTCATTTTTTTTAAGACTTATAATGATCAATATAGTTAGTTCAATAATTTTAGTGTATAATAGTGACTACCAATACTTACTAACATAGAATAAAACTGCGATTAATACACTTACAATCAATGGGTTCTGTCTGTCTGAATTATTATTATTATTATTATTATTATTATTATGGAATATATTATTAATCATTATAATAAATAATTTTATTTGAAGAGTCTTATCTTAAGTTTCTTCTACAGTCTTTTTTAACTGAGAGGGTTTATTAAATGTTATTCTTTGTTGCAGTTTAATCAAAGAGGAAACTCAAAGGCCAAAATACAACAGGTTACTGGAACACCCTTTTATTAAAGGCATTGAGCAAAGTCGAGCTGATGTTGCAGCATATGTATGTGAAATACTTGATGCAATGGAACGTAACGGAGTTAGCCCTTTTACCACAGATCAACCAGCACAAGCTTGGATAGATTGAAAAATTTAAAAAGTAAAAATAT
>JAFELO010001246.1:0-49470 GCA_017140195.1 Eumaeus atala | reverse complement strand
AGAATATGAGATAGGGAATAAAAGTATATTTGTAGAAGAAGACTTGTATTCTGTTTTGTTTCATCCATTGGACGTAATTAATTAATTGGTAACCATTTTTTATTATAATTCTTGCTAACAAATTTTATAGTGTTTCTCCAGATTTATTTGTAGAATGAGTTGTCTCACTCTATCTTCTGCAATGAACTAGTCTGGACCAATGCCAATAAAATCAGTTAATATTACCGTAATAATTGATAACATTTGCATAAGTAAACATAAGCAATATGTACACATTGTATCATGGCAACTAAAAAGCCAGTTTGAAAAAAAATGTTAATATATTTACTTCAATTGTTTTACAAATACTTTTTTATTGCGCCATTTATTCGAAAATAAATGAAGTACCACTTTCAGTGTTTAAGGTACTTGTATAATTGTTACGCTTGATTTTTATTAATGTGTCACTGTGATTAAAATGATTAAAGGCTGGCCCTTAATCAAAGCACTTTTTTATTGTTTATTTCCTTAAATATTTTTTGAGGAATAATTCATTTAATTTTATAAATGCCATAGAGAAAAGTCATTAACAATGTTTTATTATTGATTTTAGAATGTATTGTCCCTAACGGATTTTATCCAGTTTTGTACAGATACTTTATTATCCCACATTTTGTTTCTTTGCATTAGCCATTTTTTTCATCATATTTTTTTTCTATTAACAGCCCTTATAGGTCCAATGAGGGACTTAGGCCTCTTTTAATGAACGCCAAGACGACCGATCTCCTACTACTCGCATCCATCCCGGACCGGCTACTGCTACTATTAGCCATTAGCAACATAAAACATTGTTTAAACATTATTACTTAATTTATTGTATTTAACTCTAACATCAACTGCCTATTGGATTTAATAATACAAATAATTTTACTTGTTAAAATAGAAATAAACAGGAATAGGAATGTTATGCAACAGACTTAAGGTGTTTGCTCCTTCTTTTCATTTGCGGTTGTTGTAGAGGTTATGATTAGTAAGTCATCTTGTTACTCAGGTAACAGGTTCTGTTGGTTGGCTAGATCTTTACATTGTTATACTAACTTATTTCTGACAGTTGGCAGATATTACGTATGGCGATTGATACAGTTTTACTCCAACTTTTTTGTTATGTCCTTAATTAAGGCACATTACAATATTTATTTTGATCTGTTAAAAGTTTCATTGTTTTGTTTATGTCCTTTCTTGAGTTGCTACTTGAATGTTGTGGTATTTCCGTACTTTCTATGACATGATCAAAACGCAAACACTTATCTCATACTAATTTTGAAAAATGAATATTAAAGGAATGGGGAATATGAAAAAAAATACTGAAAATTATAAATTCAGAGATTAAAGTACAGTCAGTCAGTGCTGTTGCAGGACAAACCAATGTTATGATTACATGGCAAATATATAATTAATATTTCAAAAATTTTGTAGATTTATTACACAACCAGATTAATGAAATACTTATATCTTCTCTATCTTTGTAACCAACTACTACTTGCTCTCAACTCACCAGTTTTATAAAGTCTGTGCCCCTTAACCTGAACACTGTCATAATTGGTAGAACATTTGCACAAGGAAATCAGTCAATTACTGTTTAGCAAGTATTCATATTCTTGTGTAAGGTTCACTTGCAAAAAAAATAACATTTCATAATTTGAAGAATGAAGAAAATGGGCATATTTATTTGCTTGGTAACTTCAATGTTTGCGATTTTGGCTGGTGCATGAAAATTTACTACACTGATAATTTATTTAGCTGAATAGTATTTCATCATGGATGCCTTAATATGATCAGTTAATTATTAAATGTTTTTAATACCATCCTAAAGGAAGCTTGTAAAAGTTACCCAGTCATTACATATAAACACATGCTAAACATAAACAATGTTAAAGCTTGTCATTAAGATCGTTAAAATTTCTAATACAATGGGACCTTCAGTGAGGCACCTATTACTTATTTGTAAATTTACTTGTATGTGTTTGTGAATTTGCTTATAGATTGTCAAAGTGTAGATCATATATATATATTATACAAATAGATCTAATTAGTCGTAAATTTGTATATACAGAATTAGTAAATAATAAATTTGTCAATCTTTTGTATAGAAGCAATAATTTTCACTACGAAAACACGTTTGCGTTCTGTTGTGAGTAAATAGCAAGTTTGTCATTTGGTTCACATAAATGTATTTAAGGAATAGAAAGACTTATAAAAACTATTTATTTTTATTGCTACCATTTACATTTTTATGTTTATTCCAATACTTGTCCCATTTTATGCTGATTTTTGACTATGCCATATTTATAAAATAATTTATATTTTGTCCCATTAGTAAGTGTTGGTGTGAGATATATCGGATCTAAGGTCTTTTGTTTAACATCAAGTAGTGGTATCCAGTCATCTGTATTGATTATGTCATCTTTTCTTTTTCCAAAGTAATCCACTGATGATATTTTTATTAACTTATTATCCTTACTTATATAAATGTGGCCTATAATGTTTCTAAATGGGATACTAGACAGTGACAGAACTATCCCACCTGTGATACCTGAAAATAAATATTTTATAATTAAAACAATTTGCAAATTGTCAATATCAATGTGGATTTGATAAATTGTGATACATTTTGACAAGTTACAAATTGTCACACAATTAGTATTGTTTTTTATGAATAATGTAACTAAAATAAAACCATGATAGTGTATCTAAAGGCCGCCCTAGTACATGGTTTCTCTATCAGTTAATTCGGGACAAATATTTCGGGATGTAAGGAGGATTAAAAATGATTGATAATGCAGTGTATGCAGAATCTGTGTAAACAACACCTCTTAAAATATAGCTCGCGTTTTTTTCCCCAAATAGTAATTATTATTGTTTTCTTAATCTTACCAACGTATGAAGCACATAAAAACGTATTTGCTGGAAAAATGTTAGATAATTCCATAAGGCCGCATGTTGGTAGTGAAATACAGGTCCCATATAAGTGATATATTTTAAGCCTATTAAAAATGGCAAAGTATTTTACAAAAGGAAATGCAAATACATGTTCGAACTTGGTATCGCCAGAACTTTTTAAAGTAGTTGATAAAAATCGTATATTATTTAATATTTTTGAAATAGACATGTTTATTTATAGAAAACAACTATCATTTCCTGTTAGCTGCCGCCTATCTATAACCGTGTATATAAGGTACTACTTGTACTTTATGATATATTTATTCCAGATTATTTTCAGTTGCATTTATGGGTTACCTTTTCTTTGAAATTGACAATGACAGTTGAATTTTGGCAAGTTGTAAGATTCGTCCTTACGGACAGGCTAGGATCGAATAACCATGCCGCCGCGTCATTAGTAGTTTATTTTTTGTTGTGTTATAAAGTATAAGTATTTGGTGCGCCATCTTTCTTTTCGAATTTGATTTTTTGTTAAACTGACGACGGGCATCTTTTTTTTTTTATTTGCTGTTTCTGTAACATCTTTACCTTAAAGTCAAGATAATGCCGCGCTAATTTAATAAAATAAGTCTGTTAGCACACTGGTGGCGTACAGTGTTTATTTAATGACCTTAGTATTACAAGAGTTGATAGTATTTATTATTCTAAGCACTAGAGTAAAAATTCAGGAAAGTTACGTAAACAAAAATAACATTTGCTATATGCAAAACGTAGAGCCAGTGCAACAATCGCCATCATTTTTGCACTGCAATTGAATCCAGCAACCCACGTTTGCATTTCTATAAATTAATAATTGTCGATTCCTTGACGATTATTAATTAACAGAAAATCATATTTCTTATAGGTTGCGAGGAAATATGACATATCTTTATTTATTTTAAATTTAGCTTTACCGCACATTCTCGAGTGGGTTTGTGTGTAAAGCAATCCATAACAATCCGATAAAGCAGAATTGGGTTTCGCTTCGCTTTCGGAAGATTGAGGTTGATTAGGGTCTTAATATAGATCTTTTATTAGAGGAAGTGCCATGCTGCATAGGAGGAGATAGTGCCATGCATGGTGCGACACTACCTCCTCCTATGCAACGGAATTGGGCAGGCACGACCGAGTCGAGACGACGAGTCTCGCTCACTTGATACCGTCGTAAAGTGACACCCACAGTGTCGCGTTTCTTACGGTTTGTGAGAAGCCGGCTGCCCATTGCGGGGGGAGGTGAAGAGGAGGGCAACGCATCGGTATAATTATGCTAATGTTCTTGGGCGTCGGTCGGTAGTCATTGAAAGGTGCCGATCGTTTATAAAAAAAATTAATTGACATTTGTCAATGTCAGGTGTCAGTATGTCAAGTGACAAGTGTTCATGTTGTCTGTTTTGATTGACCCATGTGGAAATAAGTTTAAGTTGTATAAAAAAAATATTATGAATTTATTGTTACTTGAGATTTTATTGACACTTATGCGATAAACACTGTCCTTATTGAGAATGTCAAATTTACTCAAAGAAGTGTTGGTATTAAGTAAATAAGTTAAAACCTGGAACAAGATTACGATACACCAATAAATAACATAACCTTTTTATTTCCTACAGATATGAGAAATCTGCTGAATTTGAAGCTTTCTACACTGGTGGTAATATCCAATGGAGCAAAGACGGGGGACAGTTCCTGTGTCAATGTGATGATGTTATTAAAATTGTAGATGTTAACACTTTTTCAAATGTGCTCACAATAGGTGAAACGAGCAACGATAAAGATGAAACTGATCAAATATACACATTTCAATTGTCACATAACAATGACATGGTAGTATCAGCGCACAAAAGTGGTCTCATGAAACTATGGGAGGCAGCAACTGGTAGACAAATCAAAGTATGGAGATCAGGACACAAAGGAGCTGTGGCAAGGCTATCGTTCAATAGTGTTGATACTAATATTGCATCTGGGGGTTCGGATGGAAACATACGACTGTGGGACATTGCTCATAATACTTGTATCAGTAGTTTGAAAGGTGCTCTGGGTGTATTTACAGTTTTAAACTATCACCCAGATGATTCGAAACAATTAGTTTTCGGAGCAGCAGATGACACTAAAATAAGATCATGGAGTTCAAAAACAGGTAGGGATGAATCAATATATTCTGGCCACTTTAGTAAAGTTACATCTTTGCAATTTTATAATGAATATATGATAAGTTCGGGTCGAGACAGAGTGGTAATACTCTGGAAACTCAATGAAAGTAAGGCATTAAGAGTCTTACCAGTGTATGAGGCCATTGAAAGCACAGTATTATTGCCATCTGTTTTTAAAATTCCGAACTTTACTAAAAAGGTAGGGACGGAAGGTATATATGTAGCATGTGCTGGTGAAAAAGGTGTTGTTAAGGTATGGAATATTCTAGCCAGCAAACTTATGTTTGAACAAAAGGATAGTTTAGTTTCACCTGCTATAGAGGAAGGCGGCCTTGCTATAACTAGTATTTTACTAAATAAAGCCAGAAATATGCTATCAATTGTAACAGCAGATCACAATATAATTATACATGATTTAGAAACATTTTCACCCATTAAGCAGATGATTGGTTTCACTGATGAAGTTTTGGATATTATATATCTTGGAAAAGATGAATCACACATTGTTGTAGCTACCAATAGTCCAGATTTAAAATATTATGAGCTTAGTAGCATGGATTGCAAACTAATTAAAGGTCACACCGATATTGTTTTGGCTTTAGCTGTCTTTCCTACAAATCCAAACATGTTTGTATCCTCCGGTAAAGACAATAGTGTAAGAATTTGGATACAAAATGAAAATAAAGGTGTAAAATGTGTTGGAATTGGCTCACGTCACACTGCATCTGTAGGTTCTGTGTTTACATCTCAAACCACAAATAGTTTTTTCACTTCTGTTAGTCAAGACAACTGTTTGAAGCTGTGGAATGTTCCTCAAAGTGACAACGAGGATACTGAACAGAAAGTTAAGTCAAGTTACACAGAATTAGCACATAACATGGATATTAATTGTGTCTCAGTTTCACCTAATGATAAAATTATTGCTACTGGATCACAGGACAAAACGACAAAACTATGGACACAAGAATTGTCATTGTTAGGAGTATTAAAAGGCCACAGGAGGGGTGTATGGTGTGTTCGATTCTCTCCTGTAGATCAAGTTGTTATCACTTCTTCAGCTGACGCATCTATAAAATTATGGTCTATAGCTGATTTGAGCTGCTTAAAAACTTTTGAGGGACATGAAAGTTCTGTCCTGAAAATTGAATTTTTAAGTAGAGGACAGCAAATTATATCAAGCGGTGCTGATGGCCTTTTAAAATTGTGGACTATTAAAACATCGGAAAGTAAAATGTCCCTCGACAACCATGATGGAAAAGTGTGGTCAATGGCAGTAAATAAAAATGAGTCTATTATTATAACTGGTGGTTCAGACTCTAAACTAGTCATGTTAAAAGATGTTTCAGTTGAAAGACGAGAACAGTTAGCGAAAGAAAGGGAAGAAATCATCCTACAAGAACAGGAGCTAATGAATTTACTTAGTGATAAAAAACTGGTTAAAGCCCTTAAATTAGCATTGCGTATGGAAAGACCGCTACATGTTTTAAAAATTGTAAATGAAGTTCTAAAATTTGGCACTGATAAACTCTCCATAACATTAAAGGAATTAAACAACATACAAAAAGAAACTTTACTTAGATTTGCAACAGAATGGAATACAAATAACAAAAACTGTCATGCAGCTCAGCTTGTATTTAGTTTATTGTCTCCTGACATTTTATCTGGAAACCTAAAACTTCCTTCTTTAGGAAAATTTGTTGAAAGTGCCCTGCCATATACAGAAAGGCATTTTGAACGATTAACAAATTTGTTACAAGATCTTAACTTTATTACATATACTGTAAATTGTATGCAGCCTCATGCCGTAAAACATGTTTGATTGTGCTAAGAAAAATAAACAAAATCGAAATTAATATTTTTTTTATTTCCAACATGACCGTTCTTTAATTTAGAAAAATGGCTAAACCTAGCAAACCACCTGTATCCACTGTAAATTTAGTTGGCCAAATTCGGAATGGTAATATTGATTTATTAAAAGGTCACTAGACGTTGGCCAAATAATGCTTCACCATTAATAAAATTTACACACGACAGTATGTAACGAACTCGAATACAGTGGGAGGTTCGACATTTTAGAGAATTAACATAAGTTTCGTGGACATCCGATAAATAAAATGAGTTTCTTTGCTGGACAAAATTAGAATTGTTTTCAACTGTTAGAGGACCAGAATAACCAATTTAAAGCATCGTTAAAGTGGTAATGATTATATGCTCTCGTCCAGGCCGTGTTTCTGATACAGAATATTGGTAGAGCAATGACCACACCAAATAAATCGTGCAGAATGCAAATGCTTGTACAAGTTTGTTGCGGCAGAGGATCCATCGCACCGGAAATTGAATTTTTATTTGTTCAGTAGTGGTCTGATAATGAACGAATGAGAACGTGTGGCAGTAGATCGTCAGGTGCCACAGTGTACGCATCACTGGTGGTGTAACGATTGGGTTCTATCCCTCCGTGCCTAACAACCATGAAGAATGTGAGAAGTGAGTGTGTGGGAAGGGTGTGAATAGAGTTTTATAGCATATAGTAAAAAAAACATGGTGTGTGGGGCTCGCGGCACATTACAGTTCCGAATACCCACAAAAACCACCGCGAGTGCACAAATCATGGCACCTCGACGGCTAGTCAGCGTACCAACTCCACCTCTACAGATGTGGTTGCCTCGCACCACTGGATATCCCCACCGGTTTTGGAACAGTACAGTGGGGCGAGGCCATCCTCGCCCCGTACGCAAAAGCGCCGCCTCCTTTTTCTCTTTTGTCCCTTCTGCTTATAAGAGGGGTACAAAGACCAGCCCTCCTCGGTTCTATTCGCTTCTCCCCAAGATACTGAGCCCCACCGCCACGACGAGCTACCTTGCTGCAGCGTAGTTAGTGAACTACTGTTTATATACAGACGGCCACGTGCAATAGCAAATCCGGGGCATAATATGCGATAGCTATGAGATTGGCGTACAATGACAGATACAAGGCATTCGATAAGGGAGTGTATTGTCGCTAATGGACCTGGGACTGTCCGAAGGCACTCGCAGAATGTGGAAGGCGCATAAAGCATTTAACCTGCGATAACAAGAAAAAACTAAACAGGCCAAGTGCGAGTCGGATTCATGCGCGCAGGGTTCCGTACTATATATACGTATCTATGAAAATAAAAAACTTTAGTTGTATGGCACTTGTTAGAGCGGCAGCTGAATAAGGTACATCATCTGTAATTTTTTTTCTAGCTATCACAGTTCAGGAGATACAGTCTGGTTACCGACAGCGGTGTCTTAGTAATAGGGTTCCTTTTTCTAGCTATCACAGTTCAGGAGATACAGTCTGGTGACCGACAGCGGTGTCTTAGTAATAGGGTTCCTTTTTCTAGCTATCACAGTTCAGGAGATACAGTCTGGTGACCGACAGAGGTGTCTTAGTAATACGGTTCCTTTTTTCACTCTTTGGGAAGCCTAAAAATAAAATAAAAGCATGCAAATAATACATTACTAAAATCAATATTATATATTTTCGAATTCATTTAATTGTTTAATCTCTAAAATAATTATCTCTGTGTATGGTACCTACATGATCATAGGAGACAGACAATACAAGTTTTGGTTTTTGATTTACATTTTTTTTTTGTAAAACTGACCTCTGGTACTAAGGCCCAAGTTGTAATTACTTTGTTATCTCATAATTAAAATATTTGCCAACCGCTGTACTAATTTACAATCAAGAAATTAAGTAAGTTATCATAATTAAATGTTTGCTTTAAAGTTAGTGCATGTGTGTCGTCAAAATTAAACTTGCGTTAGTTTGCTCAGCCTCAGCGTATATGCGAAAGCTCAGCAGCGATTAAAATCCGCGGCGCTTGCGCAGCCTTTGGTGAAAATTGCCTCTATAGCGAACAGTGGTGGTTAATCAATTACGCGAGGCAAACGCGTTGAATTACTGCGTGTGATATTCGCGGTATTATGTTAAAGTCATCATGTACAGAAGTATTATAATAATCTGGTTTATATCTTTAAATTTCAGAAATATAAAGTGCCAAAAACCTTCGTCGTAAGTTATTTTACTTTTTACTATTGTTAACAATATATAAAAATGTTTTTAATTCAGCCAAGTAACAAACCGCGTATGAAAATGTGAGTTTTAAATTATTCGAAGTTGCGATACAAATATTTTTAAAACTTTGTTTTGCTACAATTGTACAGTTTACAACACTTTTAAAAATTACTATTTATATTCTATAAGTAATAATGACCTACAAATATTATATTCGTAGACTTCAAAAGAAATTTTAGGCTATATTTGTCGTAATAATGTATTATGATACTATCAAAACTGCATAGCAAAAGATCCTTATCGTTTAACAAGCATAAGGATGTAACGAGGTACCTACATAAGATTTTAGTGACATTTTTTACGACTTTAGGGGCTCGTCCATTTATATTCTTAGTAATTCAATTCGGATATATAACGCCGAAAATCGTTGAACATTTCCAAATTTACGAAACTGCTTAATATCCTGGAATATAAAATTACAATAAGTAATTATTTTAATGAAATTAGAGTGCTCATATTATTTTAACCTTACGCGAATATTACTCATTACAATAACACTACTTTTACAGATTTTGTCGCGGATTATTTAATTATTTAACT
Organism: Eumaeus atala; assembly: GCA_017140195.1. NCBI lineage: Eukaryota > Metazoa > Arthropoda > Insecta > Lepidoptera > Lycaenidae > Eumaeus > Eumaeus atala. The sequence continues at coordinate 39,724 of JAFELO010001246.1, read as the reverse complement.
GGCCCTGCGTTTCAGAAGTTTTACAGCAACCATGGTCACGGTGGTGGTGTTAATTAGTAGTAGTTTTAATACATTTAATTGCTTAGCTGGCGCAGTGAATCTTCTTCTAGATCCTCTTAGCGACTCTTGGTGTTGACTCTGCATTTTCATCATAATGAGTTTTAAAATATTTATGGATATGTTTTTTGATCATTTTTTTTATTTCTACTTATTTTCTGTCGACCGAGTATGAAGAACCAGGGCGAGTCTAGGTAGTTCTGGAGAGTAAATGTATATCCCGTTTAGCTGAAGACATCATGTAGTCATTTAAAACGGAAGAAAAACTTTCTAATTTATTTACCATCAGATATCTATAGAATTGAACAGTGTTCAATGGATGAATCCGATATGTATATAATTAGTAAATTTAAGAAAATAATAAATTAATAAAATAATCAAATTTAAGGCCACGTAAAGCAATATAATAATTTAATGTTTTTTTTTTTTCTAATTTTATCCACTTTCTAAACATTTCGTTTTTTCTAAAGTTCTGACGTAGAGGGAAAGATTTGATAATATTTTCTTTTGATTTCGAATTCGGATCAGGTATAATGACCATAAAATGGATTTATATTTTGTTCAGAAATTATTATGTGTAAGATAGAGATTTGAGAAATAAAATATTACATTGTTTAACAAGAGCTTTTTGTGTATAAGTACTAATATTATCTTTAATAAATAGCGGAGGTGCTATAATATTTTGCAAATCTTAAGGAAGTTAATTTTAAATGACAATTCTTTTTATATGACGAACAATAGGCCGTAGTGTTTTGATGGATTGTGCCGGCACGCCTCTCCCATACATATTAAACATTAATCGTGAAGATCATTTTGTATGTTACTAGCTCTGTATCGCTGTTTCACCTGCAAGGGAAATAAGGGAACCGTTCGTTTTTTCGAGATGACAAGTAATAATTAAAATATAGTATGCAGGTATTTACTTAATTCCTGATCGTAATTTATGTTTGTGTTAAATTTCATTGAGATCCACTTATTGTTTTGTATGCAAGAAAACAAACATTCAAACAAAATTATTTATTGATTGTGTTTTTGTTATTTTATAAAGTATGAGACCTAAAAACTTTGGCATATTTTTAAAACATAATTGTTTAAGGTTTCTGTCGAATTACCTTAAACATTCGATTTGAACCTTGAAAAAACCTCTCCATAATTTATTGGACTCTACTAAATTTTCTTATGTATATAAAATAATTTTTAGACCTGCAGTAGCCATGCCTTCTTTTACTACTTTGAGTTTATAAAAGCCTAAACCTTCAACATGTACAAAAGAAGATACTTGTAAGAGCTAACTCGTTACCGGAGTTTATCTACTCGACCGTCTTGATAAACTCTGACGACTGACCTCTATCTAACCTACCTCTTAACTATCCGGAGTGGGCACTCGTGTGAGAGGAAAATAATTGTAGAAATCTGGTAATCCATTGCTGCATTGTAACTAAATATGGTCGGCACGACAGGAAGCGTATCCATAGAGATAGAAGCCAGCCGAAAACGCGGCCGTTTAAATCGAAAGAGACAGCAAGTGTAATAACTTCTATGTCTCTCTTTTCCCATTAGTTTCTCTCTGTGCAACGCACACGCGAGATTAGATTGGCGAAGGAAGAACTGCTTTTACATCTTCATCCACTATTTACTGTTCTATTAAGACAGCGAGTCGCCGTCATAAACTGCCTGGTATCCCTTGTCTATATATATTGTCTTGTTGAGCTGATGGCTAATTGGGGGTATGGGCAACGATCCTGGTATTCATCTAACCTGTGCTTTTATATTTTAGTCACTAAAAGATTCCGATTACCCAATCATCTATGACCTTATGTTATAAAAATGTCAGGGGACATTTATGCATCAGCCAGGATATTGTTCACTATAGCTTTTAGACAAAAATAACTCGGAAATTATGAGTTCAAGTCATGTGTATGTGACGCTTTTGGAGAATTTGTGACAGCAGTACAACATAGTTATATTTTTTCGAATGGTTCCTAACCCCTTTCAGCAAAAGACCTTAAAAATGTTGTAACCGTATAAGTACGTCGAAAACATTGCTACAGGCGAGAGGTAACAAAGATCGAATTTTTACCGACGAAAGCTTTTATGTTGCCGAACCTCAATCGATCGATCGATCGTGATCGACACGTTGGCCACCCCTGCTAATACCTGTGCAGCTTCACCAGCGCACTGCAAAGTACAAAACCGAATTGTTTTTTAAATAATGTAAGAATCGTTCCGATACTAAAACTGGAAAAGATGCAATCCGATTGTTCCTTATCCGATCCCGAGGATACGGATGCTCAAAAGCATTTACACGTCCACATAACACACAGCTTAAATGTCGGTGACCTATTGGTGGGATGGAAGTTGCGGGTACCGCATCAATATAGGTTTGAACAGCTCTTTACTAGACTATGAAAATGTATTAGTTACAGTTAGTATATCAACGCGACGGCGCGACGCAAGCAGAAGGCCGACCGTGCGTCACGCAAAAAATATTCGATAATATCGATAATTTTCTGTTCATTTTATATTGCGATAATTTTGAAAAATATCACGATTTCATAACTTAATCGATAAGACAGTCACGGGTACAACTAGCAGCAAATTCTTCTGTTTCGAGAATAAAAAAATTTGCGAATTAATATTAATTTGGCTCTCACACTGTGAGACAGCTTGTATTTCTAAATTAATGTGAAATAAACAGAGGGGAATATAAATCTCATAATTTTAAATGTTTTAAACATTTAATTGTGCCATGTGAATCTTTGAAAACAAAATCACATGATTCGCAATTTTCCAAAAATAGTACGAGTTTTCCTTTATATAATTCTTCTGTCTACATATTATGTATGTAATACGTTTGTCATAACGTAGAACACTTGAAGTCAAATTGTACCGATAGGAAATTGCCTGCAGGCATATCGACCTTGACTAGAGCCTGAAGGGACGGTCTTATACCAAATCGCCAACACGACAATTTGTGCTTTAATCAAGATGCTTAGGTGTTATTCTTACTTACCTCTGCCTTTAAAGACTTTCTGAATAAAAAAAAGACCACTTGCTAATATTTTTGTTTGTGAATGAGAAGGAGATCGCCTCGAGGTCTAGTGTTAGGCATGTTTAATCACAGTTCAGAGGTCTCTGGTTCGAGTCCCGGATCGGACCAATACTTGTTATTGGTATTTTTGAATTGCTAATAACAGACGGTCAGGAAATTGTGTTGTATTTTACTCTCTATTTGTCTGTAATGCATCACAATCCCTAACTGCATATCTTCTTACTTTATATTTTACTTTTTTAAAATAGTATAGGGGGACAAACGAAAAATGGGAGTCCTTATACAACCACCGGCGCCCATGTACACCAACATACTACACAGGAACAGAAAAAATAGTATGTGCATTGCGCAATGCAGGAGGAAATTTCTATGTTACTGTGCAGGAAATGTAGTACTTTCTTCCATTGTGGCACAAAGTATTATTTAGTACTGCAGCGGTGACAAACCATATGTCGGGCTATTCGATTGTAGGTATTTTACATTTCACACATCCATTTCGCGGAATATGCAAATTCGTAGCCGCCCTTTGCCGAGTCTACATTATAATGAGACGACTCCAGTAATCTACCTGTTTCTTCGCCGTCTTTTGACGAAGAGGACATTGCAGTGTGATCGTCATTTCACGCTATAACTTCATTGTGATACTGTAGGTAAGTAGGCACTTGTTTAATTAAGCGAGGTCCTTACAGTTACAACTTTTAGGAAATTGCTGGTTTATTTTTTAGATTGAGTCTGGTCTGGTCAGACAGGTCAGTTTCAATCGAAAAAGGTTTGATATCTCAAATGTGTTGCAAAGATCACACTAACGTATGAACATTATTAATATGTTGTTTGTGTTAATTTTATTCTTGATAAGTTTAGTCAGTTTTGCTTCGTGTAAACATTACGAATATTGTTCCCACTCACAGAAAGGAGACGTCTCCATTGTGTATGGACCCTTGGTCCACTCGGTGTAAGCACTGTTGATATGGGTTTTTAACAAAACAAACTAGAACGAATAACTTCCAATTTTAAATACAAAAGCCTCGTTTTTGTACATGGTATATGAAAGTCATTAGTAGCCGTACAAAACGTCAACAAAACCTGTTATCTGTCATTGTTCATAAAATGTGGCTACGCAACTGGCGCTTAGTATCGCAATACATCGGTTTTGTGTACAATTCAACAAGTGAAAATAATAATGTGTTAGTATATTCAGTGTGACAGCCAAATTTTTATATTATTTAGATTATTTAGATTTGCGCTTGCCAGAAATGGAACATCCCCTTTATATACATTGCTGGTGTTACCATAGTGAAAAAATACTATTAATTTTGATACACAAGAATTTTCACAACTATCTAAATTATTGTTATGTCTATACTTAATCTTATCGTAAATAAATGCAAATATCACACTTGAATCGTGATTAGCGTTATTTGCTCAATTAATAATAGACCTACGCGATGAGTACTAATTAACAGATTCATAATTAACGTTAATAGAAACCTAGATCCTCGTAGGTCAATATTAGACCGCATACACGACGATAGTGACATCAATACCTAAGCACTCCCCACTATCTCATTTTCAGTTTGCATTTACTTACATTCTTTTGTTCCAGTCAGATACTATTCTGTCAAAAGAGCCTTTTTCAGACGTTTTATCCAAGAATTAATACTCGCATATTAAATAGATTAACTTTCGTGAAACATTAAGCCGTTTATTGTGTCAATCTTCACAAAACTCACGTTAAACAGTGAAAGTTAACAAGACTGAAAGGTTATCATGATAATTATCAGCCACTAGTCCACAATCGTAGAGGAATATTTTTGAATTGCGCTCCGCACTATATGACGAATGGGATTTTATTGAAGATGGAGTAGGTCCTATTTTTACTATGGGTATATCCAAGGAAGACACTTCGTTATACCAATGCATATTAGTCGCTCAGTAAGTTTAAATTACGCACACAAACATAGTGAGAATATCACTGGAGTTCAAAAGACTTCTGAATATCATCATTATTTATCATTACTTATACACCCAGCCCTTTAATAATTTTAATGGGCTACGAACAGTTTGAAACATTCATATATCGTCGAGAGAAGTGCCGTGTTAAACACGTCGAAAGGTAGCAATAGATTGTAGCTACGGGGCCGCGATGAAGCTAAGTCTTGGGTCATGTGACCTTCGTACTCAAAATGATAGCAATTAACAAATCAAGTTCTCCGAATAAAATACACTACAGAACCGGGAGGAGCTTAATTCTTCACTTTATTTTCAGGTCTTTTTCGTACCTGATTCAATGGTGTTGTGAGAGTAACGCATTACACAGTAATGTTAATGAACCCACACTGGAACCCGACAGACGGACAATAGATCCTTAGTCTAGATAAAGGCGGTAAAATATCATTATCAACTGTCCTCATAGTGTTAGTTACGTGGCTAATTTCCGTTAATTAATGCGCTCTATCACGGTTTGCAATAAATCTCATTTATAATCTTACCACCAGCTCGTTCCGGCTTCGTACGGATTGGACAGGATTTACAGAAATATACGTTTTAGTTTCGGCCTCGTAAACATGACATGTTACCTTACCACGACAACAAACGAAATGTATGACAGAACGACGTCCGACGAGACGCCAATAATTTCTGTAGCTTTTTTTTTTCGTATTTTATATACACCTTTGGTTACATTTTCATAATTTTCATAATAACAAAACGGTACAGTCGCATTATAAAGTGTAGTGAATCAGAGATAATGTAGGATTCTAATAGTAAAATAATTTTTCTAATCGGTCCAGTAGTTTCGGAACCAGTTCAATGCAAATAGAAGACAAAACTAATCAAATCAAATTCAAATTATTTCCGTTTATAATATTAGTCTAGATGAATATATTTCTTTTATTATTTAATATTTAATTATTAATTTATTAATATATCGGGTTAAATTTTGGATCCAATGAAAATAAGAAAATATTGTGTCAATTTTCAGTCTCAATAAACAATACCTAAAATAAAGCTATAAACTTCTTCTGCAAATTACAAAATAAACGATTCATCTCATACATATCACAAAGAAAAAGATCTCTATGATCAGATATATCTTACTTTATATAATCACCACCATAATCATCACCAGCGTGACGCCGGTCATATGAATCATAGCGTCATGATATATATGCATATAAACTGCCTTGATAAATGGATTATACAACACAAAAAATAATTTTCAATTAGGGCTAGTAGTTTTTGCGATTAGCGCGTTCAGACGAAAAAACGAACTCTTCAGATTTATATTGTTAGCATACATTAGTTTTTTTTAACCTCATAAGTACTACCTAGCAAACTAGTAGCCTGACAGGAAGTACACAGTACTGGAGTATGGTAGTTATATGTTCGTGAAGAGAACATTATTGTTATTGATGGATAGTAGAGCACTTCAGTGTCGCAATGGCGACGACAAAAACTCACTCAATACTTGTACAGACGCGCTTCAGTAAGTTACCTTCGTCCGCGTCACCGAATAACACGTTTATACTAAGTTTACGTTGTCTCAATTATTGCTGTGAATGAATTTTTATAATGTGCTAGTACTTTGTAAAAAAATCAATCGGTCCGCGACCTCACCCGCTTAACATGATGTTATAGTAAAATTCCATATCGTAAACTTCACTTCCCTATTTCAACCCCTTAGGAATTGAATTTCTAAATCCTTCCAGAAAACATCATCATGATAGGAATCAACAGAGGTTCCTTTTATTTCGCCAAATGTCAACTTTGTAGGTATAAAACTCTTCCGTTACTGAGTGACAGATTCAACGCACAACCGAAACTACTGTACCCAAAAACTTGATAGATCTGCAGTTTTTATAGTACAAAGGGTCAAATGACAAATGATAAGTCGCATCATTTAACGATAAGTCTGCATAACAGTATTGTTATGCAGACTGTCTTTCTTCCTTCCTCCTTGTCAATGGGCTACCGGAAACTCACAAACCGTACGATACGTTATGCAAACGAAGCATACTTTTGCTGTAGTATAGCTGTCAATATGGGAGTATCACGTGAGCTAGAGGTACCTCACCAATTAGGCTGCAATGCAGCTCGGCACTACCTCTTACACTGCAGCGATGTAGAACCTGTGAGCCTGCCTCCCCACATACAGCAGTTCACTGGGTGAAATTCCAAATAACCTCAGCGACGTTTCTCTGCGTCACTGAGACGGCCTTCCTCTCTGTCAAGGCAATGATCTATCTATCTTATTAACGGGCCTCCGCTCTCATACTGACATCTCACTATAGACGTAACTCATCGATTTCCTCAAAATCTGCGGAACTGATGTTATTAGGCTATGCCTTTAGGCTTTTGGTTATAAGTGAACACGTGTTATGGAAATTTCCCTACTAAGGATAGTGAATGGCGATCAGGGTGAAATCCTGAGGGGCTGCTAGTCGCTTCATAAGTAGAGAGCTCCGAAAGTATCGGAGTTGTAAACGTCAAAGACACTGACGTCGACCTTGTTGACTTACGATAAGGCAAAGGCGGTGTAAACAAAAATTTACGGCCCTCGCACAAACAGTACGACCAGTTCGTTATCACCTGGTGATGGAACACCCGTCTACAAACTCTTTTTACCTTTACAATGATGTATCACTTCACGTCGGCAACTGCTACCTCTTTGCTCTGGACGAGATTCCGGTTACTGAACGGGTTGACTTGCACTCCGCTTAGGTCCATTTAGCTACCGCTACTGATCACCGTAGCGGTATCTCTGGATAATAGAACCTATTATAAACATTCTCATGCATCTCTCCCATCTGTGGGAGAGTGGCGTTTGGCCTTTTCGATCCACACCTAATATTGGGATATTTAACTTCTCTTCGTTGCCGCAGCATAAGTTAAGATCAGAAAAATACACTTCTAACACTAAGACACGTGACAGCTGATGCCTCATAAAGCTATTTATATATACTCAAAAGTGATTTATATATACCCGCGAGATGACGGTAGTATATGCCAATGTATGTACTGGTCTAGTCATTATTAAATTACGGAGGTACTTTTCACAGTATAGATCTAAAAATTCTACCCACCCTTCTTGTCACCACCCTGATATTAGCTATACACTTGTAATCTAATGCCCAGAGCACCTCAGATCTATGTTCTATGATCTATTGGAGTTAGAGTCACTGATATACGATAAACTGTAGCCCCATCCATGTTTAGCAAACCACCCAGAGCCACCTTTTACAGGCTTATCACAAGTACTAATGACTATAAGAAGTACAAATCTAGAGTTGATTGATCTGTTCATTGATGGTAAAATTTCTTTTTTCCGCACCAAATAGCCTTGTCGTGTGCTAAGGACCTTAAGAATGTGTTGCAGATAATACACAACGGAAATATATTTAATTTTTTTTATAAATTTAGGAAATTTTATATATTTATTATATAGATTTTTATTCTATAAATATATAAAACACATATATAAATATCCATGACCTAGGCGGGATTCATACCCGGAACATCTGGAGTAACACGCGGACATTTCCAACTGAGCCAGCCGATCGTGAAGTTTATTATGAGAATTTAGTACTTTGACATTCAATGAATGGTTTAGGTATATCCTTCCTATTTTCAGTTAAATAATTTCATTTCATTTTTATTAAGTGATGACAGGAAACATTGATCAACAGTTATTTGTACTCTCTGAAGCTCTGAATTACCTATCTTCGATATCCTACTGCTTCGATATAATCATTTCAATGACTCATAGCACAAACTTAAATCTGGACCACTGAGTTCCAGTCTTATCTTTCTAAATTACTATGAGAGATCTTTATTTTGATATAGGTATCAGATTTCGAAGGTGCTTTAATATTAGGCGAGACGAGCTCTTTAATTTCTCTTTATTCGATTCTACTGCAATGTTCAAATATGAATAGAATAGCCGAACTACAAGAATTTTTAAATATATATTTCCAGTCAAAACGACCTGAAGAAACATGAGCTATTTACTGCACTTGCCGTTGTCTGGTAGTCGAATTCTGATCGCCATACGACTATTGTTCGCCATAATAGTAGCCAAGTTATATAACAATAAATAAATCTCACAAGAATTGGTTGCAACTAATTAGAACGGCATAGTAAGGAAGCGTTGCGATGACCTTACTTTTTCATTTGTCAGTCAAGGCGCCCTGATAATAGTGGAGTTTAGGCGTTACTATGTCATATGCTTGATTGATGATTCGTCACAAGACTCAACCTACTAATTAATGAATTAGTTTACAAGCGTCAGTGTTGTCCTTGAAGCTTATTTTCTTTTCAACCTTGCACGCTTTTTACACAAGGCTGGTCTGTTGTTACCTACAGGGTAAAAAATGGGGCTTATAATCTTCATCAGAAATTTTTTATAATAGTTCTTAAGATTTCTTTCAATTATAGGATAAACTAGCAGCCCCTCTGGGTTTCACCCTAATATTTCATAATATTTATTGGTAATATATATATTAATATCCACAATTAAACATGTGCCTTTAATATAGTTAAGTAGACACCAGCAACAAAAATATTCCAACTCACCACACAAAATACGTGTCTTCTAATGGTGTTTCCCGTATTTCCCCGTCTGTGTCATAACATGCAGATGTACAAGAGCTATGCGACGGATAGACGCGGTTTTTACTGTGAATCAAATTCAGATGCATTACGATGGTCTCTTGTTCGATGAATTGTTATGGCAAATGATATTACATCCCTCGAAAAAAAGTGTGTGTGTGTGTGTGTGTGTACGTATGAACATACGTTAGAAGCTATACTTTAAATTTCGCCTTATTCTACGTTTATAGAAGAAACGATTTTCAATATATTGTTAATACATTAATAGTTTTACTATAACGGATTATGGGTTTTTTTTATGGAAAAACTAAAATATTGGTTATAGCTAACCGGGTGTCGGTTTTTCGTGACGATTTGCATACGCGCATCGTAAAAAAAATACACTCATCTATTTCCCTATATCGTCAAAAGAAGCGTAACTTAAAAGAATACATAAATACCGCATTTGTAAAACTCCATAATATTACGTACCTGCTGATTAACATAATAATAAATTTATTCCTCCTTACTTACATTTTTTACTTTAGGTGCTCAGTACGTACTGTAAGAACAAATTATTAATCTGTGTACTTAACCAGTGATAGGTAGATGGAATCGTGACTCGTATTCATACTCGGAACGTACGTTTTCTTCTTACGTTTCACCATTTGCCTTAAATCGCCATCAATGTATATTTTTTACCTTATATATATATTGGGATTAAAGACTTCAAAACTATTGATCTCTTCCTCAATAGACATGGCCCCTTCAAGGGGAGGAGGAAAGGTGGGCAACTCATCTACATGACAATGATAATGTAGATGCTTATAGGCGTCGTTAGTCGTTAGGGGGTTTGCATTGCTCGTTTGCCCTACTATATATTTATACCTAGGCGGGTCATAAGTTCTTTACATGTTTATTATGACATAGTTAAGACGTGTTTTTATAGTATGGGGGGGGGGGACACGAGCAATCGGAGCCCTTCAACGACTACCGCCCATGAACATCAGCATAATTACTATGCCGATGCGTTGTCCTCCTTTTCATCTCAGGCCCCAATGGGCCACCGGCTACTCACAAACCGTACCGAACGCGACACTGTATATATCACTCTACGGCGGTCTTAAGTGAACGACACCTCCGTGACACGTGTTCTATAGAAGAAACATTTAAATATCAAAGTGAATAGAATAAAACTTGCCTTCTTGTGTTTATCCTTTGAGCTTTGAGATTTTGACTACAGCACTTTTATTTGGCCAGTCGCCTACAGCAGCCGGGCACGAGTACATAGGCATGGACGTGTCAATATACACCGGTATTGACATGGACCTCGCGCTTGCTGCTTTGATCAGGGATGTCTCGAGTGACTTCAAATTGGGAAGAATCTCCTGTAAATGTTTATCTTTGCAATAAGTCTGTTGCCCTGCAAATGTATTGTCTTACTATAGGCTCGTAGCGGGTGTATCTAAAGGGCTAACAGTTTCTGTTTGCGTATAGGATATTTTTAAAGTCGCACCTTCACAGCTTTTACCACTGCCGGTCTCTTAACAGAGCGGTCTTCCATACTTAAGCCCTCATTATATTGACGGTACGATAGTGGGATCTCTTGACTAATTTGAAAATTTTCAGGATGTCGAAAATTCGAGTTGGTAAAAATTCGGTTCTTATCAAACCAAATTTTATACCACAACGATGTAGCGCGATAACAGCGAGAAACCTATAAATAAAATTCAAAATTATAAAAAATATACATTCTTATTTTCATAAAAGATTCTAAATTCCAATGAAAAAGAAACATTTTTGTAGCCAGCAGTCTTAATGGAAACATTCTTATAGTGTGACAGATCTTATGACCTGAATAGGTAATTGTATACTTCCATCGGGAAGTTGTTCTAGCACGATTAGTAGAATACATATTCATATCATATAATTGTCATGAGTCACGCTAATATATGTTATTACATAGTATCTAAGTTAACCCTGTGCAACACATCGCACAATGCAATGTTCAGCGGACCAATGTCGAGGTTCCGTAAAACATTATTTGTTTCGCGAGACAACATTATGTCTATTACATATCTCTCTATTAGTTTCTTATTTATTAATCGCCCATTGTTACTGTTCATCTTGTCCAATAGTTGCAATAATAATATACATGTTTGCAAATATAAAACAAATTTGATTTTTATAGAAGAACAAACGAACGTTCGGAGCCACTTTGTGTCTACCGACTATCATAAAACAAAGACATGATGTACCCATGATGAGCGGACCTTTTGTTAAGCGTAAAAGTTTATTTGCATTACTAGTAGCTGCTTAAAGCAGCTCTTTACTAAAACTTATTCGGATAGGAGAATATAGGGGTGATTTGTAAACAGCAGTAGAGTTTTTTTATGTATGTCGTTAGTCTATATGTACATATCTGGAAGTAATGGACGGATTTGAATGAAACTTTTTCGAAATTTAACGCGTGTTTACCGACACGACGCCGCACTTCTGATGTAGACGCACGCAGACGTCTCCGTGTACAGATAGGAAACATACGTTACAAACCAGACACACAAGAACCACAACAACAATAGTCCGAAGACACTGTAATCCCATTTTCCTAGTTATTCCGAGGCGTATGTTCCTTCTGAGAATGATACTCACATGGCTCTTGAGTATTTCATTTACTTCAGCGCTGAGACCATTTTAGCTACCGTGCGCGAGCTGCCTTCGGCGTTAAGCCAGGAGGTAACGGGTAAGACTCGTCACTTTGTAACTGTTGTCTGACTGCTGAAGAATTTTGAATAAACTTTACACTAAAACTTTACTTGAGCACTATGTCGTGCTATGAGTCTCTACACCTAGTAATGGTCTCCGAAGTTTGGAAAGGTTATTATTAAAGTTATAAAGTCGTTCCGATTTGTGGCAAATATAAAAATAATATAATATTACTAATCATAGGGTGAGCATAAAGTGTATTCAACTGGCGAGTGATGCTTGCTTGAATATGGATTACTTTTATAATTATTTGAGTGTTTTTTTTATTTGCATTGATTAGGCTCCGATACTACTGGACCGTTTTGAAAAATTTACTTATCATTAGGATCATATGTTGCCTGTGTTGAAAATGGGCCTTATAAAATGTTCTAAAATGTTTTAATAATTATTAACACTTCGATAATATAAATGAAAAAGTAAATCCTGATATAGCTACAGCAGTTGTTGACAAAGACCTGTCCCGTTGTTCTGTCATAAATTGAATTTGTTGTCATTGTAACGTGCAACGTTTACGAGGCCGAAATCATTTTTTTGTAAATCAATGAGCTTTTACCATATTTTGTGAAATATCCGCGCGAAGCCGGGATGGACCGCTAGCCATTAGAGTGTTTATTGTCAACAAATTTTTGTCCTTTTTAACATCTAGGCGAGAGTTAACGAGTAACTTTAAAGTAGACTCAATTTATGTATAGTATTGGGAGCATAAGGCATTACTGCTGCGAGTAAATGGCGTTATCATTTGAAACTAAAAAAAGGCACTTATATAGTAAATACAAAACATTATATGTATGTTTGTTATTCTTTCATGTAAAAACTATGGCACGGATTTGGACACAATTTAGCACAGGGATACATTATCCTATACATCATATATAAAATTACAAAAAATAATAATGTCATAGAAAAAAAATGTCCTCCATGGGAAAGATATTGCGCAGATAAATATGGAGAGGATCACCTAGTGCCTACTGGATGATAAATCATCACTAAATTTGCAACAAATTGGAAAAAGTGGAACACAAAAATAATTCCCAAAGGGTTGTCTGTCTGTAAGAAAAAATTCTCAGATCTACCAAAATGATTTTCATGCGGTTTTCACTCATGGATAGGACGATTCCTTTGGAAGGTTTAAAGCTTAAGGTTATAAATATTCACGGGCTACTCCAGAGCAAATTTTAAGCTTTTAATCACTAATTGCTGTCCCCCGCGTTATTACTACCCATACACCCACGACAAATGAATCCGACGAGAACACTTTTTTCGGGATAAACAGTATTTTTATATCATTTCGGATTATAATCTTATACCTGTGCATTTCAACCAAATCCGTCCAGAAATTTGTGCGTGATAGAATATCAAACGTACGTACCAACTTTCGCTTCTTTTTAATAATATTTATTTAGTGGAACATCGAAATCTTCATTTATGTAAAAATTTTATGATAAGTGTTTGTGGATAACTCCTTCGAAAGCTCTTGGCCAATTTCATGAATTTTTCTCTGTGTATTTGGTAGGTATGAGAATGCGTCCGAAAATCTATTATTTTCAACGCTATATCCCAAGTAGCATCCGTCCTGGCTGCGTCCGTGAACAACAGGCGCCAAATTATGCCACTACGAAGATTTTCTTCGGACATAGCTGTACTCAATTACAATTTATTTTAAAAATTCAATTAAATTAAGTACACCGCGATGAAATTGGTAAATGTAGTTTTATTGTAAAAACATTAGCGTATTCAAGGTTGAAAATCTCATGAAAATCCGTTGAGTAGGTTTTGAGGAAATCGATCACATACAGACTGTTTTTGGAGTTCACATACAGCATTTTCAAACATACATGAGGGCAAGCCCAGGGCGTAGCTAGTATTCTATATAAATTAATTAGCACTTCTTAAGTTTCTTGAGAATTTGCAAATTAAAATGTGAAACAGCCTTCGCGAAAGGTGGAGTAGTGAGGGCGAATCGTAAAAACCCAATTGGTAAGAGCTTGTCACGTGAGTTAGGTGAATGTTGCCAGGGTCAAGGCGTCACATCGCGACTCGAGAACAACAATTGACGCCTGCTAATTACTTTACGATCATGTTCAATATCCATGTTGCCACAATTTATATCGCACGGCAGTTACTAATGTCATGATCGAGAATATTATACAATTACCCGTGTGTGTCTACGCATATACACGAGATGTGAGACACCACAAAACTCTGCTAGACCAGAGGTTCATAACCAGTGGTCCACGTCCCACTAGTGGACCCTGGAAGCATCTCTAGTGGTTGCGGACCACGCGAATAAATACTATATAGTATGTGGTAACAGAAGTCAACAGTGTACAGGTCCTTTAATTTTTCTTGGTCCTAGATATTTTGATGTCTTAAGTTTACGCGAATGTTAGACATTACAATAAACTACTTTTACGGATAGTTTACCTACCTAACCCGTATACTATCTTAATCAATAAAGCAACTGGGTGGTCCACGGTAGAATGGAAATTTCATCGAGTGGTCAGCCAGGTCTAAACTGCTAAGAACCACTGTTTTTGACAAAGTCCTTGCCACATCTCAAGTATAAGTTAGAAAAATAAATATTTTTGTATATTAAGTGATATGCGATTTCTGTGACAAACGCCCGTTTGAAGGAATCGAGTGGTGACGCGGACTCTCGTGCGATCATAGTGACGCGTCGTGTCAAAAGTGAAGAGCGCAGGTGTTATGTGAGGGAGAGGGACCTTTAAACCGTACCGGGGCTACGCAAGGCACTCATCTCAATCGTGTTATCTGTGTATTATATAATACTTACTTGTAAAAAAATCTTCGCCTGAATACAATTCTCGTATGTTACATATTTCGTATAAGTAATGCTTTGAGTATTACTTATAAAAATATTATTAAACGCAGCCCACAAAAGTTGCCTGCCTGTATGTGATCGATTTTCTCAAAATCTACATAAATAATCCTCATATGGGTTTAAGTCATGTATAGAGCGATTCGCGAGATAGGTTTTAGTTAATAATTTGTTAAATTGCGCCTCATTCCTCTCCGATCGTGTCGGATTGCCGTCACACCCGGAATAAGGGAATGAGGGAATAGAGAGAGCACTTGCGCCTGCGCAAACACTTGTGCACTATACTGTGCCCTACGCAGATCTTTATAGAGACGGCCGCCGGAACCGAAACTACAACAAGGATGACGTTATTAGTTCGAGTACATAGATGGGCTCTGATCAATTTCTCATTTACTAGGTATCACGAAACAAGTCCCGCCTTTTTATAGTATAAGGGGCAAACGAAAAATGGCAGTTTTTCACGACTACCAATGCCCATGACCATTCGCTAAATGACAATGTCGATTGGTTGCCGTACTATCACCCTCTCCTCCAACAGGCTACCGGCACATATCGCACGAAACGCGACACCGAATATGTCAATTCACGGTGGCCTCTTCTGAAGAGGTACCTCCCCGGTCGTTGCGGCCAAATTCCGATGCAATGCAGCACGGCACTGCACTATACATATATTACACTGTAGGTATGTAGATTTAAGGTGTAATTATAATATTAGCATAATGGCCCATTGGGGGGTGGGAGGAGGGCAAAGCATCGGCATAGTAATTATGTGGA
Source organism: Eumaeus atala (assembly GCA_017140195.1). Taxonomy (NCBI): domain Eukaryota; kingdom Metazoa; phylum Arthropoda; class Insecta; order Lepidoptera; family Lycaenidae; genus Eumaeus; species Eumaeus atala. Next base: position 23,651 of record JAFELO010001246.1, on the reverse strand, counting down.
TGGGTGTCGGTGGTCGTTATAAGGCTCCGGTTGTTCGTTTGGCCCCTATTCTATAAAATAAAAATAAATAAATAGCGAAGTTTACCGGATTACGTGTAAAATTCATCTATCAGACAGAGTAAATTTACCTTATCAAGGAGCCGCTGTCTCGATACTGTCTGCGTACTACTGGGTACATACCATACTTATTAAATAACATTTTATATCTTTTTTTATAGTATAGGCGGGCAAATAAAAAATCGCAGCCTTTTATTGGCTACAAGTCATGCAAATGCGTTGTCCTTCTTTATTCCTTGCCTCCAAAAAGACTTTAATAAATCACACGCAACGCGACAGCGAATCTGTCACTTTACGCCGATATCCTGTGTAAGAGAGGTACCTCCCCGGTCGTGCCGGCGCCAACTGTGCTCATCAGTAAGAATATTATGGGCTGATTATTTATTTTAATGGAAACTATCTCATTACTGGATTCGTGAATTATTACACACAATCTGCATCTGTATCTACATATTATACATCGATGTGGAATGCCTAATCCTGTCTCAGCAACCGGCAACACCTGCAAAACTTCGGGTTCTGCGAGTGTCTATGGGCGGCGGTAGTTACCTTCCATCTTCATATTTGCCCCCTTATCATATAAAAAAAATAACAAAGTGATTAAAAGCTGTGGTCCATTTTCGCAAAATCTACTGAACGAACTTTCATGCGGTTTTCACCACCTATGGATAAAACGATTCCCGCGGAAGGTTTGGTGTATAATTTGATTCTATTATTCGCTGGCAAAGCCGGGCGGATAGCTAGTGTATTGGAAAATAAAGTCCCCAAGAGCTGTATGTATGTATGTGATGGTTTTTCTCAAAATGATTAAATATAAAATGAAAACGGATTTTCATGCGGTTTTCAGCCTTGAATTGAGCGATTCCTGAGGAAGGTTTTAGTGTATTATTATATAACTTGTCAAGGTAGTAATCCTGCCCGTATTTCACATATACATTCAAGAGCGAATCCGCTAGCAAACGCGAGTAGCACATTAATAGATACCCTAAATACAGCATATGCAGTTCTTATGGCAATTTCGAAGTTCATTAAAAATTAGCATACGTTTAAAATGGACGTAGGCGGTGTTATTGTATTATTAAAATAGGACGCTTCAACTTTATTTGCCACGATTATTAATAAGGACGCGGCCCTCAGCTCTGAGGCGGACGATGTATGGAGGGTACACCACGTTTTATAGTCCTTAAAATAATTTTATTAGTGTCATGCAATTTAATAAAAATAAGACTCGCTATATTCAATATTTTTTTTATCAGGAAACAATGAGTACATAAATTAAGAACGTTGAAGACGCGTAACATCACGTGGACAAGGGAATAAGTCATATGAGAGAACATTGTCTACTTTTCTCCCACACATATAAATTAAATAAATTATATTAATAATAAAGTTTCAGTGACATCATATAGCCGAACAATTGGGAAAATGTACGCATTACAGTGGGCATATATATATTTTTTAGAAAACAATAAGTTTGTACAAACTTATTGTTATTCGACACTTCTAGAACAATACCGATTGTTACGTGATGGCCGAGCATTTGTGGCGGGAACACGACTGCTGATTGCATACAATATTCATACTATTCATATGAAAATATAACTTGAGATTATATTTAATTGACAATCTTAGGGGGATGATTGCATTACAATTATCTCACAATATAGCAAAGTATATATTATCGCGTTGCCTATTGACGAAAAGGCTATTTCGTCTGACAGTTTAAAAGTTTAAGTATAGTTTTTGAGAGGTACAGTTTAAAAGTTTATTCAAACCTTTAGGTACCTACACGACTCGCAAAATTTTCACCTGTAGACTGTAAACCGCACAGCTTTTCAGTTTTCTTATTCATTAGGATGTCTCAAAATGTATATATAAGTACAATTTTTATTTCCTAATTGTATAGTGTAAACAAGCCATCAGAACCATCGATGTCTATATAAACCTAAAAACTTCCGGATAGCTTTAATATATCCCTTTTCCTCAAAGTGGCATTTGGAATTAACGAGTCTCACGAAACGGTAAAAGCATAGCTGACACGTCACATCTACATTAAGTGTGCGTGCGAGTATCCGACCAGTTTGGCTGCATGACTACTGCATCCTATCATGTGACCTCTTACGAAAGCAACATTTTAGCTCTCCCTTAGCAAAGCAACTGTACGGACTGAGATCTATAGAAAATTCATCGGATGAGGCCACCTCTCTCCTAATATAAGTACAACTACAACACATCTTCACGCCGGCTCCCTAATGGGATAGGCAAATTGAACGGAGTGCCATACAACTCGATCTTTACATACCTGCTATTCCTCTTCCAAATCCAATACTCTCTGCATACACGTAACATGAAAAAGCTAAACGAATTGAATAGGATCAACCTGCCACCAGGGGCACCCTGATGTTCTGTCGGCGTGCCATCCTTTGACAATTTCAAATTTGGAAATTAATCTCTCCAAGTAGTCTCCATAGAGATATATATATCGTACTCTTTACAGAGTAGTCTCTACAGATGAGTGTCTATAGCGTAGTCTCTAACGAGTCCTTACCCTTCAATGTGTTATAATAAAGTGCGTACACCAGCGTATTCGTAAACACAAGTACACTACATGTATCATCTGTTCCTGTAGTAGATACTTAAACCCAATAGGAGTTGAAAAATCAAATATAGGAAAAATGCTCAAAATCTCCCTGAGGCTCGGAGTTGAAATACTGTTAAATTCTTAACATCGGATTCAAATATACTCATCGTTATCATCATCAGCCTGATGGCCTCAAAGGCTGGACATGTCCTTCCCCATAGCTCGCGGCAGGTCACGGTCACGAGCAATTTGTATGCAGTGGCTACGGGCCGCCCCGGGAGCGAAGCTCCCGATTAAGCCGGAAAATAATAAGTTTAGGTTTTTTATTTGCACTCAAAACACTTGGCCTAATTTTTTTATTGTGTCGATCACTATTACTGCCTGAAATCAACACAGTGACAGGCTAAATGTCAGCCACTACATTGAAGAACGTCTCGTAAGGACATTCCGGCTAATTGTTGGCCCGCCGCACAATAAAACGGCCCCGTTTTTTAAAATTGTTAGCTGTAACGAAATACGGCGATTTGGAAAATCCGTCTGTTATATATACAAGCCCGTACATAGTATACTATCTCAACGAAGTATACTCATGCACTATAATATATCAGAACAAAAGCAAATAACCATATCATAGTTTCTGTGAAACGTGACAATCTTCTATGTAGTATTATTGCTTACCACAATGGGTGAAGTGTGTCCAACTGTGTGCGTTACATACGTGTGTCTTGTGTTTGTGAAAACTCTATTTTTCATTTTAATTGAAATTGGTATCAGGGGTGTTAGTGGTCTTCAAAAGTGAGCCGAATATAATAAGTTTATAGTCAAATTTAAAATAAATATTTTTTTAAAGCCAATTAATTTTATGTAGAAAGAACATTTTTTTTATAGTTATAAGTGCATTTTCATTATTTCTAAAATGCCTTTAAATATTCCGCACTGGAGGGCGGAGTGTGGGACGGCCTCCTACGTCTACGTTAAGGTGGCGGGGAGCCGCTGGATGCAAGCGGCTCCTGACCGTGACCTACGGCGCTCTACGGGGGAGGCCTATGTCCAGTGGAAGGCGACCGGCTGATGACGATCACGATGATGGTACAGCCCAAATTGTCAATATTGACTGCTTTCCCTGACTACTTAGGTACCATAACAACAAGAACACATCTTCACGCCAGTCCTGACTACATATATACTAGTATCATCATGCATGCAACTGCAGCATACGTAACTTTTTGTGTGCATATTAAATAGTGTTTTGAAGCTAAATTGTTCTACATGAGAGAATTACATTATTTTATATTTATATTCTCCCACGAGAATAAACAACATGAATTGTTCTCAACATTATTGTAATTGGTTATAATTTCACAATAATGTTACAGTAACATAAGAGCAAGACTCCTCAATTCTGCCCGGGACGAATATTTAAATGTAACACAGAGTATTATATTTAAATGTGAGACAGAGCATTATATTTAAATGTGAGACAGAGTATTCCCGCCATGTACCTACCTCCTTGAATAAGCCCTTCTACGGCGTGCTTGGATGTAATGTCAGAAGCTTTCTGAAGTTAGTTGCGTAAATGAATAATAGGTAATACAAACATTTAAAAAAATCTCATCGACATGCAGAAAAGTAAAGAGGAAAAGTAAAAAAGGTAAAAATACATAAAAGTAAATTGATACATGATGATGATAATGACAAACAATTTTCAACTGAACTAACGCATATTTGACAAAAAAAAAACCCTTCAAAAAGTTTCACATGTTTTAAAGTTATTCAAAAAATATGTTGCATGAACTCTATATTTACTCGCAATATTTATACATCATGCATCTTAACGCAATACTTAAATTACTATTTCCTATTTTAAACCTTCAGCTTAATATTTAAAATGATTGCTTGCAATTAGCATCGCAATTTTTATTTTATAGCAAATTTTCAATAGCAGAGCGGTAGTATTTATCTAATTTAAGTTCTATGCTATATTTAGGCCTATTAATTTATTATCAATTTCAACAATGTATTTGACAACAAATATTCGTCACTTTCGTAATATTACACTTGAGTCTAGAGCATTAATTTCTGCAATTTGCATACGCACCTACTATATATTTATGTGTTTTATACTACTACCTACTATATATTTATGTGTTTTATACTACTACCTACTATATATATTTATGTGTTTTATACTACTACCCACTATATATTTATGTGGTTACGGTAGTTCTTGATGTAGTGGCAAATATGTTCAGCCACAGACGTGACGTACCGGGTTTGAATCCCGGTCGGACCGTACAAAAAGTGCTATTGGGAATAATCAAATTCTAATAACTATCCGGAGTTGGCGGTGTTACACCTCCACGAGGGCACGTTAAGACATCGGTCCTGCGCCTGATTTCTCTCCAGTCGTGTCGGATTGCCTTCCCATCGGAGTGCACTTGTGTTTGCGCAAACACCTGTGGTTATAATATGTCCGGCGCAGATAGTTCTTCTCTATAGAGATGGCCGCTGTAGCCGAATTTCGGCTAGGACGACATTATATTTTTCTGATATCATTACGCATATTCATAGAATTACCAGTTTATAGTTTTGATATAAATACACAAATTCTATAAATAATGCAATGTAGTACAAATGATTCACGGTGTACAATATGAATCAAATCATCATCACGTTTACAGAATCCCCGCGATAACAATGCCACCTCTTTGATGAGATTAATGATTGTATGTCTATGATTTAAATGAGATCCGGCGATGTCAGCAACAATAAGATATGCGGATAGATATTGTTTAAGGAGAAGGTTGCAGTAGTTTTACTGTAATGTACATTCTGTAAGGAAAACATTTTTAATATCCTATGAGCGTATAACCTTATAGCAATAAATCTGAAACTGGAATTACTTTCTACTGTACATCCTATTTTCTACTGGTTAAATTAGTTACGGGTCCCAGACAGTTTTAGTTATTTTCTCTGGATGCCTTGCGATCATATCCATGAGTTCGTAGTGAATGCCACCGATCCTGGCGACACAATTGTAGCAGTGGTGGGCCAAGCCTTTTTTTAAACAATAGACCTGACCGTATATCAATAATCAACATGAAGTTATTAAAATCGGTTTCGTTATTTAAAATAAAAATAATAGACTAATATATATAATAGAATAAATAGTTGGTGAAAACACGCTGCCCTTAAATAAGGTATTCACAGAGATAACAGAATAGAACATAAATATAAAATAACAGAATAGAATAAACGGAAACAAGAGATAAAGACCACAGAGGCCACATCCAATTTTCCATTTTCCAGGGCATCACCCACTTGCTCCAAAACGCACCCTGAGCCCAATTTGACGCGAATTTCGATAAAGTGTTAAGTAATATAGTAAATAGTGAATAAGTGATGCCGTGACGCAGGATCGATGCAACGACTACCCTCATTGCGAATGAGAACACAGATTACAACATAAAAACAGCTGTTCCCCCTGGTTCCCATAGACCCATTACATCCTCCTCCTTACGTAGTCCTTCTGAGCGCATCAAATCATTCTCTGACTAGCAATCCTTCAATCGAATGTCACAACTTCTTCAAAGCAGACTATAACAGCGTATGTAAAACATTACATTAAATTAATTGGAATGTAGAATTTGAAATCCTCCGTGACGTAAAAGCAATGGTTGAACAATTTTATTTTAAATTAAGATATATTATTCATGAATTTGTTCCCCTGAACAAAGCTGGAAATAAACGATTTCCTCCTAGGTTGGATCGTAAGCTAATTCTGTTCCTTGACGAGAGGAATAAACTTCGTATGAGATATAAAACTTAGCAGAATCCTATAAATGAAATTGAGCTAATAATAGTTGATAAACGCTGTAAATATGTGTCTGCTAAATGTTACACTAAATACTTATACAGACTCGAAGAAGAAATTGTCGTTAATCCGAAACGTTTCTGGTCACACGTCAAATCCAAACGAGGCGGTTCAGGCATACCCTGGTACCTTTATTGATGGAAGTAATGATGTTTCTAATGTAGCGGTATATGTGAAATATTTGGGATATATTTTGTTTCTGTATTTGATTCTTAGAATGATGTAAAAATATGAGCAATTCTGATATTGCACAATCCCTTCTAATAGACAGCCAGAAACTAGTTATACCACCAATCACTGTTAAATCTGTCAGAGAAAGGTTGCAACTTCTAGACGGTTCAAAAGGTGCTGGTCCTGATGAAATACCCTCTTATTTTATACTGAGCTGTGCTTCCTCGCTTGCTCGCCTCTCGCGCCTATATTTAAAAATGCATTGATACAGGCGTCTTTTCTAATATATGGAAAATATCAAAAATTGTACCAATTCCTAAGACGAATGCAAAAAACATTATTGGTAATTATCGGCCTATTTCTCTACTATCCACAATTGGAAAAGTTTTTGAATCTTTAATCTGTCCGTACTTTCAAAGACATCTAATGATGTATATATATTAAACGAGTGCCAACACAGTACCTTGTAGATCTACAGTTACTAATCTAGTGGTATTTACAGAATATCTGTCAGACGCTATTGACTTGGGACGACAGTGCGTACTGATTTTTTTAAGGCATTTCACAAAGTAAATCACAAGGCATTAATTAACAAATTGTCCGCTTACGGAATAACCGAGTCACTTATGGTTTTCATAGAATTTTGTTTGAATGATCGCTCTTTCTACGTTGTTTTAAACGGTTCGCGATCGTCGGTGTATAGCATCACCTCCGGCGTCCCGCTGGGTTTGCATTTAGGGCCTATTCTGTTTAATTTCTTCATTAACAACATAACAGATTGCTTTTGTTTCTCGAAAGCATGCTTGTACGCAGATGACCTTAAAATAGCAAGAGTAATTAATTCCCGTGACAAGATGATCTTTTAAAATTAAACATCTATTGCATGAATAATTCCATGCAACTTAACATAAAAAATGTCAGAGCGTAAGCTATTCCCATATACATAGTATTATCGAACATAGTTATTGCGTTGGCAATGAAGCAGTACAAAGGGTTGACATAATTAAGGACTTAGGAGTAGTTTTTGACAGTAAACTTACTGTCTGTGATTTGTGGAATGAATATACCACAAATCGAACAAGTTGTTACCAAAGCGTTAAAATTTATGGGATCTGTAATGAGGAATTCCAGGGAATTTCGTTATCCAAGAACTAAAATTCTACTTTATAACAGTTTAGTAAGAAGCATATTGGAATATGGTATCCACGTGTGGAGACCTCATTATGCCACCCATACTCTTTGCTTGGAACGAATACAGAAAAACGAACAAATACAGGTTTCTGTGGCACCTAGCATACACAGTTGGTTTATCAAAAGAACTTATATCGTACAAGGACAGCCTGGAGTATTTCTCCCGGTATACTCGAACTGGTTTCTATTCTTTCGCCATGCGCTCTCAAGTTATAGATGCAATTTATCTATTTAAGGTTTTTAGGTTTAAAATATTTTGTTCGCAAATACTAGAAAAAATCTGCTTACGAGTTCCGTCTAGATATTCACGGGCACCAATAACTCCCTTGTATTACAAACCCAAAAGGGCCAACTTAGGTGCCAATTCTCCCCTGTCAAGAATGATTAGAATTGTATACTCTTGTGGTAAGGAAATATACCTCCCCTTTGATTCACTGTCACCCTTCCACAAAAATATATTAACAGCGTTAAGTCTGAGAAGTGAACCTTGAAATAGAATCACCAACAATCACCATCAAGATATTTCTTTTATTTTTTTATATTTCTTTATTATATAATTAAATTTTATTTATATAATTTTATATTATTATTATAATTATTATAACGTTTTATTTATATAATTAAATTCGACATTTGATTTTTTTGACATTATAATTTTTACTATAAACCTTTTTATAATTTATGACATACAGTTTTTTGACATGATATTGTAAATGTATTTTTTGGTGTGCTAATTTAATTTAGTAAATACTATCGTACCTTCATATTCTATATATCATGTATATATATATGTACATGTGTGCATGCACATGCGGACCTATGTGTGTGTGACGGTCACGGATTTGTAACTCTTCTTAATCTTAGATTAGTAAATGTAATTGTATGGTACCTACTGTGTTTTGAAGTTGTAACGGGTCAATATTGTGACATTAAACATGTCCACACTGTATTCATGTAATTATGTACCTGTTCGGTGGAGACTCTGAAATTGTTTACCTACTAATTTTTTAGCTTAATATTTTCGTCACTTGCATGTGGAGTTCATCTATCTCTTTTGTATGGCAGGCTATTTTTAAAATGGGTTTAATGTGTAACCAATTATTGATGGACGTAATAAATAGAAATAAAATAACAATAAAAATGAGAAATAGGTGCATCCACCCCCATTTCGTCCGACTGTCTTTTATTTTTCGAAATGTCCGGGCACACAACACTCACGGTATCTGCCACACGATCCGACTGTAAACCCCGAGCACGGAGCCTTTCAACGTTGCCCTACTTTTTACCTGGATGTTTGCACCACTCTTATAAGAAGAGGGGGCTTAAAGGTCAGGAGGAGGAATCACTCTCGGTATCCCACTTATAAGAAGAGGGGACCTAAGGGTAAGAGGAGGAGGCGCTTTTGCGCATGAGGCCAGGGGCGAGGATGGGAACCTCATCCCATTGCACTGCCCAAAGTCGGTGGGGTTGTCCTATAGTATTGGGCAACCCCATCTGTGGAGATGAAGTTGATCTCTTAGGGGGCTGACTAGCCGTCGAGGTGCCCTGATGCTTATTGTTCCGGGGCACCTCACCAAAGGCGGCACTGACGTCACTCGCGGTGGTTTTTATGGTCCCACACACCACTGGACCCAACCCCGGGCCGGTGAAGGCGCATAAATGCGTTTTCCCGCGTCAATAACGAAAAAAGGCCTATGGCCAGCAGTGGACCGATAAGGGCTGATAGTGATGATGATAGATGGTGACGTCATTACACACCTCGTAATGTTTGTTATACTTAATTTATGACTGTGACGTTGAGTGATCAAAATCACTCAACGTCCATATACGAACGGAGCAAGGAAATATGAATTATGATATTTCCTTGCTTCGTTCGGCTAGTTTGCTTTACACACTTGCTCCTCGGAACGGAAAGGTTCGTATTATCTATACAGCTTAGTAAATCACTTTATATTGTAAAGCCTTGGCCTGCATGCTTGGTTTGTAAGAGTAGGGCAGAATAACAAGCGACAACAGAAGGAGAAATTTATAGAGAAGTAGTACTTGGAAGTTCTCAAAGCGTGTTCAAATGCGACGTGGAATGGCCCATTCGAGTAACGTCACATAAAAATGTTTTTTGTGTAACGCTACCTAAGTAATTAAAATAAACAATCGAAGTGTAATTTAGTTTGTGACGATTGAATTAATTAGACGCTAGGTTGGCAGAAAATGTAATAAGAAACTGATCACGTTTTGTCTTGATTAAAAAAACTGTCGGTAATGCATTTACGAATCCTGTTGTTATACATAAAATAAATATTAGGCTTATTATTGTTAGTAGAGCAAATAATCGGGGCTTTTCACCGATACTAACATTATAGAGATGAAACATTTGCATGTTTGTTTGTATAGGCTCGGAAAGTACTGGACCGATTTGAAAAAACATTTCATCATTAGAATTCGCAGTGATAAACATATTCTATGTAACATTTGCTAAAACGTATCGTTCATTTTCAAAAATATAATCATGAAAATAACAACCAAGTAAAACCTTATATCGCAGCTGCAGAAATTATTGACAACTAGCTGTCCCGACAGACGTTGGAATGTCATAAATTGAATTTGTGGTCATGGTAGCGTGTAATGTTTATGAGGCCAAAATTGAAATTGATTTTTTTTTAAATCAATGAATTTTTGCTTTATTTCTAAAAATAATCGTGCGAAGACGGAACTGTATACTTGTACGGTAGTATAATTAAAAACATCACCAGAATATTACCAAGCGAGTTGCTACCCTGCCTGTGCCACAAATGCACTATAGTTATTAGCTAAATATTTTTTTCTTAAGTCATCTGGCGCGGTGTTAAATCGATTTACCTTATACACACGTGAAAATTGTTTAACTACACCTAGCCAGCGGCTTAGATTAATCTTCGTGTAAATCTTGTTGATATCTCAACGAATTGGTCCATAATGCTATCGCAGTGCAAATATTGGCCCGTTCGCCGTTAGCTTCCTCCGCGACCTTGTGCCCGTGTGTACGTACATTACCCTGAAATAATGCCGTATTGTAAACACACAGGTATTGTTCTTAAAAGTGTAACATAATACTGGCACGTACAAAAGCAATTAAATACATAATCTGTTGTTATTTTCAAGATTCTAGACTGTTTGTCGTATTGGTGATAAAAAATGTTATTGTTGTAACGTTGGTAAAGACTCAATATGCACTTTCAAAATTATTTAACTTACTTTTCATAATTAGGTAAGGTACCGAATGTCTTTTGATGAAATTTGGCAATGTTGTGTATTACGTACGAAAGTGAGACATGATTTCACGTGGTTCTGGCGGTGACACCTAGGTTAAGTTCTAGCACGTTAATGTAAACTCCAGGTGGTTCCTAAGTCCCTAATCGTTTGGTAGACATCATTCTACGACGGAAGAAAGCGGAGTACGTGGGTGAAAGTACGGTGCTGTGCTTTTTGATAATAATAAGTGATACGTGTTATATAAACGAACTCTTACTATCTGACTAATATTTCTAATGCATAAATATAATACTTAAATTTGACAATATTTATAAAAATACGTTTAAATTTATTTCTCAAATAATCCATATCTTATTGTAATATAAAAAGATAACTATGGTTACTGTGCACACTAATTAAATTTATATTAATTAAATAGTATTTAAAATCATTGATAATTAATCCTAAAAAAAGAAATATAATATGCCATTCCGGACATCTGTTGACGTTTTTAATACAAGTTTACAATTCAATCATTTTCCTGTATCAGATTTTTTACTTTTCTGTATTTTCTTTTCTGTATTTAACTTTAACACGGGGCTAGACTGAAGTCATGTGACAAATCCACAGATTACCTGTTATTGTTATATATTGTTTGTTCACAGGAAAGTTCCAGACTTCGAGTGCCCTTCGCTAGACAAGGGGGACAGCTATACGCAGTCGGAGTTCCTCTCCCGTCTGGCGCACGAGTGCCGCTACGACAAACTGCTGTTGCCGTCCTACCAGAACGGGGAGCCGGTGGACGTGCACGTCAGCGCGTACATATACTTCATACAGCCGGCCGAGGCACACGACCTGGTAATTGCCGTGTGTACTACGTATATCAGATACAAGCACTACTGTGGCGTAGCTAGGACCAAGAAGAGAGAGAGTAATGTCGTCCTAGCCGAGTTTCGGCCGCCGCCGTGGCCGAAATTCTGAAAATCTCTGAAGACACTAGCCACCTGCGCAGGACATATTACAGTGCACCGACCTGACTGGAGAGAAATCAGGCACTGGAGAGAAACCAGGCGAGATGTTACACCGCCAGCTTCCTAAATTAGGACTGTTGTTAGATATAGATAAATCCTAATAACACTTTGGTCCGACCCGGGAGTCGAACCCAGGACCCGACTGTGATTGAACATGCTTACCACTTGGCCACGAGGCAGTCAAGAGTAGCCAGATGAGAGCAAAGCAACTTGCCGGCACGAGTGTTAGGTTCTCGTATTCGTCGACTGATGTAGTACATCTACCCTTCTAACAGTCTTGAGACGCGGTGGACGACGCCGAATACGCGTATATAAGACAGCGTAGCGTACTCACACCTGCTGAGAGTTGGGCACATTTAATTTGTATCCCTAGAGTAAATCCAAAAAAATATTCATTCGATGCTTTGATATAAAAGAAAACATTCCACTCAAACATGACTCGTTTGCATTTCACAGCACGTATCGTGAAAAAAATACCTTGACCAAGTCTACATTTAAATATAAAAACAAGGATATCGCAATACGTGGAGGTGACACAAAACAATGTGTACGAGTGTCCCACTGCCAATACTAATATTATAAGCATGTCGGAGACGCAATTGAGATCTCTTTAGTGAATTTTAAGTTATTCTTTTGTATAATAATTAATTAATCAATTAATCTACCGACTTGAAGATCTTTCATAAAATTCACTATTACATAGCACACAATTACTACAGAATTAATAATTATTACAGAACTTCAAATTCCATTTCCTGCTGCAACTACGATGGACAGATCCGAGACTAGCATATCAACTGTACTCACCGGAGCGAGTCAAGATCATTGGGGGCGATGATCTCCGGGGGCAAGTGTGGATCCCTCACCTGTACATGTCGAACGAACAGTCATCTGGGCTGATGGGGACTGATAGCAAGGACGTGCTTCTGTCGATAGCGCCGGGAGGCGAGGTGCTGTTCAGTCGCCGGTTACAAGCCGTCTTCTACTGCTGGATGAACCTCCAGAAGTTTCCATTTGACGAACAGAAATGCTCAATGAACTTGGAGAGCTGTAAGCATCCATACCTACTTATTATATATATCATCATCAACGAACGATTGATAAGCTGAAAATTTATTGTATACGGTACATTTATTACTAAAATATAGATTTAGTTTATTTATTTTAACTTATAGTATAGGCAAACATGCAACCAGAGCCTTTTTATTTGTAACCTATGCCCATAAACATCCGCATAATTACTATTTCCACGCGTTGCCCTCCTTTCTTCCTCTCCTGCAATGGGTCTTCGGCTACCCAGAAAGGCGACACCAAATATGGCACTATACGGTGGTACAGGTACATGAGAGCCGGGACGTACGTTATGTGTAAGCATTTTCAGAAAATAATTCCATTTGGTATGAAATACAACTTTTTTACGCAGACATACACGTGTTTGCTGTAATAACTTTACAAAGATTAGAGTATGCACACTCATTTATTTGCAACTTAACCACCGTGAGGGTTTAATCCGAATGAGTAAACTGAAAGTCCGAACCGCAATGTAAAAGTACTTATACTTTGTGATAAATAAATAAGGAACATAAATTAATTTGACTTTAGAAAAGCAATTTTTTTCATCTATACCAAACGATAGACAGTGTGGACTTTCCTTTAGGCTCCAGTGGTACAAATAAAACCATAGAACAAGGGCAGCTCTATAAAATATCCCCAGCAGAAGGGCTGGGGCCCAAGAATGATTCTCCAATGCTTACGTTCGTTAACACTGTGTAATAATACAATAACAGAAGAAATACAAGATGACAATAGAAAAAGCTTGATTACCGATAATACTCCATCAGAATGTCCAGCAGTGGATGTCGTCCGGCTGATGATGATGATGCGCTGTCGGTTGATGGGCCAATAAAACATTGTTGAAATGGAATATTTGAGCACCGAACTTGATAGTTTACCGACCGCAAATTTTCCTGGTCCTTACGAAATATTTGAACATCGCAGTGAATTGTGAACGTCACAATAAACTTACAAGGCCCATCTAACGGGAAGAAGAAAGGGCAACCCATCGGCATAGTGATTTTGCGGATGTTTCCGGGCATCGGTGCAGTTTGTCACAAAGGTCGACTGCTTGTTTATTCCCTTATAATATAACAGAAATAAAAAGGTCACTGGGGACCAAAGCATAAATTTCACAAGTTTGAATAGACCGTATTTTCAACCCAGCGTTTGTTAAATTTCAGGGAAGTACAACTCCTCAGCACTGCGTCTGATGTGGGAAGAGGAGATGCCAGTCCGCTTGTCCCCGGATCTCCATCTGACGGAGTACGCGCTCCTAGACTACTGGACGAACGAATCCTTTGTGAAAAGCGATATACTCAATATGCGACTTGGAGGAGGTAGGACAGTTATTTTTACCAAACGAGAGAGAGAGAGGAATAGATTCTAGAATATTCTACAATAGAGAGATAGGTAGGAATAGAAATAGTGGAATATATTCCATTCGTATGAAACATATATTTAACGGATATTCCTTTACATTCATGATTCAACTCTATTAAGAAGGAAGAGATTTAAACCTGGTGTATTTTCGTGTTCTTTTCTTAGGGGATAGAAAAAGTTCAAAGAAGCCTTATCTTAAAATCCCGAGCTCCAAGCAATTATTTTAAAATTTTCGTGTCGGAAAAATACTCACAACTACGTTATTGCAGTGTTCGAAATACTACAATATATTTTACGTTTCAGCTGGAAATTTTAGTGCTTTGAAGTTTACGTTCAAATTGGGTCGTGAAGTTGGTTACTATTTGATGGACTATTTCATCCCATCCATGATGATCGTAGCAACCTCGTGGGTCACCTTCTGGCTACAAGCGGATGCCGCAGCACCAAGAGTTACTCTAGGTAAATAATAAAATAGTCGATGTCACATTTTCCGACAAGAGAATCGAGATGTCTATAGACCCCAACTTCTATGTAGGTTCAAAGTTCCAGGTAAAATATCAAATAATCGACGTTACCTTTTCTAAAAGAAAATTAAGTTATTTCTGAGCCCCTAGCTACAGGCGGACGCCGTAGCACACATAATTATTTTACTAACAAACCAAATGTTAGAGAAGTGGAATGTTGATGTCTTAAGTACGCGATTGACTTTCCAAGTATGCTAATGACCGTTTGAATATTCAATGGGTTTGATGGATTTGACTACTGACGAAAGAGATTTGATATTAGTTCCTTACTAAAAATATTAAAATTCTGCCTTCAGTAGCCGAGTGCATAGATAAGTCACGATAGGCAACAATGTTATTTGACTTCAACCTGTCCGAAAAATGGAATCTGAGGTACTCTACCTGAATATTTGAGATGACTTGTTTTATCTGCATCAGCATTATTCCGTTAGCAGGAGTACATTATCTGCGAAGATTTCAACTCTCTAGCTATCACGGTTCATAAGATACAGCCTGGTGACAGACGGACAGTAGAGTCTTAGTGACAGGGTTCCGTTACCTTTGGGTACGGAAATTTAATAAATAATCTATTACTAAATGTACTTATATATAAATGTACTTCTCCAGGTACCAGCACTATGTTGTCGTTCATCACGCTCGCGTCCTCCCAGTCGAAGACTCTGCCCAAGGTATCTTACATAAAAGCGAGTGAAATCTGGTTCCTCGGCTGTACGGGCTTCATTTTCTCGGCTCTCGTCGAATTTGCTTTCGTCAATACGATTTGGCGAAGAAAGTAAGTATAACATTTGATTACACAGTCTTACGATAAATATTGTAATAAATAAAAAAAAAATTTTTTTATTGCAAGTAACATTTATTACTTTTATAGTGTGCTAGTTTAATACTCAAATGTAAAACAATTCAAAATATAAGAAGCTTGTCCGACGTGGTCTCCATTGGCTGCAAAACACTCCTTCCAGGGAGAGACCGGTTATCAATAATAGCACGCACTCTTTCCATGGGTTCATGTGGTTCTTTACTCTCTAAATGACAGAGCAAGCTGCTCTCTCCAATATTGACCATAAATCATAATCCAGCGATTATGATTATTTCAGATTATTACAAGATTAATTTATCAGTTAAAAAATGACCAGCAGCATAAAAGAAACTGCATGTCTTAACTCATGTCCTAAATTACGCGACATGGTTCTTGGTGCTACCTTCAGTTTCCGTGATAAAATATTTTGCTTTCGGGCAGGATGTCTTCGAATTCTTTCCCTTACTGCTTGGACCACCTTTTTCGTACGAACACTACGTGGACGGCCAGATCTTTTTCTGTCACAAACAAAGGGTCTCATTGTACAAATAAACCAAGGTCAAACAAGTCAAATTTGACTAATACCAAGTGTATGGAGTTTTAAAAATTGTATTTGGCTCCATACTTACTTTGTGGAATGCAATCACAGCGGTTTTGTTTTCTTTATCCACCGATTTCATTTTAATATTAGAAAATATTGTACAATGTATTTTCACCAAAATGAGAAAACAATATAAAATCGTACAAAACTGACAGATTCCAAGTTCAAATGTAATATTTTTTTGTTTAATTGTAACAGTATTTATGGCCAGGCTAAGTGCATATCGCTATACATGTTTAAGTGTTTTCACACTTTAAATAGTATAGAGTATAGACTAAGTCAAGACTAACTGACAATCACTTAGTCTTGACTTAGTCCATACGTTGTACGTTGACTATGAGCGCCTAGATCACCAAAGCCGTTTACATACATGAAACGAGGTTTTCATTGATAGCAATTCACTATCGTTTACCTTTTTTTATCGTGATGCAGGTACGCATCTGCACCACCAGAGGCTTTATCAGTTTTTTATACCCCTCAGGAAAGTATACGTGGATGAGTCCACTATTTCAACATTTACTTACCACTCGAAGACCACATGTAAACTAGTGTTGATGTTGTCTAAAAAGCATGCGTCCTAGACTGCCAGGATTGCCATATGTTATTTCCTGTATTTCTGTAAAGAATAAATCTAAGGATGGAGCGTAATTAATATCTGGTCATAGATAGCTACATGCATGCCTGTCTGTCTACGGCCGTTCTCCGTCTACTATTCCTCTCCAGTTCCGCGACACAGTCTTCCAGTTTTCACGAAAAGACCGTGTCGCATTAATGTCTACTTGGAATTAGAATATTTTTCGATAGTATAGAAGTTCAAAAGAAAGAAAGAAGGAGTAGTCGTTATGGATTTCGATGGTTATAGAAATTCAGAAGGTGATTCTTTATCTTGACTTATGTTTTTTCCGGTGGCTTCTTGTGGACTAACCTCGACGTTCGCAAAACCACAACAACCAACCGCCAAACCAACCATAAATTAACAATAATCTAACAAATTTCAGGAAAGCAGTAATATTAAAGGAGGTGAACAGTAAGAACATACTGAAGAGCACGCTGACCCCGCGGCTGGCGCGCAGAGAGATACAGAAGGAGATGGAGGACTCGTCGCCGCAGCTCTCCAAGTCGCAGTCGTGTACGTCGCTGCGCGCCGGCCCGGGGGGAGGGGGAGGGGGCGCCTTTAATAACTTCCTCACAGTACACGTGAGTTTACTTCATTGTTGATACCATTCCGGCGTTTTATCACCTTTTTTAAGGGCATGCCAATTCTACAAAGTTATACTTCCTCACTCCTTTCGAAAAATCCTTTTTTCGGAAGAATCACGACTCTTACCTCCAAGAGTTGATTACAAGTGAAAAGCGTCGTTATAGGCGTATTGTGGTCAGGATGTACCTCATGTCGCCCGGCTCAACCGCGTGCTACATGTACCGCGTATACTGTTGCAGTCATGTTATCTGTAGATTTATTCTATGAGAATCTCCTATTTTGTAACTATTATGAATCTCCTATTTTGAACGCCACGACTAATTGGTACTCGATGGCAACTTCATAAGTAACCGGTACCGCAAGTAATCGCGTAACAATAAGTTGGAAAGACCTTAGGTCAGAGGACCATGACCACTGAAAGATAGTACCATTGATGGTTAAGCTTTTCTTTGTGTTGGACAGGTTCATACAGTTCTTAAAATTTGATCAGTACCTTGTCTCCCCCATAGCACAAGCACCAGCGAGGGGCGAGGGGTGTTGAGCGCTGTCGTGCTCATCCATATTGTTTTCATATCTTGTATTAATACAACAATATCCTGAATTATTTAGGGTGTTTCAATGCCCCCACCATGGTTCAAGCCTTGTCGTGGCGGTGGGGCTTAGTAACCTGGGGTGAACCCAGGCGAAGCGAATTGAACCGAGGGGTATCTTTGCACCCCATTTATACGAAGAGGGGGCTTAAAGGCTGGGAGGAGGAATCACTCTCGGTGCCCCTCTTATAAGAAGAGGGGACCTAAGAGCAACAGGAGGTGGCGCTTTTGCGCACGGGGCAAGGGGCGAGAATGAGAACCTCACGACATTGCACTGTCCCAATTTCGGTGGGGTTGTTTTGTATTGCGGGGCAACCCCCATATGTGGAGGTGGAGTTGGTCCCTTAGGGGGTTGACTAGCAGTCGAGGTGCCCTGAAGATCTGTTATTCCGGGGGGCACCTCATCAAGGGCGGCACTGATGGCACTCGTGGTGGTTTTTGTGGGTATTTGGCACTATCATGTGCCGCTAGCCCCACACACCACTGGACCCCACCCACGGCCGGTGCAGGCGCGTAAACTCGTTTCCCCGCGTCAAAAGGGTGTTTCAATGACCGCCTAGTCCCATTATGATGTGGTGTCTTTTTTGATTCATATAGGCACTTTTTATTCATTTTCTATTTAAAATTTTGTCATTTCTAAATTGTTATCGTCCAAAAAATCATGACACCCTAGACTACCCGGTACTGCTGATCCGTACGGCACTTAGAAGATGTTACAATTACTCTTTTATAAATTAATTCTTTGTTAACAACATCTGAACTTGATTTATGATTATTCCTTCAGTTTGCTAATGACATAACGTCACATAATGATTCATTACAATTATATATCACGTGAGTGTTTTAATTGTCTTGCAAAAACGGTAAAGACATGAGCGTACTTAGTCGAGCGAAGAAATTTACATATAAATTATTGCATTGTCTACCAAATTGTGTAGGAGCGAGTCGGCGTGATGCATACGTCAGTCGTACACGATAGACACAAAACAACTGAAAATCACGTGTACTGGGGTATTGTCATAAGTGTCGTAATATGTTTTCCGTTACAATCGAATAAAGTATTATGGACATGAGGACTTCTTTATTGCTTAATTTTTTTCTTTATACTTTATATTTATTTAACCCCATATCATAAACCAATAACGAATGTTACGATACTATTAATATGGAAATGAAATAATTCCTACGAATGGCATCGCGTTTCGTGAGGTTTGTGAGTAGCCGATGGCCCATTGAATGAAAGGAAGAACGGATATCAATGCAACGACATAGTGATTATACGGATGTTCATGGTCGTCGGCAGTCGTAAAAAGTCGCTCCGATTGTACCTACATATAGTATGTACAAAATATTATGAATGTGGATCTTACAATTTCGCGCCAAAATGACTCCGAAAGTTATCATGAAACTATGTACTCGTATCCGTATCGTACGAGGTATTAGAAAGGATGTAGGGTACTTTTTATTTAAAAAAAATAATATTTATACGGACGTAACGTAAGCAAAGCCACGGGTGAAGAAAATTAATTAGAAGTATTTGGATGGATGACTGTTTGTTATTCGATCATTTCAAAAGACGTCTGTTGGGTCATTACTTCTGGCATAGAGTCATTACACCGTGAAATTGTCGGCGGTAGAGCGCCCTTGAGAGTCGAGTTGAATGCAAAATATTCCCAGACGATCTGCCGTCTCTATCGCGTGATGGTAAGAAAGAAAGAAAAAAATATTTGTGATGTACATTGCAATAGAGAAAATTATAAACTAAACTAGCTATAGGTAATATTCTACAGTGTTAAGGGAAAATTTCCAAACTATGATAAGAAAATTGTCGTGGGGGACTGCTATTGTCTACAAAGGTATTAAATGATTTTACCTCCCTTTCACATTCCTCTCCATACTATCAAAATTTAATTCACACTAACTTTACATTTTCACAAAATTCGATGGACTTATAAATAAATAAAATAAAACGATAAATTTAATCACGTACTTTTTACGTGACCTAAGCAGATAATTATCGTAGACAAAGAATGCCATGATTTTTTTTTTTATAGAAAATAGTAAGTATTTTCTAATGTAAAATAAAATGTACCAGCTTGTAGCCTGTACGTCCGTAAGAAATAAAAAATGTATATCTTACATTTTAAAAAATCCTGTGTCACAATGTTAGTTCCCTTAATCCTCCGAACCGGTTTTACCGACTTTACCAAATTTTATATACATATACAGTAAGTCTGAGAATTGGCTACTATCTATTTTTCATACCCCAAAGTGATATATTTTTTTCTTTTTTGGACCATTTTTTTTGTTTTTGTTTTCTTATAATGTGGCATTAAAAATAAATACAACCTTAAATTTGTACCCTTTTTCACTTATTATTTAATAGACATTTTATTAATTTAATTATTTATACGATGAAACAACTACCGGGTCAGCTAGTCCATTGTAAAGTGTGCAATATGTTCGGGAACATTCCTAATTTCGATTTTTAAACTTATGTAGCCCCCCCCCTTCCCTTTCACCTCGCCGTGCTCGCCGCGTAGCGTCAGTATGCCAGCACACTGTACCAGCGCGTCGACTGGACTTTACCGACATTAGGTCTACAGATATCGTAACCAAGATGTACACATTAAGTAAAAAAAACGTTTTTGTTTCGCAGAGCATGCCTGCTGTAAGCGTGCCCACGATTACCACTGACGAGAATGACGACGACAAACAGAACCAAGGGGGAGAGAAGGGCAAGGACCCTGCCACCTGGACTACGATGACGCCGCAAGATATCGCGATATGGATTGACAAGCGCGCTCGGCTTATGTTCCCTCTGCTGTTTATTTTCTTCAACATCATCTATTGGACCTTCGTGTATTGTCTATGATACCGACACGAAATGTGTTTGTGGGAACAAATCGGAATGGGCCTCAAGGCCACGTGACATATCAAACTAATCGAAGATTACAGTGTACATAATAACATAGCTATCCTAAAATATGTCAGGGTTACTTAAACCTAATCTAATCATTATGATGATTTTATGCCCGTAAAAAGTAGTAAAGGCGAACATGCTTGCTTTGTAGCATTATCTTGTTGGGCGGTTTTGCGATTGAGACCCCTCTTTACATGCGACTGTGACGTCACAACGCATAAATTTCAACTAGTTGCTTACGGGTAGCGTGTGTATATTATAACATGTGTCATAGTATTATTTTTAAAAAGAAGTACTATATAGGAGTGTTTGTTGCGAAACAACGGAATCGAACTGAATATTATGGCAAGTTTACAGAGCAATGTTCCTACAGTAGATTTTTCATTCAACTTATGAATAAGTTAGAGTGCATTTACTAGGCGATAGTACCATTTCAGATCGATCCAGCTGTTTATGCCGAGTATTAAGTGTTCTTTTTGAAATTGTTGCTGTTACTGTAGGTAGATACATAGGTGAAAAGCATTTTATATCTTTTTTATATTGTCAGTCTATTATTATTAGTAAAACAATTTGAATTTTATTATTTCACTTTGCTTGGTCATGAAAAAGCGACAGTTATTCGCTTTGTGTCACAAACATTAAACATGGCTAAAAAACCTTCAATCATATACTATTAAACACACACTTATGATGTGGTGTCTATATTGTAATCTCGCATATTCCCAAATAAGTAAATTAAAAGTTATCGCGCATGCTTCAAAATTTTATTACATATTTGAAACCGTTGAACTGTCAGAATATTGGCGGTCATGCGTGTTCGTCTATACTTTAGTTCTTTTGGGAATAGTGTTAGTGTGAACACATGTTCAATTGGCACCAATGGCGGCCTGTGGGATCAGCAGTTCCATGTCAATGGAATTGACCTCCGTTTAGTAATTTCAAACTTGTGGCCGTGATGTTATAAATTCGCCGTAATGATGAGACATAACATACACATTGATGTAGGTAACTGTTTCACATTAATGAAGATCAAACATATCATATCAATCACAGATTATTATTACCATCGTTTATTAAAAATGACTATATACATATATCAGCAGCTTTCTTTTAAGAATTGTTATTTATTCCTATGGATCTGATGATTCATAAGAATATAAGACGTAACAAAAGAATACTAGGATAGATTGTTTTGATTGTGATTAATATTTATAGAACATGTACATAAAAAAAACCATTTGAAGTTGCTCCGTTTTAGTACATTGTTACAAAGAGTTTGTTACTTTTATATGATTATAAGTGTAAGTATAATCCTAATCAAGAGAACAGATTACTTTATCGAAACGTGTTGTTGATTTTCAGCTTGGAAAGCTTTGTAATATTGTTCTAGTTATAATAAATGTACTAAGTACTTATTTAAATTTAGATAGATCGAAAGTATTATGACCCGATGTGTTATTTATTTTGTTATATTAAGTGTATTCGATAAGTTTTCTGGAACATTCCAAACGTAGCGTCGAGATAAGATAGAATGTAATTGTGGTGATTTTTGTCAGCTGGAGTTTCGGAGCATACATTTCTTTCATTCGAGGTAAATTTTTATGTCAATTGTTGTATCATTGCTGCAAAAAAGTCGTTGAAACTGTAATATCCAAAGGCATATATAATGGAGACGAGTTACAAATTTAGTCGAATAAAAATAATATATCTCAATTGTTTGTTTTTATTTTGAATAGAATAGAAATATATTGATTCAATGCTTCATATTCAATATTATATATTTTGCTCAATAAGTACATCTTCCAAGACTATGGATTTATGAGCATGGCCTTCATATGCTAAGAAATGGCTGTAGACTTATCACACCAAGTAGGCCAAGTCTTGTGCTAAGTGCCGTGAGGACTTGTGTTACAGATAATAGACAACGGTAGTGTATTTACGCTATTTTTATGGCGTAATAACCTAGGGAAGGATTCGAACTCGCTCCTCCGGCGTATCACGCGGATTACCTGTCACGTCACCAACTGAGCCAACTGGACGACAATTATTTTATAGATTTTAAAATGTACTTCCATATGGCATAAAAGTCGAATTGGGCCACCACGGCCGAGGAGGTAGGTATCAGGTCTCGACTGGGCCGTCTATCAAGATAGCCTAGTCGACTTCACCATCGCCGGGCAACTGTCTACTCCGGGCGAGGTGGAGGCCGCCGCTCGACTCTTCACGGAGAAAATCCGGGAGGCGCGGGCGGCGGCGACCACCGTCGTACCGGTGACAGCGCGCCGGCGGGGTGAGCTCCCCCCAAGCCTACTGGCGGACCTGCAGAGGAAACGCCAGATGAGGAAACTCTGGGCCCGTACCCGCTGTCCGAGAATCAAGACAAAACTTAACAAGCTGGCCGAGGAACTGTCTGTGAAGGTGAGGGAATGTCGTGGAGCAGGCTGGGA
>JAFELO010001242.1:0-58249 GCA_017140195.1 Eumaeus atala | reverse complement strand
GGAATAGTAGTATTCAATAAAAACTTTACAAATTTGATTACAACTCACCAGGCTCGTTTTGTGCAGTTTCGTCATTCGTTGGCCCTGCATCCCTGAAATTATGACGATTAAAGATTAATCTCTTGCTCATGGTGTGAAGTGTCACTCGTGATTGCAATTCATGTCATTTGCCAATGTTAGATCAGCTCTCAACCATATTAAATAAAGATATTTCTTTTTTTGGTTTTTAGGAGCAAAAAAAGAATTTTCGACTCCTAGAGTCGAAAATTTTTAATCAACTAATTACATGCCCATAGACATCTGTATAATCGTTATTCACTTTTTCCTCCTGTTTGTGTTAGTTAGCTGGTCCCAACCGGAACAAACCGCTCAGGTAGCGAGTGCGTAGGTCTCAATTTAAAGCGGTCGCATAACCTAGAGGTATCTCCTAGGTCGTGTGGAGCCAATTCTCCTGCAATGCTGTGTAGAAGTATCGCTTATTCATTATCCAGCTCCGTTTACCCGGGCACCGAGGGAGCTACCGAGAAGTGCGGCGTTGCACATTGGCGTTGACTTTTAAGCATTAGTGTAGCTACAACATTACTGAATTTATAATGTATATATAAAAGTGCAATTGTTAATGACTAAGATAACAACAACAATACATCTTCATGGAAGTTTCCTGATGGGTTAGGCTTTTAATATGTGGAACTAAGGTGTAACAATCTGGATAAACACATTTTTACGCGCTGTCACTGTCTTTGGGTTGGGTCCGGTGGTGTGTGGAGCTCGCGGTCAGGTGTGGTGCCGAGTATGAGATTCCTAACCTCGCCCCTTGTGCCATGCGTCCTCTTTGTCCCCTCTTCTTCGCTTTTTATAAGTCGGTTTCTAACACTATTGTCAGAAACTATTGTTATTGTTAGCAGCCAACAGAATCGCGAGCGCTGTCCCTCTCGGTTCGCTTGGCTTCACCTATTACGTATGTGTCCTACTGAGCCCCACCCCCGCGTTTACCTTTAACCACTGCGGGAACATTGATTAACTAGCGACAAGCGATATGAATATACTTTGATTAGCAATGGTTGACATCCTTGTTGTCAAGAATCTTCAACCTCCAAGGGTGAGTCGAGGTCAATCACGATATCGTCGACCAACAGACGACACTGCGCGAACAGAAAGTACTAATCCGAAATAAATAGAGAAAATTTTAAATTGTAAAAATAGCAAAAAGCCAACATCACGCGGTATTCCCAGGCGGTCACCCATCCAAGTACTAACCGCGCCCGACGTTGCTTAACTTCGGTGATCGGACGAGAAGCGGTGTATTCAACGTGGTATGGACGTTGGCGATCACTACACGACATTTCACGAACAGTTACTCCGGTAAGACAAAAGTCAACTTTATTCAGAGACAGATGACAGTGTGAAAAGTATCAAAAAAAAACTCACGTCTTAACGTCTGTGCGCGGCAGTTCCACCTGCACCTCGGCATTCCTTTGCCCACTCCTGTCCCCAGCGTCGGGCTTGTCGCTCCCAGCCAGCCTCACCTGGCTCAGAGTAAACGACTCGTACATCTTCTTTATCATGTCGGCTATTTCGTTCGTGTGCAGCACCGCGTCGCCCGCTGCGTCGGTATATCTGTCGATAACGTATGGACACCACCGTGACCTTTATGAAGGTGTCTATAACAATTGTGACTTTGGCAAATTTGTTCGCCTTAGGGTTCTGTAGCTAAATCGTTAAAACAAAACTATTTTTTATATGATTAGGGACAAACAAGCAGTCTGAGACTTTTCATGACTATCGACAGCCACTGACATCCACATAATCGACACGCAGATGTGTTGCCCTACATCCCTTTGCCACCTGCAACTTACGCGCGACAGCGAACCTGTCACTTTACGACAGTATCGGCCAGATGACGGAAATCTACCTGTGTGTTATCATCATAGTCGGAGCCTTTTGGTGACTATCGACCCCCAGAAATATCCACATAACTGCTATGCGTTATCCTACTTCTCTCCTCCTTCTTCTCCTATGAACTGCAGGCTACTAAGAAAACCCACGAAACGTCGCAGCTTAGCTGTTACTTTACGGCGGTGTCGTGTTAGCGAGAGGTACCTCCCCAGGCGTGCCGGCCCAATTCGGCTCCCGTGCAGCATATCATCGTTTTATTCGAAGTTCATGGACACTGCATGTTTCGTGGTTACACATAGAAAATATCTGTAGGTTATGAGTTATGACACGCTTCACTACGTTCCCGGTTCTGAAATATAAAATTAATAACGGTAGCACTCAGTAGTCTATGCATACTTCTATGCCTATGACTCTTAAATCGTTAGTCTTGAACAAAAGTACCTGTTCGTGTTGGCAGGTAGCATGTTGGTGTAGGCGCCGCTCGGTGCGCCGCCCAGCTGCGTGTCGCTGCCGCTGCGGCACCGCACCGCCGCCGCTGCGGCTGTCGCGTCGGCCGCCGCGTCACAGCGAGCACTACGCAGCTGTGTCGCACTCCGCGCTGACTTTACAGTACTTGTCTGAAAGAGTAATTTATGATATATTTTCAACAATACTAACATCAAACTATATACTGATCTTAAAATGCTCATTTAATTTTTATACTTTAAGAGGAGCAGCCAGCGCCTTTAATGAATAACAACACCCACAGAAATCCACATAATTGTTGCGCAGGGGTGTTGCCGTCCTTCCCTCCATTGGACCATCAGCAGCTTACAAACCACACAAAAAGCTGTCACTTTACAACGGTCGCAGAGAGATGAAAGAAAGCTACATAACTATACTTCTAAACAAAAAGTGAAAGTACCTGTATCGCCGGCTTCACGCCGGCGTATTGCAGACTCAAGTCCACGTCGACGTAGGGCCGGCGACTGCCGTCATGCGTCCCACTGCAGCGCAGCAAGAAGCAGCGCTCGTGTATGGTGAGGGAACTGCCTTCGTTGCAGTAGGAACTGACAAACTCGTCCACGTCATCAGTGGGTACCAGCTTGCGAAGGTCCAGGCTACAGATACCTGCGAAAAAGATGTGAAGCTAAACCGAGAGACATCGAAGTAGTCAGACAGAGAGAGAGAGAGAGAGAGAGAGAGAGAGAGAGAGAGAGAGAGAGACGTGTAGCTGTAGCGAATTGTTGTAGTATGTCGTAGCCTCGCGGACACTGGCTCAATTTCCTTCCAAGAAAAATGCAGATGAAAGGTTGTCTAAACAAATGTAAATGTGTGAGTGGGAATAGATGTAGGTAGTCCTACACTGACATGCCAAGACCACTGATGAGATAGATCGCAGCGCGCAGGTACTGACAAGCATATAAGAGAGTGTTGAACTGCGCGCATGTAGCCGCCCATTCACCACTACGGACCTATCTGCGTGTCTCCGGCGCGCAGCGAAGCTACCAGGTGTGCGCACTGCGAGAAGTAGCGGCGCAGCTGCGGCAGCTCCGTGCGCAGGCGCAGGGACGTGCGCGTGTTGAACTGCGCGCTGCCGACACGCCCCGTCCATTTTACGCCTACCCTACGGATTACAATAATTACATAAAAGCTCATCATCTCAAACATGTATCATTGATTTGATTTTAAAAATCTACAATACCACTAGTACGAGGTGCAGTCTGCATTGCAGCCAAATTGGGACGGCACGGCCGAGAAAGTAGTACTCGCTCAGGTTATGCCACCGTAAAATGTCAAATGACAGCGATAAGGGCGAATCACGACCAACTAGACCGACTTACCTATTTACAAATTGGGTCCCTAACGATTCTTAGCCAAATGGAGCCTTTTGTAGACTGTACATATTATTATCCTCGAAACTTTAACACATAACTTTTACATATCACATATCCACCTCAGAGCTAAATAAAATACTGTGTGAATATAGTGCGTACCTGTCGGTCGTTATGTTGTGAGTGAACACAGAGTAGGATACAACCAATTTAGTATCGTTGTCCCTCTCATCTGGCGGTAGCAACTGCAATGTAAATTTTTTTTTACCTCGTGATGAATTAGACAAAACCGGACGTAATTTATGTAATTTTAGTCCGCAAACTGGTGAAATTAATACAGAAAGTGTATTATTTATTCAAATATGAATCATTCAATAACATGAATTTTCATCAAGAAGTGGCGATACATTATATAAACTATAAAACATTTAGAAGGTGAATTGGTTCAATTTTTTAATGTTGGTGGTGGCACAAATTCGCTCGCGTATGTAGACATACATTTAGGAAGAGGTACTGCCATGCTGCATAGGATGAGGTAGTGCCATGCATAGTGCATGACACTACATCCTCCGGTATATCCTCCATATGCAACGGAATTGGACCAGCACGACCGGGGAGGTACCTCGCGCTCACATAATACCGCCGTAAAGTGATATCTTCAGTGTCGCGTTTCGTGTGGTTTGTGAGTAGCCGGTGGCCCATTGGGGGGAGGGGCGGTGAATGAGGCAACGCATGGGCATAGCAATTATGTGGATGTTCATGGGCGTCGGTAGTCATCAAAAGACACCGATTTCTCGTTTGCCCCCAAATTAAAAAAAAAACATGTGACTCAGGCTAGAGCCGGACGGTGGCTTGGACCTCCGCCATTTTCGGCGAGTTCACTTATGAGGAAACAGTAGGTCTGGTTATATTTTATTATTATTTACTTTCTGTTTTATATGCACGTATATGTAGAAATGTATATCAGAGTATGTCCTGATTAATCTAAATAAATTATATTTTATTCTATTCTAAAAGGATAAGCAGCCTTGGCCTAGGGCCCCACCATTGTTGAAGCCTTGTCATTGCGGTAGGGCTCAGTAGCCTGCGGTGAAGCCAATTGGGACGAGGTGGTTCCTCTTTGTACCCTTTACTACAAGAAGGATGGACTGAAGAGCAGGAGGAGGAGGCGCTCTTTGTACACATCTTATAAGAAGAGGGGACAGGAGGAGCTGCTTTTGTACACATCTTATAAGAAGAGGGGACAGGAGGAGCTGCTTTTGTACACATCTTATAAGAAGAGGGGACAGCAGGAGCTGCTTTTGTACACATCTTATAAGAAGAGGGGGCAGGAGGAGCTGCTTTTGTACACATCTTATAAGAAGAGGGGACAGGAGGAGCTGCTTTTGCTCACGGGGCAAGGGGCGAGGATGTGAACCTCACACCATTGCAAGGTCCCAAAGTTGCTGGGGTTGGCCTGTGGTGCGGGCCCCACACACCATTGGACCCGGCTCAGGACGTAAATGAGTCAACAATAAAGTGAAAAGCCTTGCCCAAGGGCCAAGACATAAAATAAGTACATTTCTCTCTTTCCTAAAGCTAAAAGTTCAGTAGAATAATTACCAAATCCACATTCTCCACGGAGCCTATAACAATTCCCAGCAGGAACAGTCGGTGGCCGCTGCCGATCTGTATGAGGCCCTCGTCACAGATCAGCTGCGGTTGAAGATCTGGAGACGACACCATCCTCTTGCTCTCGGCTATGTATTCATCTGAAATGTATAAATTCTAACACGGATATAGATGTTACTTGTCAAGTACCTACTCGCCACGAATATCATATGCATGAAAAGAACACACCACACTAAACGCGACACCATAGCTGTCACTTTACACTTGTATCGTGTAAGGGAGAGGTCACATCTCCCCGGCCCAATTCTTGGCAATTGTTGACCCAAAATGAGACTAAGGCAGCAAAGCAAACCTTTGAGTTTGTGAGCATCATTTACATTAGTAGTTAGCAGGCAAGCTTTTTATTTTTATAGTATAGAGGGACAAGTAAGACCACCGTCAAGCTATGAAAGAGGTAATGGCCTTGTAACACCACTTTGCAAGTGAAACTTTTAGATTTAACTCAAATACCTGTGACAAGTACAAATGCCAGCTGGGGCATGCGATATCATCTCCCCCAACATGGTCCCAGAATTACTGTGGCCGAGGGGCGAAGTCAATTAAACCGAAAGGGCTGCTCTTTATACCACTCTTATAGGAGGGGAGGAAAGAGCAGGGCTGTCATGTGGTGCTAGATAACCCCTTTGTGGAGATTATGTCAGTATTTTATGGTACCGACTGGTCATCGAGGTGTACTTGCGGCGGCTTTAGTAGTTTCGGTTAATTCATCATTATCAGCCCTTATCGGTCCACTGCTGGACATAGGCCTCTTTCAATGAACGCCAAGACGACCGATCTCCTGCTACTCGCATCCATCCCGGACCGGCTACTGCACGGAGATATTCTTTCACCTGGTGAACGGTCCACCAACACTTCGTTTTCCCAAACGCGGCCTCCACTCCAGAACCTTACTGGCCCATCTGCCATCTGTTCTTCTGAGTGTGTGACCAGCCCATTGCCACTTTAGCGAGCCTATTCTTCGCGCGATATCGGATAATTTATTCCTCTACCCTATGACTTCGCTACGAATTCTGTCGGACAGAGAAACACCCAATATAGGACATTCAATAGCCCGTTGAGTTACCGCAAACTTGCGGACCAGTCCTAAATTATGAGGCCATGCTTCGGTTCCGTAGGCCATCACGGGGAGAACGCATTGATTAAGACTTTTGTCTTCAAGCACTGCTGTATAGGCTTTTATTAAGTTAGATTTTCGGCACATCCCCGTACCGTAGCCGATGACTGCGCAAAAATACGAGAAAAGAAAAGCAATATACGTTCGCGTATTCCAAGACGTACCATACACATAACAAGAGTTTACATGTCGGCTAAACATTTCTTTCTAATCCTTTAAACAACAACAGCCACACTTCTTCACGCCAGTAGGCAGAGACATTCGGGCCACATATCGCGATCCATACATATTTGTCTTGTTTCCTCCAAATTATTTATCTACTTATTATTCTCTACACACAAACAACCCTCCGCAAACCCGAAGCCCCTTAACACTACCTTCGGACATGACTATTGCTGCCATTTCGTTCAGGTAAGTTGTAAATAGCTCACCTAATGTTAGCAGCATGGGCCGTGCTGTTGTGTGGTTTTTATCCGTAGTAGGATGTGCTATTTCATTGGTGTGAAACATTCGAAGCTCATTGCGCTGAAAATTACATAAAAATTTACATTAAAATGTGTTAGAAGGAGAGATTTATATTTTTTACACCGTGTATGGACAAGGAGCAATGGGAGCCATTTTGTATGAAATTATATAATATTAATATGTAATATAAATAATGCATTAAGCAATAGTGTTTTTATCAACTATCATTACCCTCGTCTGCAGCAATGCACCATTTATATTGGCTTCTGCTATGTGATGATACTATATGTTATGGATGAGTGGTGGTTATCAATTATTATCAGATGACATCTGCTTATATAAAAAATAATAATAATTGAATAAAAAAGAAGAGTTTCTTTGTTTGGTTGAATACCCAAATTTTGGGAAATATGGCTCCAATGTAGAAAAACTTTTAGTGTTTCATTAGGGGACGCTGGAGGCTATATACCATCACAAGGTATCGTAAACAGAAGTGGTTTATGGTAGTCACGCGGGGGACATCGTAGTGCACTGACAGTCTAGTCATACCATAGACAGGAAAACTTACTGGTGTTGGAGTATTTACTCTATCCTCAATAGACAGGCTCATAAGCAGCTGTGGATGGCAGCATTTCCCTTCCGACTTCACTCCAAGCAGCCTGTGCCACGAATGCTTTACCTGTAATATATTTCACAAATATATTATTAACATTGTTATTAAACTAGCAGCGCATCCACATACTCCACCAAAAACGCCTTAGAGGTGATATTTCGTAAAATTATTTCCTAGCGGGGATGTCTCAACCCAAATGACAAATTCGTATATGTTATTATTTCGGAGACTTCGTGATTAATCAGTAAATGAGCATTGAGGGGCGTCTTGTTTTTTCTTTGTTTATTTATGATGAAATGGACACATGTCGATTTCTCTAAACGGTGATGTCGCATTTTAAAGCAATGTTTTTGTAAGCATAGCGGCAGGAGGTAGGGCTTTACGGGTTTCCGTCGACAAGGGTCATGAGGGAAATTCAAAATACCAATACTCGGCTTACGTAACACTTAAATGAAACAGTGTGAATATACTTAGTCTGGCCATAATACTCCGACCGACCGACTCCTTGAGCACATAGAAATGGCTACAAATTCTGTGCTGAAACAGATTCCAACCGCAGAGATCGTGATACTTGGTGATGATCGTGGGGATCATGCGGGAATTATGTTCTCATGCTTTGGAATATGGTTTGACACAATTGTTATCAACGTCCACGCGAATCCCAGACGTGGAAGACCATACTCCCTCCCTGTTGGACATTCTATTTACCTACCATCCGGAAAGCTACCCGGTTTCCGTCAATTCTCCTTTGGGCTCGTCGGACGTCGAAGCACGGCCGGATTTTGTAGGCTGTCGTCGCGTCTCGCACTACAGGTCCATGGAGGCGGATTTGTTTCTCTCTGGATACCCCTGACGCCATTGCGGAGTCTGTCCCTGATGTGGTGACTCAGGGAATGGAACTTTTCATACCATTCTTTGTGGTGCCGATTGGCGGCAAGTCGCAACCTTGGTTCGGACGTTGGTCCTGTAGGTTGGCAGTTCGCCGTAAACAGGAGTGTTACCATGCGTATGCATCTACGGCGAGTTCACAGGATGCAAATACCAGAGTACTAAAGAAGGAGTATATTTCTGCCTCTAGGTCCTTCAAAAAAATTTATTGCCCAATCAAAGTCAGAGCACGTAAGCAAAATTGGCGAAAGACTAGTTCGCCTTCCTTCAGGAACCTGTGCATTCTGGTGAGGGACCAGACTGTTTTAGGGAATTTGGTAAGCCATCTCTCCCTTCTTTACAACCAAATGACGACCGACACTTCACGGTCACGGTTTTCGCCGTGTACGTTTAGCTGGTGATCTTCTCATTTATTTAACGCACTGATGGGCGGAGGCAGTTGAAACCAAGGGGAGGCATTGGCGGTTAGTTTGGATGTAGTGAAGTCCTTTGATCGGGTGTGGCACAAACCTCTCCTTTCAAAGTTTTATTCATACGGACTTCCCGGGAAATGATGCGATTGGATTACTAGCTTTTTGAAAAATCGCCCTTAAATTTGTCAACGCTGGTGCTCCGCAAGGCTGTGTTCTGTCCCCTACGCTGCTTCTTCTGCATATCAATGACATGCTGCAAACTAGTGGCCTTCATTATTAAGCAGATGATTGCACTAGGGATGCTCTATACGCTGGCCGTGCCAATATTTCCCGGGAATACGTCAACGAGTATCGGAACAAACTTGTGTCTGAAGTCGAGGAATTGTTATCCAATGTCTCGGAATGTGGTCGACTAAACTTAGTCCAATTTAACCCCCATAAGACACAACTTTGCGCGTTTACCGCTAAAAAGTCACCCTTCGTCGTATCTTCTCGTCTTCAGAATACCTAC
Source organism: Eumaeus atala (assembly GCA_017140195.1). Taxonomy (NCBI): domain Eukaryota; kingdom Metazoa; phylum Arthropoda; class Insecta; order Lepidoptera; family Lycaenidae; genus Eumaeus; species Eumaeus atala. Next base: position 48,864 of record JAFELO010001242.1, on the reverse strand, counting down.
CTATCGGTCTCAGCTAGTATCGGAATACCTGGTGTCGACATATCGAGTAACGTTCGGTTCCGCGGTCATTTGGAAGCGAAAGCTAAATTGGCCTCAAAGAAGCTGGGAGTGCCCAATAGGACGAGGCAGTAATTCAATCCAGCCCATCGGGTGAAACTTTACAAGGCGCAGATCCGACCACATATGGAGTACTGCTCCCACCTTTGGGCAGGGGCCCTGCAATATCAGCTCGTTACATTTGAATGCATACAACGTAGAGCGACTCGAATCGTTGACCACCAAGTTATTTCCGGACAGCTCGATTCTTTGGTCCTACGAAGAGATGTCGGTTCGCTGTGCGTCTTTAATCGTATTTTTAATGGGGGTGTTCCGAGGAATAGTTCTGCTTAACACCAGCAGCAGAACTGCATCTTTGGATATCGCGACATAACTCCAAGTTCCACACCCATTACCTGGATGTCCGTAAATCCACAAACGATACTTCGTACCGAGCACAACTATACTGTGGGACCAGCCGCCTCCCTCGGTATTTCCGATCCGATACGACTCAGAGGTCTTTAAGAAAAGAGCATACATAGGGAACAGCCCTACAAACCGGCAACGTGTCTGTAAGTCGCCTGGTGTTACAGATGTCTATAGGCAGCGGTAGTCACTACCCACTTGCTGCCCCCTGTCTCATAAAAAATGCAATTTTTAAAACTCTCCATACATTTGGTATTTGCGAAATGTTTGTGTTCTGGGCTATTAATAGGGACAATGAGACTTCCTCTGTTTGTGACAGGCAAAGATCTGACCGTCTACGTAGTTTTCGTACCAAAGGTAAGTAAAAAAAGATAAAAAAAAAAAGTAAGGTGGTCAAAGCAGTAAGACAAAGAATTAGGAGAAACCCTGATTGAAAGCAAAAGATAGCACCTGGAACCATGTAGCATATTTTAAGAGATGCCTAAGGACTTGCAGCCTATAAGGGATGCACTGGTCATTTCTTAACTGATAAATTAAAGACGAATAGGGTGGTAAAATCGAAACAACTACTGAAGTGGTATGCAAAAGAAGGTCACAGAAAAATTTGGTTTACAGATGAGAATTTTTACAAATGAGCAACATTATAACAAACAAATATACTGTATTTATGCTCAAAGCACTAAGGAAGCTTCCCAATTAGTCGACAGAGTGCAGCATGGGCATTATCTGACTTCAGTGATGGTTTGGTGGGATATGAAGGAGTCACCAATCCATATTTTTCACAATTCAAAACATCGGCACAATTGTATCAAGATACCATTCTTGAGGATGATTAAGCCCCTTAATAACATTTCTGTAATAAGTTCTGGAGTAGAGGCCGCATTAAGAAAAAGGAAGTGTTGGTTGACCATTCATCAGGTGGGAAGACGACCTCCAATCAGTAGCCGGTCTGGGATCAATGCGATGCGAAGAGTGGAAGGAGATAGGTTGTCTTGGCGTTCATTAAGAGAGGCCTATGTCCGGTGTAGTGTAGTAGTGGCCCAATAAGGGCTAAAAATGATGATGATGATAATGACAGTCTTGTATTACAAAGTTGTATGTAATTAAGGTAGGATAAAGATTTTATGCCATTATGTCTATAGATGTACTCACATCAACTACCCTTGAGGCTGGACATGGTTGTGCTGCAAGTAGGCTCAGAAGTAAATAACCTACTTTTTCTTTCCGACCTTCTGTATGACAAGTGAACACTTCCACTTTCACTGGTACATTTTGAACTCGAAGACTGGAAATTGAGAAAAAGTAATTAATTTAATATTCTATAAGTTAGCTAATCACTTATTACGTTTTAAGATTATTATTAGATAAATCACTCAAAGACATTTATATTTGTTTAAGTGAAGATACTAAAGCTTAGAAATTTATGAGCCAATGTGTACACTAATCATCGGAAATATCCCTATGATTATATTTCTCGCCTTAAAGAAACATAGAATCTAAATGTTTTCAATGCAGAAGTATAATTACAGAGAAACTTCTGGGGAAGGTTAGGTTTTCCAATGATTGTACAACCATATATCATTTAAAACACATCCTATACCTATATTAAATTTGTTTTTGTAATTGAATCTAATAAGATTTGGCTCAAATACACCAACCTTCGAAATCTACGCTTGTCCGCCTCCCAAACAAGTTCAGCGTCAAAAACGGGCGCATGAGCAGGCACAACCGGGTCTGTTTCTAATATATAACCATTTAGGGAGCCACTAACAACAAAAGAAGATCTTAAAAATCCAAATCCAAGCCCTGAAATTTGAAAAACAATATATTTAGATTTACAGTTCATAATAGTTTTTAACTTCTATTTATAAATGTATATACCCGTTATAATAGCAATTACCTTCCCTAACATTAAGAACTATTTGAATAGTGGGACCCTTAAGTTCATCCATTAATACTTTATTTACAAAACAATAAAATAACCAAGTTCAAAAATTCAAATTTTGACATGTAAACAAATTTAGATCTAAATTTAAAATTGACATTTGACATAACGAGTGACAGTAGATGCCAATTTATTTTATAAAAAAGTAGGCATGAGAATGATTGATACTTAAATGGTTTTCATTCAATGAAATTTAACAAAAAAGTACCTATGATGTACATGTATGTATGTGTAACATGTGAAGTTAAACTTCATTGGCAATGATTTTTCTACTGCTCAGTTTACCTGAGTGTTAACAGCATACGACGTTACGTGAATAATAATTATTAGCATCGCGTATCGATGTTGTGTATCGATACATCACAATGCGAAACATCTATATTTTGTATCGATGCAATTTAATACGATATGTGGCGATATTGAATAGCTTCGCGGGCATATTAATATCATAAATATTGTGCCACATAAAATAATAAATATTTAATCAAATAAATGTTTAAAAAGTGATAAGGGTATGCAGGTACATTTAAATATTTCAATGTTTGTTGAATATATACTTCATAGTCTTTCAACCACGTCAAAGTGAGCCCAAAGAACGAATGGGTGACATTTTTAAATGATATTTACGATCTCTTGAAGAAAAGGAAGGATATTGTATATAGATAATAGCAAAGAAAAAATAATTGGACTGATTTAAGTAAGTTGCCATTGCATTTAGCTGTTGTGGCTACTTCAGTTCCTTCCGAAAGATTCGTTTCTTTAGGATGTTATACTATAGGAAGTCGTAATAGGCAAAAATCTGACCGGTTATTTAACATTTTACACGCCAATCAGTAATATCTATAAATGGCTGTTATTATGTAGGGCTATTTTAATATTATGTATCACTTTTGTTTATCTTTGTTAAATAGAAAGGTTATTTTAATACCTTATTATTTTTATTTTATAGTATATCAAAAATATCGTATGTATCAATACAAAGTGATACGATAATATCGTGTATCGATACTAACGCTTATGATACGTTATAATTCACTATATCCGTAGAAGCAATTTTTGGGGATCCATACTCCAAGGTAATTATTGCTCTAACAGTCTTAACATAAAGTCTATTTTTAAATTATTAACGTATGACGCTTCAATTTTCGTAGCAATCAGTATGATATCGTTTGCACTTTCTAACATCTTAGAACACTATCGTCGCTGCACGATCGTTTTGTGAATAAGAAGAAGTAGGAAGATAGTTAGCAGATGCGTTTCATACTTAGATAATCTAAAGATTTATGATTATGCATTTCATATGAAATTGCTTATGAACATATATTTTTTAGGCATGGAACATTCCACGCTTTAAAAAAAAGCGAACAAGTGAAACACTTGGGGCCCGTTTCACCAGTCTCAATTATAGTCATGACTAGCCTATTGCGAGCATAAAGAGATAAATCACGAGTTTCGGTTCACAGGTTACGAATAGAAGGAACTGCCAAATTAGACATTACATATCTTCATTGTATTACAAAAATTTTAGAAGTGAAACATATAGTGTATAAAAATATACCCTCGCATCAAATCCCGGCTTCGACCATGAATAAAGTGATCGGATTGTTACCTAAACAAATTATGCATTAAAACCTTACTCGATAATCGCAGGAACCGCATGAATATCCGTTTCGTATATTTTGTCAAAATCGATCACATATAGAGATAAAGCTTTTGGGTATTCTGTTTTTATTATGTGGTGTTCCACAGATCCTCTGCCTTTTATTATGTGGTGATTCACAGATCCTGGCCCCTGTTATTCACAAATAACAGGGGCCAGGTTGTCACCTTAATAAATTATACACTAAAACCTTGAGATTAATTATATCCATTGGAGAAAAACGTATGAAATCCATAGATATCAGAAAGAAATGAACAGATGAAGAAACAGATTTTGTATAAAGTGAACTACTTCACTTTATACAAAACCTGTTTCTTCATGACAATGACCTATGGCGCTCTATGGAAGTGGCCTACGTCCGGCAGTGGACGCCGTACAGCTGATGACAATGATGATGAACGAAACATTTAAGTTTGTAACGGTTTTTTTTTTCGCCACAATCGTGATTTTCCTATTTTTGTAGTTTGTTGTTATAGCTTCCACAAAAACACAATTCTGCAAAATTGCTAACTACTTATCTATAATGGCTCATGAGATACAGCCTGTGATCAGACGGATAACCGCCAGGTGGGCAGTAGTCATAATAATTCAGTCCAGTTTTAACCCTTTGGATCCTGAAAACAGTCAAAATATAGGTTGATACATGCCGCATTTTAAATTATATTTTTTGTACAATTTCCTCTTTCTAAAATCCGGCGTCTGCTGTCACCTGTGTTTCCGGAAACATAAAAATATTATATCCTCTACTCTTTAGATCTTTAGTATATCTCTTGTACCTAAGAAGAACGAATTATAAAATAATTTAATTATTTATAAAATTTCAATTTTAATTTGTAGTATATCTCTATTTTGTAGCAACTTTGTGGAGGATTAATAAAATATATTGAATTTTGATTTGATAAGTCACTCATCACTCAAGTAGTCTGTTCTCAGATCACGGCTTTATTGTTGTTTACAGTTTAGTGTTTACGAAAGTTTTACACAATAATAATTTTAATAATATGAAACAATGAAGAAATTCTTAAAAGAATATAAATTTAGAAGTGTTAGCAGAAACACTCCCAATAATATCAATCGGTATAAATTATGGTACACGTTCAATTGTTAACTTTTTATTTTAACTCTGCTTCTACCCTTCATAAATTATTGTGATTCTGTGATTTGTCGAAACGCAGTTTTATTAAATAGGTAACAAGTTTTGATTTGCAATTACGAATGGCGACCTTTCGGTAATAAGTTTTTACCTACTCTACTCGGCAGTCGGCACTCGCTAGTTTCGTAGTTCGGCAAAATCAGCAGTCACCAGTCTGCATTCGCTGTTCAGTGCGTACTGTGTTTATTATTCATTGTTGTGAACCAGACGAGAAAGACGCGCGAGGCTTGACCGGCGCGGATGAAGTGGATCATCGGAGCGCGACGAAAAGTAATTTGTACAAAAAACCGAATTCAACTCGTTGCTATTGCCGTGTTCGTGATGTTTTGTTTGACCGCACAATATATCGGTGGTCATTGTGGCTAGACGTTTTTTAATACTTGTACTTAACGCGCCGGTGTCTGGTAATGTTCGGTGTGTCGACTACTTGACTTCCATTAACAATCGTTTTATAGAAGTTACAACAGTTTATTCAAGAAATTGATGTGCAAAAATACCCAAAGTGGATACGTTACCTGAAATGGGAGTTTTTAAATGGCTGCGCCGGTAAGTACCTATCGAGATATATATTTTCACTAACTCAATTCCCAAGGAAAAAACTAATATTCGTTTGTTTAGAAAATATTAATGCATACCTCATTTAGTTAATTGTTTTATGTGTCGAATACTTTTAATTATTCTATGATCCACCTCTGATACACCTACCTTACAAAGTTACAATCCAAAAATGTATATTTTTTTAAATTCTGTTTCGTTTCGTCGATATTTTATTGTATAATTAGGCGTTTATTATCCACTTTTATTTCTATATCCCGTGATTCGTAATTAACTTATAATATAATCACACCAATCTATGAAACTCATATTCGGTAGTATATGGTAGGGTTTGAAATGAAGTAAAATCCAAAGTGAGTAAAATCCAAAAAGCCAATGTTTTCTTTAGGTATCCTTGCATTCTGCAAGGTGCTTTAAAGTATTTAGATACTTTAAGCATTGGCTATCTACATGATAACTTAATGTTGACGATCACTATATCTATTCACTAATATATGTATACCACTCTGATTATTCACGACGTCTCGGAAACTATAACACCTGCAAACTTGAAATTTAGTTGGTGGCTTGGTGGTTACAGACATCCGCTAAGAAGAAATGTTACGAAAATCAAACTTACGGGGTTGTATTTGTAGTCCCCAGGTGCGTACATAGATAATATTTGTATACTGGAAAGCGTATTTGAGGTGGAGTACGGATCAAACCGCGAGTATTTTTATCCATTACCTCATTGTGGAATATCGTACCTAGATAATACCTATGAAAACACGAATTAATATTTTTATTTTAGGTAGGTATTAAAAATAATTGCGAAGTAAGTTTATTATAGTATCTTGTTTATGGTATAGCAAGCGGGCGGTATAATTCGTAGGTACCTACTCTATAAAGCATGTTGAAGAATAACACTCTCGGTATATTGTTATTAACAGTATTGTTAAAATCTGCTTAGCTGTCTAGATACAAAATTTCCTTATGGAAATGAGAAATCGAAACTTGACCGCTATCGTTCAGTAAAGTCCGCACAAATAGAGGTTATGTATAGGTGTTTCCCATTCCCCATCAATTGATCCATTCCTCCAAGGAGCAATCCAGAGTCTCACAAACCGCACGAATGACGAAACGCGATACCATCATCATCATTATTAGCCTTTATCGGTCCACTGCTGGACATGCCCTCTTTCGCCTCTGGAGGCCGCGTTTACTAAAACGAAGTGTTAGTCGACCGTTCACCAGGTGGGAAGACGATCTTAGCGCAGTAGCTGATCCGGGATGGATGCGAGTAGCAGGAGATCGGTCGTCTTGGCGTTCATTGAAAGAGGCCTATGTCCAGGGATACCATAGCTACCTTTTTTTTTCTCTCTAGTAACATGCAAGCGAGAGGTAGTGTCATAGACACAAGTCACAGCGAACAATTCAGATTTACAAACCTGCTTAGCTGCCTAAATACAAAATAACAGTAAAGTGAACTTTCATTGATGTTCATTGCAATTTGACGATAAGCAATTGTCTAGTGGTTTTTATAATTGATAGGCTTGCGTTTGACCTCTACCTCACCTGATGGAAAATGATGAAGAACGCGTGCCCAGAAGGTTCTCTCCTATTCTCTCTTGCTTTGGATATCCCCAAGTTGTAGGTTTCGGAAGCACAGAAGCTGGTAATTGATTCCAAATTTTTGCGTACGTATAATTAAGCGTATTGTAGAAGTTATTCCGTTATATTCTATCCTTGGTTCGTTCCGCGACTTGGCGTTGTCTGTACCTTCCCGGTTGTTGTGTGTTGTGCAATGTAACAATGAGACCTTACCCTACCTGGTTGTTGTACATTGAGACTACCCTACCCGGTTGTAAAACACGAATCGGCTGCAATGTAACAATGACACGTAATTTAATACGGATTTTTTCAAATCCTATTCGTCAAGTAGAATTAGCTTAACGTAGGTAGGTAATTAGCTAAGGCAATGACTCCGCATAACGGTCGCGCACTGGCAACAGATGGGGGTTAGCCGATATGATTACAGAGTGAAAATCGCGTTAAAATATGAAGTCTAGAATGCTAAGTGGACCTACGTCACGCTCACGGCTTGATATCATCTGTGGCATAATTTTCCGCTGCAAAAATGGGGAGTCCACTTTATACGATAGGGGAAAAAATCTCTACCTCACGTATCCGAAATGAAGTTATGGCTATGCCGTCAAGTTTTGTGCGGTTTGTGAGTATAGATTTCATGATCATCATCATCAGCCGGACGACGTCCGTTGCTGGACATAAGCTTCCCCATATATCGTCATCGGTAACGGTCACATATAGATTTATTAAAGTTATTATTTCTTAAAGAGCAACGCAACGGTACGATGTCTAGATGTGAGGATTTGGAGGGAAAACAGATTGTCTCGGCATCAAGAGAACATACTCGTTTGCGCCCTATGCTATAAAGTAGGGGTGGTGGACCGGTCACCCACGAACGAGAGTTCGGCTGCGAACGATAATTCCAGAGTAGTTCACGGTTCATGCTTGGAGTGATTCTATTTCCATTAAAATTTCAACAAGTACTTAAACGTAGATCCCGGAGGACGCGGTCGGTAAATCTGATCTGCGATATTTTTTGTTTATAGAACAGGGGGGCAAATGGGAAATCGAAGTCTTTTTTACGACTACCGACGCCCATGCACATCCACATAATTACTGTGTTAATATAGTTGACACAATTCTATAAAGAAACCAGTTTACCATTTAGAGTTGAATGGGAGTGACGAGGTATAACTTTTATCGTTTACGAAAACAAGGACTTGTGCTATGTAATTTTTCATTCAATAGTGAAAGTGAGTGTACCTACAACAAAAATTTGCGTTTCCATTATTAATTTGCTTTGCAGGAATTTACTTGATAATGTACTTCGTTAAAACTATAGTTTCGACGAACTTCACTTCGAAACGTAAAGCCTTGCGAACCTCTTCACTGGGAACTTTCTTACGCGTACTTGGTACTTCCAAATACGATCCGCGCGCCTAGCTCAAATAATACCGCCGTACCGGTTAGGTATTTTGACAATATCGCGCGCGAGTCTTTTCACCCGTCAGAAGGTGAAGGGGGGACGTCTCCCCGATCATGATCCTCTTCATGAGCTAAGCGTTCACATCAGCGCCGAGGCCATTTTACCTAACACACGCGAGCTGCCCCCGACGTCAGAGTCGACCTCCCGGTCCCTCGGGTCATGATGATAATAGTAACATTAGCTGTTACAAACACTCTTCATATAGGGATGCATCTCTCCTATCTGCGGGAGAGAGCCCCCTCTCGGTACCCCTTTTCACGCCCTACCTAGTTTCGTTGCCAGACGAGCACTATTAGCAATTTGATGAAGCTGTATTGGAATTAGATAATTCGATCCTGTATGCCTCTTACTTAACTTCTGATTTCTCGTCTGCCCCTATACTAGTAAAAAGTGAAATATAAAAAAGTTCTTTATATGTAGAAGCTTTTATTAAAAAAATAACCTCTTTACCCCTTTGACTCCTTAAAGATTTAATTAATCAACCTATAGCCGTCCACTGTTGAGCGTAGGCCTCCCCATAGAGTATCAACCATCCCCATTTTTTTTTTGTTGACGAAGGGAACTGGGTGGGGTCCAGCTCTGTGTGGGGCTCGCGGCACACCATAGAGCCCAATACCCACAAAAATCACCGAGACTGCCACTGGTACCGCCTTTGGTGAGGTGCCCCGGAACAACAAATCATCAGAGCACTTAGACGGCTAGTCAGATCCCTAAGAGACCGACGTCGCCTCCACGTATGGGGTTGTCCCGCACCACAGGACAAGCCCACCTACTTTAAGACAGTGCAATGGGGGGAGGTGCCCATCCTCGCCCCTTGCCCCATGCGCAAAAGCGTCTCCTCCTTTTTCTCTTTTGCCCCCTCTTATTATAATATGGGTACAAAGAGCACCCGCCCCCTCAATTCTATTGTTCAATTGGGTTCGCCCAAGGTGTCTGGGTTCTCTCCAGGCCACTAAGACCCACCGCCAAGACAAGGCTTGAACCGTGGTGGGGAACCATCTCGATCCTGTACAGCCCAGATCCATCCGTCGCCCGCCGCCTTTCATAAGTCGCCACTCCACCGAACAACAGGCCGTCCCACACTAGGCTTTGCCCACATGCGGTCTGCATTCAGTCATTTGTCGGCTACATCGGCTATCAGTACGTCCGGAGGCATGATAAATCCCCCAAATGCACGAAAACCTGAGTTTGTTAAGGATTTGTCTAGAAACTAAATGAGAGCATGTAAAAACTTAATTTTAAAAAGCAACTTTGAATGTGAATAATCCGTAGCCATGAAGCAATAAAAACCGGCGGAACAAACTCAGCGATCTAAAACAAGCTCTACAATATAATCCGTTAAAGAGTTTTGATAGTACTTTAACACAAAAAGTGTTGTGAACTCGTGTGCTACGTGCTAACGGCAGTACGTATATTAATATCTGCATTATTCGCCCGGTCGAGTATCCATCTTGGTTATTCCGTTATCGACCTATATCCATATAAAACGGAAAAGTTAATTATGTAAACATACTGCTTTTTTCCGGACCTAAACTTCTGCTGTGGAAGCGAAGAGAAGCCCAATACTGCTTCATGGGATTGCTATGAGTGCTCGTCTGGCGACGAGATTAGGTTTTACGACGGAAGAGGGTCCAAACCCCCTCTCCCGCAGATTGGAGAGATGCATACTGATATGACTGTTCGTAACAGCTAATTTAACTATTATCTATTATATATCATGGCCAGAGGGACCGAGAGGTCCCTCATACCCCGACGAGCCAAAACGACCTCGGCGCTGACGTGAATTTTAGCTCATGGAGAAGATCATGGCTAGGGGGGGAGTCCCCCTTCTCCTTCTGACGGGTGAAAAGAGTCGCGTGCGATCGTCTCAGAATACCTAACCGCTACGGCGTTATTATTTGAGCTAGGCAAGTCGCGGATCGTATTGGGTAAAGATACTGCACTATCGTGTTACTACATCGAACGCTCCAAATCGAAAATAGCTTTGGCAAATGATAAAATTTCCCGATTCTACTTAATATTAATGGTAAAGGCCTAGAATTCTACTTCCTAAATGAATGCTACTGGTATTATAAATGCAAAAGTTTGTACGTTTGTTTGATATTCGTTTGCTCGTGAACTGCTGAACGGATTCTGGGTGAAATTTGGCACATATATTCTATAGATTACAACAGAATGAAAGGATTTTGTGTCGGTGTGCGAGGGCATCGGAAAAATCACTCATAATGTCTCCAAAACGCCTTAAAGTAGGTGCTTATAAATTTAATTACTTTTATATATTTTTAGACGATGTCTTTGATATCACAGACCTCATCTACAGTAAGGTATATAGAAAGCTGTGCTATGCTTGAAATCCACTGATTAGGCCTGAGCGCTGATTGTCTGTTAGGTATAGATGAATAAGTTATCTATTTGTTTGATTCTCTTTTTGTGGTGAGCTGAAAGCCAATGTCTCCATTGTCACTGGTGTGAAGGTTAAGACCGCGTCTTGGTGTATGTCTGTGGATTGGCGCTGTGACTTGATCTAATAAATCGTGTTTCATGTTCATATTCTATAAGACTGGGCTAGCCGTGCCTCGCAGTTTTGCCAGTGTCAAATCAATCCCGAAGGTGTCGTCTATAAATTAAGGGGGGGGGGGGGGAGCTCGGGTGTCGAGACTTCTCTCACCAAAATTAAAACAAAATCTCACGTAGAGCGGAATGGTTTTCGGGATAAAAATATTTTTTAATAATATAGACAATTTTTCTATTCCCGATTGTGATTATGTATATAAGACCAAAACATGGCCTCCTAATTTAGAACTGCTTCGCAAGTTTGCGGTAGCTCAACGGGCTATTAAACGTGCTATGTTGGGTGTTTCCCTGTCCGACAGAATTCGTAACGAAGTCATAAGGCAGAGAACTAAAGTATCCGCTATCACGCGACGAATAGGCTCGTTGAAGTGGCAAAGGGCTGGTCACACGCTCAGAAGATCAGATGGCAGATGGGCCAGTAAGATTCTGGAGTGAAGGCCGCGTTTAGGTTAATGAAGTGTTGGTGGACCGTTCACCAGGTGGGAAGACTATATCCGTGCAGTAGCCGGTCCGGAATAGATGCGAGTAGCACGAGATCAGTAGTCTTAGACGTAGGCCTTTCCTAGTCAACACCATGTTCAGCAGACTGATAATGAAAAAAATGATATGTATTTTATGTGTGAAACATACATATCAAGTTTCACATGTATATTAATATTATAAAACTGAAGAGATTGTTTAGTTAAATGCCCTACTCTCAGGAACTACGGTACCGATATTCAAAATTCTTTTAGTGTTAGATATAGTATATTTATCGAGGGACAGACGGTGAGCTGGCGTGAAGAGCTGTTGTTGTTGTAATAATCTAGTTACAATAATTTTGACGCCATTTTGTTAGGCAGGTCATGTTGTTAATTAAACTGTTTGCACCTGGTGACGAGAGGAATTATGCCACCCGCCAACGTCATCAGTGTTGTGTCAACTGCCTGGGGTCATTACGTGCAGGATGTGACACGGTTATGTTGATCCCAGACCGTGACGCCTTGCGGCGACTCATTCTCGTTAAAACAACGTGATGTTTTTTTCCATTCCATTTTCGCCAGCGCTTGCAGCTACCATTCTAGGTGTATAATATGTCTATTACCCTAGGTTTTCTCTGTCCAGTGCTTCATCGCGCCAACCAGCCATAACAGCCATCGAATTTATCTCGCCATCTCCTTTTCAGTTTACCACATCGCCTCTTTGAGTCTGGGTCCCATAAAGTGGTAATTTTTGCCTAGGATTCGTTATACGCCTAAACTAATTCTTCATATATATTTGGATGCCATCACTTCGCTTTCGTGAAGCGACCGTAGCTATGAGCATCAGGGCAATCTGTGACTTAACGTTTCTGGATAAATAACTAAATCGAAGAAAAAAATAAGGGATTACTCAGATTCTGTACCACGAAAGAACACCGCCAACGTCGGAAATGTCTTACCATAATCAAACCTGTTTTAAAATAATGCCTACTTAGACAATAGTAGCCGTGCGCCGCGGTTTCAGTGGGGAAAAATCTATACCAAGCAGAACAAAATTTTCGGCATACCTATAAAGTAATCAGTCGAACTGTTAAGGCTGGACAAGCACCGCCAATCAGTAGTAGGTCCCTCCGAAAAAAAAAACCTATAAAGTAATGTTTATTTTGTTTCAGAATATAATGTAGGTACATCTGCGCCGCGCCTAATTTCTTCCAAATCCGTTTAGTAATTTGTGTGGGACAACTAACTTTCGTAGTTCAGTAGGATTTAGATGCAGTAGCTAAACACCGTAGGGGGATGCTTTAGTGTACATTGGTCACATGACTAGGCATGCTGATGATGATGGCGTATGTTGAGGTGTAGATTTCTTTGCTTATTTTCGCAATAAATCGGTCACGGTTAATAACTTTGATATTTTGCATCGTGCGTGATTCCAAATGGAATCTCATTGTCTGATTTTTTCCATCGATATGTTGTTACAAAGAGATATTGCTATGGTGGCATTGCCGTGTCGAGCCCAATTGGATCTTTTTTTTTTTGATGACGCGGGGAAACGCAGTTACGCGCCAAGACTAGACATGATAATGGCGAATACTCATTAAAACCACCCCGAGTACCATACGTTCATTGGTGAGGTGTCCCGGGACTACAGCTCATTGGGGCAACTTGACAGGCAGCCAAGACCCCGAAGGGGCTGACACCACCACATGTGGCCAGGACAACCCCGGCAACTATGGGATAGTGGTGAGGTTCCATACTCGTCCTTTACCCCTTCGCCTCCCCTTCTTTTGTCCCTTCCTCTTATAGGACTGAACGGGGGTTGCTCTTTGTACCCCACAAAGAGCAACCCCCGTTCAGTTGTCTTCACCCGAGGTGCTTGGGTACACCTCAGGCTACTGATGTTGTGCAGTGGAGGTTGAAGCTTGCTAACTAGCTTAAATTCCATCCAGAGGCCCTTGATTTGCAATCTTAATATTAAGGCCATAGGATCACAAATTTCTATGTACCCTGTAGACCAAGTAGACATTGCGTCATAGAGAGATCCCGTAACAATTGCTACTGATGACACGTGGTTGATCAGTCTTTTGGTCTGTGCGAGAAATGACACAAAAGGAGTGGTAGTTAAATGACACAAAAGGAGTGATAGTTAAATGACACAAAAGGAGTGGTAGTTAAACGCATCTGCATGGTTTTGGATATGGAATCTAGGCGAGTTGACCATTCACCCTCTAGTATCCTTGGTTTTTTTTTCCGGACCTTAACTTATGCTGTGGAAGCGAAGAGAAGCCCAACGGAGCTTCACCGGATTGTTATGAGACTAGGTTTGAGGTCGTAGGAGTCACCGAACCCCTCTCCCGCAGATGGGAGAGATGCGTCCCGATATGAAAATGTTTGTAATAGCTTGCAATTTAACGATTATTATCATGGCCAGAGGGACCGAGAGGCTTTTCCTACTCCGACTGACGTCTGGCGATCATGACTCGGGGGCGCGTACCTCAAACGGATGAAAGAACTCGCGTGCGGTAGTCTCGGAATACCAAACCGATATTGCGGTATTATTTGAGCTAGGCAAATCGCGAATCAAATTGCAATTTAGTGTACTCTGAAGGTGTTGTTCGGACTGTTCGTAGTGGAACGTGTGTACTGTTGTCTGACTTGAGTGTCTGGGTTGTAGCGTATGCCGTCTGACGTGTCTGAGCGCGTGTTTGCTGAAAGTGTTTGATAGTAGCCGTGGTGTGGTCGTATTCGTCCGACAGAACGTGTCTGGGACAACGACCGACGGCAATAACACATTTTCATCATCATAGTCAACTGGTCTTGTAATGAAACGGTTGGCGGTGACGAGGCACCCGATCTCTTACTTCTCTTACTCACTTGAGACATCTCAAACTTTAGGATGTTCCCTGATAGGGGGCAATTCAAAGTCTTTGTGTAGGTCGAGATTGCTTTCGTACCACGGACAGCCGGTGGCCATTCGCAGGAAGCGGATTTTGTACTTTTTTAAAATCTCCATGTGAGAGGGTCTTAGTTTGAGCGAATACTACTTTTTCTTAATAGCATACGGGAGCAAAAGAGCAATCGAAGCCTTTTGAAGACTACCAACGGCCATGGACATTCGCATGATTGTTGTGCAGACGCGTTGTCATGCTATCACCCTCCCAATGGGCCACCGGCAACTCACAAACCGCACGGAACAGGACAGCGACGCTGTTACTTTACGCGTATATCAAGAGAGCGAGAGGCCTTGTGCCGCCGACAGCTGTGCCAACGAAGCATATAGCTCTACTCTTTTAAACCTAGCGCAATGACGTCCCGCTGGAGATTAGCGTGGGATAACCTGACTGACCTAAGACTAGTGTAAAGGGTGATATCGTCTGCGAACATCGCCGGCTCTACCCTTGGATCTACCCTTGGATGATGCGGGATATAGGTTATATAGTGTTGTGGATAATACAGAGCCCTGGGTGACTCAGGCTTGGAAGAGGCGCAAGGTGGACAGTGTGCGCTCTACCCGGTATCTGAAGTCCCGGTTAGATGTGTAGTCCTTATTGATAAGTACTGGACTATCTGGCATTTGTAGACGATATAGTTTGCAAGTCAGGACTTCATGCCAGATTTTAAAAAGTTCGGTGCATATTCGGTGAGGCGGTGTATTTGTAACGAACAGCTGTGAGCTTCGCGAAATGCGAACTTCTGGTCTATGAAGAGTTCTTTATCCCTCACTACATCCTTGATGCATGCGAGGAGAACTCTCCCATAGAGTTTAACCAACGAACCGATGAGGCTTATTGGTCGGTAGCTTGTGGGCAAGTTTCTAAGCTTACCTGGCTTGTGAATACCGATTACAGTGGCGTCCTTCCATATGTCTGGGAACATGCATCCCTAAAGGAGGACGTTGAATATGCACACTGAGGCTTATTAGAGCGGGTGGCAAGATTTTAAGCACCATATATGTGACTCCGTCTGGTCCAGGTGACCGTCTAGCGACAAGATGTTTTATGAAGCTTTTCGCCACGTCTATCGTGGTATAGGATCGCCTACTGGTGGTAGAGAAAGGCGGTGCTTAACTTCCCGATGTACCTCGACTACGTGCGAAAAGATCAGTTGGCCAGGTACTCGGGTACATTGAGAGCACCAACTGTTCGTGAATTGTCGTGGAGCTTGTGAAATTTCAAAATGGAAAGCCTAACAAAAGTAGGACAATCCAGACATTGTGTTATTTGGCTAAGCGCGCATTAAAAAACCACTTGAGGCGCTGACTATGTTAGGCATCATCCGGACGCCATTTCAACTGTCTGAAACTGGGTTGCGTGTGGGTGCAATTTCTATTGACAGATCTCATTATGAATGAATAATTGATAACGTCATTATATCTAAAACATCTATTTACAATCGAGCACGAGAGGCGAGGAAAATCGATGATTGAAGACTTTTTTAATGACTTCATTCACGATGACTCTATGACAGGGTTTCCCAAACTTCTCAGTTCATTGCGGGGTCTCCCTAACTAACAGAAATACGGCGATACCTACTGAAATAAATTACATTCAGAAAGACGAAAGGAAAAGACAAAAATGAAGCCCAATTTTGAATATATAAATCAAATTCTATATTCTACACATGAAAGCGTTATTTTGATGATCGTCACACATCAGGACGCTCTGTATTGCTTGGATTCCTAGGTCGGCGCGCACTTTGAGAACCCCTGCCCTGATGTATTATCTAAAACTGTATTGAAATTTCACTTTCACCGAACTGTTTACTGATAGCATCGCATTTTTATTGCATTGAAGGCTAGACGGATTCCTATTTATGTAAGCTAATTTCGTGACATCCAACGGAATATGGACTTTCTAGTTGCGCAAGCAAGATTAACTCCGTTATCAATTCATTGGTAATCTCTATTCGCGAAGCCATTGTGTATTGACGTTTTAATTGCGGTGGGTTAAAGGTTTCCCTGTTGTGTCAGGTGATATTCATAGCAGATTTCAGTTCGCAAACATTGTACAGGTGTTAATTATACAAAGCCAGGTTGTTATGGTCGTCACAAAATCTGTATTGCTATAATTTCGATGTGGGTTATGGGGTTCCGTAGCCAAACGGAAAAAAATTTGACAGTCCATATGTCACAGATGTATTTCTCAGAGCTGTATGTTATCTACTGTATATTTCAAATTTCTGAAGATAGATTCTCAGAAACCGCAACAAAAAACTAAACTCCATTTTGTGACTGTGAAATGTTTCCGAATAGGTATTTGCAATTTTATTTAATTGCTGCTATGGAACCCTCCAAAGCACAATCCGAATCGAACTTATCCACTTCTTTTTCTTAAAAAATCAGCTTATTAGAGGGATAACGACCACATCGGTAGTGCGAAGATGTTGGCGGATGCGAGTTCGCATTGAAGTCGCCAATATATTTTAGACAGAGGTACTGCCATGCTGCATAGGAGGATTTAGGGCCATGCATAGTCCATCGGGCCGGCACGACCGTGGAGATAAATTTCGCTCACATAATACCGTCATAAGGTGACATCTTCAGTGTCGCGTTTCGTACGGTTTGTGAGTGGCCGGTGGCCGATGGGGGGGGGGGGGAAGGACGGCAACTCATCGGCAGAGTAATTATGTGGATGTTCAAGGCTCTGGTTGCTCGTATGCGCCTTATTCTATAAAAAAATAGTTCTTCGTTAGCGTTGTTAATAAAAGTTCGGACGTGTGAAAGTTTACTATAGGTTTAAGCTCAATATTAAAGTTATGGGACTAAATTGTAACAAGAAAGGAAGTAAAAGAAATAAGGATATGATAAACCTATGGAATAACACGATGTCTAGCTATTCCGTCCTAACGGCCGGTGTAAATTAACAAAATTATTACTCATCAAAAGGAAATTAATTTATATTGGTTTTTTAATAAAACTTGTTTCTGTGGTACCTCCCGGGCCGTTCCACTTCGGCTGCAACGCGGCATTGCACTACCTTTTAGTATGACGTAATTATTATAGTATATAGGAAGAGGTAGTGCCATGCATAGTGCACGACACTACATCCTGCTATGTAATGGATTTGAGCCGTCACGACCGGGGAGGTACCTGTCTCTCACTCACATAATACCGCCACAAAGTGACATTTTCAGTGTCGCGTTTCGTGCGGTTTGTGTGTAGTCGGTGGACCATTGGGGGAGGGGGAAGGGGAAGGAAGGCTATGCATCGGCATAGTAATTATGTGGAATTCATAGGCGCCAGTACTCGTAAAAAACACTGATTCCACGTTTACCCCCCTATTCTATAAGAAAATATATATGTTGGCACCTTATTTGTCTTTTATGGAGTAAAAAAGAAATTGAGTCGAACAGAAATCGTGTCGCACCGTCTACCAGAGATGCTTGGTCGAGCGTGAAAATGAGTGTGACCCTATGACCGTTTTACGGGTAATTATTTTCTGAAATTACAAACTCGATCAAGAAACTGTGTAATTGTCTAAGACATCATAAGGTTCTATTTGTGCATACTGACAGCGCCCCGCGGTTTCACACGCGTATCCCCGGTGACTATCCTCAGGAGGAGTATTTCCACTCGATGCAAAGTTTTATGCTTCAAACATACGCTTAACTTGAAATCAAACTGGGAAAAATGACGGTCTTCCGGACTAGCCTATAAACGAAATGTCGACAATTTTACCCCTTTTGGGGTAGAATATCTAATAACGCTCGAATACGTATAATTTAATTTTCAATCGGCAGCTAAAAAATAAAGTTTCACGTTTCTAACTTAATTTATTAAGGAGTCATTCCTTATACAAACATTCAACCTCCTCCTCACTACTATAGGTAGAAATTCCAAAATTCCTTCCTACATGGCGTCTACTCAGTGAAAGAACCTTACTCGTGAAATAACGCTCAGCGATGATGAATCAATCAATCAGGACATGTTATAAGTTTTTTTGTGACGCAATCTTAAAGTGAACAACAATAAGAAGTTACTTTTAAGTTTTGAAAAAGAGGTGACCCTGATTTAGAAAGTTGTGGTCGCCAACGTCCATACCACGTTGAATACACCGGTTCTCGTCCGATCACCGAAGTTAAGCAACGTCGGGCGCGGTTAGTACTTGGATGGGTGACCGCCTGGGAATACCGCGTGATGTTGGCTTTTTTGTTATTTTTACAATTTTCCCGACATATTTTGTGATCGAAACTAAATCTAGTGTCTTTTTTGTAGTTAAATTTATATTTCATTTCCCGAGTCCTTTTACATCCGAGCACCTTTATGCATAATGCAGTAATGGCCTACAACTTAGACTTATCAATTTCGTTTATGTGTTTAAACTACACCCGACGTTACCTCTTCATGCAATAAAAACATCACCTTTGCTTCAAGAAATTAAGGTTCAAATTGCACAGTCAGCTTTTTTATTTCAATGGAACAATGGTATTAAAACAGTTAAATGCCTCTCGACGTGATTCTTCCCACGATTTAGTTTTGGTATTTAATCTGTATAGAGCGAGGTAAAAGATAAATAAAACTGTTGTTACTTGGAAGGTTTAACAGTACGACAATTTATGACGGCGGTAGATTAAATATTAGTCTATATTCACCTATTGAAAGCAGTATTATGCAAGTCATTTATTTGTTCTTTATAATAAAACTACTTTAACGGATTTTATCACGTTTTATTAAGTATTTTACGGTCCGGACGTTTCAGAAGCTTTATAGCTACCATGGATACGGGTGAACTGAGATGACAAATGCCCTGATGTCATAATCATCATGGTCACAGCGATAAAATCCGTTAAAGTAGTTTTATTATAATGTATAATGTACGTAAGAAATTATTAGTTGTTCGTGTCATTGTTGCGATGCGGTAAAATCATGTAGTCAATATACTGTTACTTTTATTGTGTAGGGTACCAATCGAGCAATCTTTTGAGGACTACCGACGCCCATGATATCTGCATTGTTGTCATGCAGATCCGTTGACCTCCTCTCCTTCTCTATAATGATCTACCCGTTACTCACAAACCGTACTAAACGCGACAGCACAGCTGTCACTTATGGCGGCGTCATGTGAGCGCGAGGTTCGTCCGCGGTCGTGTCGGCACATTTCGGCTTCGGTGCAGCATGGCACCACTTTACTAAAAAAGAAGTAGGTAACTGTGAGTAATCACATAATTTTACAGAGCTTACATATCCACGTACTAAGTCTCTTTGTAATTTTTCTATCCCTGTTAAATTTGCTACGTGCTGTGGTTGCTATGTTGTCGCGCTTGATACGGTTTCTGGTTGCGACTGTGGTGGCGAGACTGACGTATAGACGTATCATGTATGCTTGCTTGCTTCTTGTGCACTCTTCACTTAATGTTGTGCTTGCTGGGTAAACAGCACGTGTTACGCGACGGCTGGCGGCTTAGCAGTTGGCTGACAAACCAACACTTTAGTAAATGGGAGTTGTATCGAGAGCCCATAGGTATCTATGAATATCTGGTTATGCTTTTAGGACATGATGATATAAGTAATATATGATGCATTCCTTAGATGTTGTCTGCCTTCCGAAAAAATATGACGTCATAGTAATCTTCCGAATGGGCGGAGCGTAAAAGCGGAAGGAGCGAGCTAGAGAGCGTAACAAGTAGTCTCTTTCACTCTATCGGGCGACTTGTTCACAGATCGATTAGAAAACCGTCATCACGTAAAAAAGTATAGTCCGTGTAACGGACTTATTGACAAATATTTTTTTTAAATAATATAAGGAGGACTACGAGCAGGCGAGGTCTTTATACGTCAATAGACATCCGCACAATTATTAAGCAATGTGCTACTGGAGACTCGCGAACCGCACGAAACGCGACATCTTTTTTTTATGCATACGCATTGCATCTACCTTTGCCACCTCCAATGGGCCATTGGAGACTTACATAAGCTACCATGTGATCGAGAGGTGCCTGATGGCTCCTGGTCAGTTCGCCTGCAATACAGCATGGCACTATGTGCCTCACTCACACTCAGGATGTGGGGTATTCCGGAAGTCTTAAAACAAATTAATCTCCACAACACTAAAGACGATGGTCACGATATGTAATGACTTATTTTAACCCCATCCATTATAACACAATGTGCAATTATATTCGTAATAACGGTACTGAAGCTGCGATTATAATAATTCATTACAATTTGTCTATTGTTTTTGTGCATACTTATTGAGGCGACTGCCTCGTGGTCTAGTGGTAAGCATGTTCAACCGCACTCGTGAGGTCCTGGGTTCGAGTCCCGGGTCGGATCAAAGTTTTATTGGGACTTTCCAATTTAGGCCGACTTCAAGTAGTTGGCGGTGTACACACCCCCGTGCCTGTCGTGTCGGATTGCCGTCCTGAGCGAATTTATAGGAAGAGGTAGTGCCATGCTGCATAGGAGGAGGTAGTGCCTTACATGGTGCATGACTTTACATCCTCCTATACGGCGGAAATGGGCACGCACGATCAGGGAGGTACCTCTCGCTCACATAATATCGCCGTGAAGTGACATCTTTAGTGTTGCGTTTCGTGCGGTTTTTGAGTAGCCGGTAGCCCATTGGGGGGGGGGGGAGGAGAGCAAGGCATTGGCATAGTAATTATGTAGAGGTTCATGAGAATCGGTAGGCGTAAAAAGGCCGCAATTCCTCGTTTGCCCACTATTCTATAAAATATATAATAATAGAATGAGGGAACAGGGAAGTTCACTTGTCCCTGCGCACATACTTGTGCTCTATAATATGTCTATGTGTTGCCTAGTCCCTATAGCCGAAGCCGCCGTGGCCGAGGCTCGGCTAGGACGACATATAAATATTTATTGAAATTACTAGCAGGGCCCTGCGGATTCACCATAGAGATAAAATAAATGAGAAGGCATGCCATCGACGGTTTATGATGACGACTGGCGGTCTTGATGAGTAGAGATCGAAGATGAGAAAGCAGTACTATCTTTGACACCTGTCATCGTAGTCCACCCGTGAACGTGATCGCTGCGAAGCTTCTGAAACGTCTTGCTAGTTAAATTATTAAATAAACCGCGATAAGATCCGTAAAAATATTTCTATTGTAACGGGGACTACCTTGTGGTACTATATCCATCTACTATGGATGCGAGTAGCAGGAGATCGGTCGTCTTGGCGTTCATTGAGAGAGGTCAATGTGCGGCTGTGGACCGATAAGGGCTGATGGTGATGATGAGTACTATCTACGACTATCTAAACTTGCATGCGCATTGCGCAGAGAGAAACGAATGAAAAAAAGAGGCAGAGAAGAAACAGAAATAACTGTTCATTTTTATTATATTGTTATAGATTACAATGTGTCTGTTATTATTGTGTATATTTATTCAAAAATGCAGAATGTAAAAGTTATCAAATCTTCTTTAATGAATTCCTAGTTTTACGCGAATGTTATATATTATGATAAAACTATGTACTTTAACGGATTTTATAGTGATTTAAGCTCCCTAAACGGCATTCTAAAACACTTCAATAAACCGCAATAAATTTCGTTAAAGTAGTTTTGTTAGAATCATCTTTGCATTATCCTAAATATCGAAGAGTCAATATGAAATTGGTCATCCGGTGCGAATTATAATTAGTAGTTTTACTATCAATCAGAACTGAAAAAATATAAATATTAATTAACAGTGCTCGCTATGTACTTCGGACAAATTTGTGTGACACTTCAAGGTCTAGGAGGTCCACTCCAAGGTGTAGGAACTCCAAAGATATCTCAAGGTATTCAAAGACGTGCCGTGCCAACCTATGTCGCAGTCGGATTGTATAAAGCGCTGTACCATAACGGGCCCCGGGTCCACACGGTATAACAAACAAGGGTCTAAGAACCCCAACGCCCGCGTTTATAAACTTCATAGTGCGCATCTTCAAAGCCATTCCCAGACTCATAGGAAGTAGCCACCGTGATCGCTATCCGCAAGCCACCCGGCTTGAGCCAACACTGACCCGCACTGAACCAACAAGTTACGTTATCTGTAAGAGAAAAACCTATTTATGGATAAGCAATTAGCTCTCCGCCAAAAACACAGTTGCCCGCTACAGGTACACGCACAGGAATTTGTACATAACGGTATAAACTATAAAGACTCGTACCGATGTGCGCCGTCTTTTTGGTACGGACGTAGCAAAAGCATTTGCCGGCGTCCCTCAGGGCGGCGTCATCTCGCCAACCCTATACAAACCTATACACGAGCGACGTGCCGCGTCGTGCCGT
Source organism: Eumaeus atala (assembly GCA_017140195.1). Lineage (NCBI taxonomy): Eukaryota > Metazoa > Arthropoda > Insecta > Lepidoptera > Lycaenidae > Eumaeus > Eumaeus atala. The sequence continues at coordinate 25,770 of JAFELO010001242.1, read as the reverse complement.
AGAGCTGCCAATGTTCGTAGACGACACAGGCTTGTATAGTAGAGCCCGGACAGTCCCTGTCGCAACAAAACATCTTAAAAAGGCCGTCACCTCCCTATGTGGGTGGTTCGCAGGATGGAAAATCGAGGTTAACTCTGAAAAGACTTGAATCTTTATTATTTGGAGGTATATACCACAATGTCATGCGAAAACGGAACAAAATCAAGCCCCCCCCCCCCCGTATCCTTTACGGTAACTTCATCCCAGGGTACAATCCGTCAAGTACCTGGGCGTGACGCTAGGCCGTGCTTGCACCTTTTAACCGCACATCGACCGCGTTTGAAACAAAGCACTATTCGTCATGCACAAGCTTTACCCGCTAGTCAATGCAGATAGTAAAATGTCGATTAGAAATAAGCTCACATAGTACGAAACATGCACTAGACCCATCATCGCATATTGCAGCGTAGCATTCTCCGAGCTAACGCTCATCCTACTTAACTAAGGCAGCGGACTACAATCCCAACTGCGTTACAAACGTGGGCGTTGTCCCAGACACGTTCTGATCCACGAGGATCCAATACTTTACGCGATTTGTCAACGTGCCCGGTCAATTTAATAATAGTTACATAGGCACTTTAATTAATAAATAAACTTTATACACTTTTTCCACGGTCCATTGTGGAAAAATTATATAAAGTTTATTTATTAAGTCGAGTCTTAACATGAATTCCAATCAAGAAGTGACAATAAATTATATATACTATAATTACTTTAGCTAATCTAGAAAAGAAACAAATATCGAGTTACATCTTTCCCATCTGCGGGAAAGGAGAGGGGGGCTCTGCCCCCATATCGGCCACAATCTCACCTAGACTCTCGCCCGATGAGGGCAGCTTTGTATTGTGGCGGACCAACGATTAGCCGGATTGGATATGTCTGCGTCATATACATTGCACAATTAGAGGTAGTGGCGTGCTGCATTGTAGAGGAATAGACACGGCACTAGCGAGCAGGTACCTCTTGCTCACGTGATGCACGTCACGTTTATGATTAGACTACATATGCGGACGTTAATGGTGTTCGGAAATCACCAAATGCCCCTTATTGATCGTTTGTTACCTAGCTAAAGGAATGCTTATGCACAATCCGCCCTTAGTGATCGTACTGTCAAAGGTCTAATGCCATGTCCAGCTGCTGGTCGTGTGGTACAGGATTAGAGGAGAGTCAACGGAATAAAGAAGTGCAATATATATCCATGGCACTATTAATACTTTTGTATAGCATATATATTTGTATATATGATTATAAAACAAAGGTCCCGAAAGCTGTCTCAGGCGAAAATATCTCAATACAGACAGAACAGATTTTCATGCGGTTTTCATTAATTTGAATAGAGCATTTCCCGGGAATGTAAAACATTATAACTGTAATTCCACATCCAACAAGTTTGCCTCACACAAGAGAATCCTCACGAAATACGGCCAGGAAGTTAATTATAACGTTTAAATGTCCATTGTACAAGAGTATGGAGCCAGATGAATGATCAGATCCCACACATTCGGAGGTCTAATTAAAGTGGATTGTGCTGACTTTTATCTGCACCTAAGGTCATTTCCGCTGGCTGTGCCCCGAAGGCAGGCTGTAATGCGGCCATTGCATGTGGTAACAGGTTGTGACGTCACAAAACTGTATTGTCCATTTGTTCCACTTTAACATTAGCGTGTGTCAGTTGTGTCACATGTGACATTCATTTGTACAATTGACAATAATGTCATTTAACGAAATTATGCGCTCCTTTCAGGCATGGCTTTCTACAAAGTTGATCTGATGAAGAAATATCGCCTTTTCTTACAACCTCGCCATATACAGACAAACCCGAGGACTTTAAGTCTCTAAGAAAGCAAATAAATTATTACTGCTAGTAATTGTATCAGGAACTGAGCTGTCATAGTTACTGACTGCCGACCCTATACTATAACAACTATGGGCAAAGGTTACGTTCCAAAAACCACTGCCAGTACAGCTCCATACCTTTAAAGTTGTCAAACCTATACTGCCGCAAAGAACTTGACAGTACTGACTTACTGTCAATACTTAGCAGTACTGACAGTGAATTTTGAAACGCAGCCAGAGTACTTTATTTGAATTGTCGCCCACCAATCTTTATAATTCTATAACATGTGCAATAGCATGAGTCGAGCTCTACGGTTGGTTAACAGGCAAACGTAAAGTGTAGACTTTGGCCAGAGAGAGTCATATGTTAAAACAAACTGGTTGTCTATAAGTGGGTTTACGGACGATATAATTTTACGTGATAGCAGTCCTCTAAATGAACAGTAAACGCACCCCCCGCTATAGAAGGAGACGACTTGTTACACCCTCTCGCTCTCAGACTCCGCCCATTCAGAACATTACTATGACTCTGAAGTTCGGAATGTTACTATGACGTCATACTTTTATTCATGCAGATAGGCGTTATCGATATACATTAATAATTAAAGATTAATTTTGATTGTATCCATAACCATCCAGACAATGTGTCATGTCGCTATATCGTTTTAACAGTCCTACATAGTGGGTGTATATGGTTGAAAGTCCTCACTGATAATATCTTTCCATTGTTACTTATCTCCTTTACATTGTCGAAATCTTGAGCGGAGTACGCATTGTTTATATAGTCGAACATTTTGACTGTGTTGGCAGTAGTGAAGTTTTAAGGGCGTTTCGTGTCATTGAGGATTTTATCTGTTTCTTGCGCAGAGTTCATCAGTTGATAGTGTAGTTACCACTCTGTCAGGAGTCGTCCCTTATTTACGTGTGGCATTTTGGGGAGATGCTACTCTCACCAAACCTCACGTACTTTTCCACGAACAAAATTTGAAGCCGTAAGGGCATCACACACACAACAACGAACTTATGCCTATGTAGTGGAAGATTTAAAGTGTAAATTAGTTTATTGTCAATCATGCTCCATTTGGAAGTGCTTTTTCTAGAACCACAGCCCACACTTGAGACCCCGTTGACTTGAATATTAGAATATATAATAGTAAAATGTTTAATATTCACATTCTTTAAATTTCATACCAAGGTAAGGTTGAAATATTTCTTGTAACAAAACCTATTTTTTTAAGAAACTCACCAAAAACAAGTCATTGGTAAATCGAACCTTGAGAATAATATTTTTTTTACAAATATCTTGCAAGGTAGTTGAAGGGGGTAGGGGTAGGGGATTGAGCTAAATCTCCTGACACCTCACCAAGGGGGGGGGGGATTGTCAGAAGCGGCTGAATAACGCCTTACTATTTTTGCTGCATGTCTGCAAGTCGCATTTGATAATTTCTTATGTATATGATAACTACCGTAATCGGGAAGGTTGTAGATTTATACACGTCGATGCTACGGCCAACGGCACTGGGGCTTTCGCGAGAGAATCCTCACACATCCGGATGGACGGCGCGTAAACCACTACAACATCCACAACAATCCAATGCCCGTTTTGAAGTTATAGAATATCTACTCAGACTCGACAATTTTACCCAGGTAGATCCGAGTTGCTGTAAAGGGAGGGTCCAATCCAATAAAGTGAAGGAGGCTTTGCTACAAATAAAATAAATCAGTTGAAAGCGTGCTGTACGCTAATATAGGATTTCATGGTACGTTTTCAGTCACGACAAAGTGAACGTTACGTTCGGGAATATATGCGAAATTGTTATTGTTGGCGTATTTGAAAAGAAAAGAACGTAAAGTTTTTCATTAGTACCTGCATATTATGTTTATTTCAACCGCCTGAAATTTATGGCGTTCTTTTAGGATTAAAAAGTATTTTTTACGTTATCACACATTGTATTCTATATCTGTGACAAATTTCATCCAAACCCGTTCAGTACTTTTTGTGTGAGAGAATACCTAACATTCATACAAATTTACGCATTCATATTTATAGTGCGCGTGCGCAGGCACAGGTGCACTCCCTTTTCCCTCATTCTCCTATTGCGATGGGACGACAGACCGACGCGACCGGAGAGAAATCAGGCGCAGGCTTAACGTGCTCTCCGGGTCGTAACATCCCCGACGTCCTGAATTAGGACTGTTGTTAGAAATTGAAAAATCAAAAGAACACCTTTATTTTTTAAATGTTTATTTGTGACCACAGATCCATATAATTTGTTTAGTAACATCGAAATATTTGAAAGTGTGGTCGTAATCATCAATTTAATTCAAAACAAAAACAAGGCATACACAAATGGAAGTTAAAATTAAGATTTAACAATAAAAATAAATTATTTTAAAATATTTCTAACATTTGTCTTTGTCTCTGGTCTGACGCACGACTGGAACCTTGGACCTCACGACTGTGGTTGACCATGCTTACCACTAGACCACGAGGCAGTTGTGTATGTAACTAATTAGTAACTAAAAGTCTAATAAGAATCCACAGGTATTTAAAGAAACACGTGAGAAACTAGAATATCAAGACTTGGTTTGGGTAACATATTTGTGGTAAAAATAACCTTTCGAAATGTGTGCAATGTTGATAAGAGTTTTTGAGAAACGTGTCAAAAATGTAACTATTCCACGACAAGCTGTGTGTTTATTGTATTGAGAAATGAATAATAATTTAATTATTTGTCCACTGATTACTGAAGAGATAAATAGTTATGATAAGGTTGTATTGCACTATTCCACGACAAGCTGTGAATTTATTGTGTTGAGAAATAAATAATAATTTAATTATTTGTCCACTGATTACTGAAGAGATAAATAGTTATGATAAGGTTGTATTGCAGTAAATAGTTTACAAGGCGTTTTGTTTTCTTTTCTTAATTGCATGTCGTAAAAAAACTTTTACTTTCAACTAAAAAAAAAGTTACGATTATGTGATGTGTGAACATTTCGTGTCGTCCATTTATCGTACACAATTTCCCTCGTGTTAATTCTTACAAGTGTGTGATCTGCAATCAGTCCAAGAATAGAAGGTAGAAACAAAAGGCTATTATAAGCTGAGTTATAAATATTATATGTATAAAAAATATACACGGCGAGAACGAAAAGAGCCGCCTAAATTCATAGACTAGATGCTGGAATACTTGTCTGTGAAATGGCAACCGACATTTAGAAACATTCGTGCGATTAGAAGTTATAGGCACAAATGCGTTGTACTTTTTCACCCCATGCTGTCAGTCAGGTTATAAACATACGAGTACATCTCAGTACCGCGACAGCATACCTATTGTTTCACGCCTGTGCTATCCGCTATGTCAGCGAGAGGTATCTCGTCGCCCGATTCTTCAGCAAAAGCATACTTCTATCATAGTCATATATATTGCTAAAGTGGAAATTCTTCTTACTTAACTTTAATAAGCGGTAGTGCTATTCTGCATTGCAGCTGAATTAGGGCGGCACGACCGGCCAGGCAACTCTCGCTCACGTGATACCGTCGTAAAGTGACATCGTCAGTCTCTCGTTTCGGGCGGTTTGTGAGTAGCCAATGGTTCATCGGAGGAGCGGAGGAAAGGAAGACAACGCATCCGCATGACAATAATGTGGATGTACATGGGTTGGCTGCTGGCAGCTGGCTCCGGTTTCTCGTTTGCCCGTCTATATTATAAAAAACGGCACCTGGACCGCACGATTTCTATGGCGATGCGTTGCCTCATCGGCATAGTAATTGTGCGGTCCATGGGCCGCGGTAGTCGTAAGAAAAGGCTGTCTACTGGCCTGCCCCTGTATACTATAAAAAAACTAAATAAAACCCGCCTTTTTACTTCAGTGAGCGAGTGACGGTGAACACCAGGCACCCCGCGTCACCCGATGACCCGTCGCCACAAGTGGACATCAGGACGGAGGAATATAAGCGTGACTTGGCCGAATTTCAAGCGCGAAGATCGTCCGTATCCAAAGATCTGCCAGATACGCCGATTAAGAGGAAATGCGGTCGGCACTCGTTGCCTGTATCGTGCGCCGACTGCACCGGCGACCCCGATCTGTCGTTTAATTATGAAAAGAAATCCGCGATTAAGTATAAGCAAAACTCGCACAGGCGCACCAGAAGTGCCCAGCCGGACAAGCCCGACGCACCGAACATACAGTTCCTTTTTCAAAACCAAGTGTTTATGCCCGGCAACATGTTCCCGTCGCATTCCGAGCCCAGGAAATCACGATGCCACCGATCTCCGGAGCTACTAGTCCAGAAACATATAGACTTTGGCGACGAGCAGTCCGCGTCCCCTCCGATGTTTTACAAAAACAACTCCCTGCCTTTCGATGTTAAGGAATTTTTAGAGGAGAAATCCGTTGAGGAGGTAGATGGGAATGGGTTGAAGGATGGTCTGCAGATTGGGAGCGAGGAGAAAATGTGGGAAGTTATGAGCGAGCTGAAAAACTTGGACCGCTGGGCTGATGAGCAGCTGCAGAACCAGTCGTTGAATACAACTAAGTCAGAAGACACGGAGGTATTTTCCATAGTTTTTATGACATAAGAGATACTAGGAGTTGGAGTCTTGGTGATTATCGACGCCCATTAACATCCGCACGGTTAAGCATTTGCCCTCATTTATTCCAGACTACGGGTTTTTGAGATCCACACAGATTTCCCCGTTCCCAAACTGAACGAAATGCAATAGTGTATCTATCCTTGCCGCAATATATAATCTTAAAAGACATGAGGTCTAACTCTGGATTCTTTAATCTTTCATTATCATCATCGCCGTCATCAACAGCCGGACAACGTCCACTGCTGGACACAGGCCTTCCGTATAGAGCCACTTCCATCCGGCGGCTCCCTGCCACCTTAACCAAGTCGTCAGTCCGCCGGTCCCTGGATCATTATGCAATAAAAAAATATTTATTTATTTATGCATTTCGGTATGAGTTATGCCTTTTCCAAATTGCTTATGCAGACTATTATCTTTTATTGTTTACGAAAGATACAAGCATCCTTTTACCAACAACGCCCACAAATACAACAACACATCTTCACAATCTTGGTCCCCAATGCGGTGGGCAGAGAGAACGGAGTGCCACATATCACGACCCTTACACATCTGCCTTGTCTCCTGCTCATTAATTGTTCTCTTCATACAAAGATTGCGACAACTCTTGACACCACCTTCCGACAGTACCCGATCAATCTGATCATGGTATGTCCGTATGTCCACAAATATCTCCGCAGTAACAGCTTATTTAGAAAAGTTGCGTCACTCAACTCTTTATCTCAGTCGTAATATTAGTTACCGAAGGTCGTGCCCATCCTGAACCCTTCACGGAGTCGCTGACGAGTCCCCTACATTCAGTACGTCTCAGGGCTGCAGACAGTCCCGCTATGGCGATAGTTTGTTCAGGCCGGCGGGTTAGTGTGATTTTTTCCCCTCTATGCTGCCTAATACAATTTCTCGAGCTTATCTGTTTGTCTTCAGGCAGTGTGGACGAAACAGCTGAGGACTCGTTTGCAACAGATCGTAGACAGCCTGGTTCCGATCTTTAATTGGTTGACCTGTTTCTGAAGAATGGACCTGTTTCTGCGCTTTGCTGTTACTTAACACCAACTTCCTAAATCTAATAAATTATAGTATCCGAGCTCTTAACTGCCGTACACAATAGGCCCGACGCGATCGGCGGCAATTCAGCAATAGCCCATTACAATACTCGTCTGTTGATGTAATATTTACAGAGTAACACCAGTACTCTCGGCCTACCCATCGCCAGTTCGTGCAACTTGGACATGACGATGGAGGGCAGTAGAGTCTGGAGCAGGGGGCAGTGGGGCGTGGTGCCAGTACAGATGAAGAAAGTGGGGGGAGTGAGCCTCGAGCAGGTGAAGAGAAAGATGTGCACGGAGATAAACATATTGAGGTATTGAACTATGCTTCTGGCTGAATTTTGGCTATGGTAATACGTATTATTGAGGCTAGCCGCTAACTACGCAGGGATGAGATGAGACTATAATGTGCACAAGTGCGCAAAGACAGGCGTAGGTACTCTATTCTCTATGGCACAGGAGGGTCCGAGAGAGGGGGGTTGTGCCATCTCATCCGACGGAGGTGTACACATAGAGATAATATAGGTGGAAAGGTGATGCCATTATATGGCGTCTGGCCGTCTTAGCGAAGGACTGTAAAAGCAGCATTATTATCTTCGTCTATCTAAACTCGAATCCGCGCTGAACAGAGAGAGAGAGACACTAATAAAAAAGAGACCGCGTGTACATTTGCTCTCTCTCTCTCTCTCTCGACTTAGACGGCCGCGGTTTAGGTCGGTTTCCCTTCTCTGTCTGTATCGTCTCTATGTCAGTACATCCTTGAGCTTGTTTAGGTGGCAATTTTGGTGCCGTAGTCGTTCATTAAGAAGGTACACCACGGCCTGTGCTGGCCTAGTCCTGTGGTAAGTACCGTAAGGACTTGCGTTACAGGTACTAGACAACAGGAACATAATTTTAGAAAAAAATATATATATATAAAATCGAAATACATATATAAAAAAATCAAGGACATAGGTGGGATTCGAACCCGTGACCATTAAATAACACGCGGTGTAAGCTCCACGTTATCAAGTGAGTCAGCGGGTGCCAGGATAATAATTATCATTTTCGCCTATTCTCTGTATTCAGGATTCGAAATTTAAATCTGTTTGTATGTGTTTTCCAGAAAATGTCGCCACCCAAACATAATACTCCTGATGGGGTTGTACGCGGACGCGCGGGACAGCGTGCACATCATATGCGAGAGGTGTATTGACACCCTGTACAACCTGCTGCATGTCGAGGTAACGGACTGCGCTAATGATGATGAAATAATAATAATAATTTCGTCCTAGCCGAATTTCGGCTACGGCGGCCATCTGTATTGAGAGGGGCCATCTGCGCAGGACACATTATAGTGCTCACGTATTTGCGCAGATAGGTACAGGTTCACTCTGTGTTCCTTCACTATCCTATTCCAGTGGAACGGCAATCCGATAAGACCAGAGAAAAACCAGGCAGGACCGACTGCTTAATGTGCTCTCCGAGGCACGGGCGAGTAACACGGATAACTTTCTGACTTCAGACTGTTCACAGTAATTGAAAAACCGTAATACCACTTTGGCCCGGCCCGGGATCGATCCCGGTACCTCGCGATGATAGATGATGAATGATATAATGATGATAGCCACATACGTGAGGTCCCGGAATTATAACAATGATGAATGATATAATGACGATAGCCACATACGTGAGGTCCCGGAATTATAACAATGATGAATGATATAATGACGATAGCCACATACGTGAGGTCCCGGAATTAACAATGATGAATGATATAATAATGATAAGCCACATACCTGAGGTCCCGGAATTATAACAATAATGAATGATATAATGATGATAGCCACATACCTGAGGTCCCGGAATTATATCAATGATGAATGATATAATGACGATAGCCACATACGTGAGGTCCCGGAATTATAACAATGATGAATGATATAATAATGATAGCCACATACCTGAGGTCCCGGAATTATAACAATGATGAATGATGTAATAATGATAGCCACATACCTGAGGCCCCGGAATTATAACAATAATGAATGATATAATGATGATAGCCACATACGTGAGGTCCCGGAATTATAACAATGATGAATGATATAATAATGATAGCCACATACCTGAGGTCCCGGAATTATAACAATAATGAATGATATAATGATGATAGCCACATACCTGAGGTCCCGGAATTATAAAAATAATGAATGATATAATGATGATAGCCACATACCTGAGGTCCCGGAATTATAACAATAATGAATGATATAATGGTGATATGAACATGCTAATCATTAGACCATGGGGCATTTCTTGCGGAAACAAGTGATAACTTAGTTTGTAAGAGGTGCTCCATAAAGCACGACCGAGGGAATTTACAGGATACTTACACTAAGTGACGGCAATGCTCCCGCGCTCCGTGAGGTTTGTGAGTATCCATTGTAGGGGAGCAAAGATGGATGGGCTTCGGCAGTCACCAAATCGGCTTCGAATGCCCCTTTGTCTACCTCTAACAAAACAAGTGAAACTAATAAAACCAATACAATACACAAACCTTTTTTGAATGTTTTTATAAATATAAATTACTGTATTCCGAATTATGGAAGAAGCACTTTAACGAAAGGTGTAAGAAAAAGGGAATTTGGTACAAGATTGTACAGAGTAAACCTCAAAAGAAACCCTGAAACCGATGTGGATTTGGTTACGATATTTAGGACAGGAACGGGACACGTTCCATTAAACTGTTTTTTATTTCTTATGCGTAAGATTGAGTCACCTAATTGCGTTACTTGTGGCGTCACTGAAGATTTAGTGCACGTGTTGATGGAGTTGTCCAGTTTGAACCTTACAGAACTAATTTATCTACAATGTTAAAAATGTATCATTTAGATACTGGTGTAGTTTTATATTTGTAGACTTTGCCTGAAAATGTTAATTTTAGATATTCATGTAAATTCGTTAGTAAATTTTTAAAATTAAGAAGGAATATTAATTTGTAAAATTTTTAATAATAAGCAATGATGGAGCTGGCGTAGTGCCAACGCTGAGAGCTCCTAAATAAAATGAGAATAAAAATAAATATTTTTACAATATATGTAGCGTTAACTGCTTATAAAATATTGTCGAGTGGTTGCCAACGTCCATACCACGTTGAATACACCGGTTCTCGTCCGATCACCGAAATTAAGCAACGTCGGGCGCGGCTAGTACTTGGATGGGTGACCGCCTGTGAATACCGCGTGATGTTGGCTTTTTGCTTTTTTTACATTTTAAAATTTTCCCTATTTATTTCGGATTAGTACTTTCTGTTCGCGCAGTGTCGTCTGTTGGTCGACGATATCGTGATTGACCTCGACTCACCCTTGGAGGTTGAAGATTCTTGACAACAAGGATGTCAACCATTGCTAATCAAAGTATATTCATATCGCTTGTCGCTAGTTAATCAATGTTCCCGCAGTGGTTAAAGGTAAACGCGGGGGTGGGGCTCAGTAGGACACATACGTAATAGGTGAAGCCAAGCGAACCGAGAGGGACAGCGCTCGCGATTCTGTTGGCTGCTAACAATAACAATAGTTTCTGACAATAGTGTTAGAAACCGACTTATAAAAAGCGAAGAAGAGGGGACAAAGAGGACGCATGGCACAAGGGGCGAGGTTAGGAATCTCATACTCGGCACCACACCTGACCGCGAGCTCCACACACCACCGGACCCAACCCAAAGACAGTGACAGCGCGTAAAAATGTGTTTATCCAGATTGTTACATCTTAGTTCCACATATTTAATTATTCAAAGCCTTTTTCTTGTTCTTACAATTAAAAAAAAAATCTCAATTACTTCTTTTAGATGTGATAGTTTACTGTCACATAGTCTGATAAGAGGTGATGAATTATATTTATTCCAACTGATAGAATTTGTGTGAGGCGACCTAGAACTTTCTCTGCCGTAAATTTTCTCAAGAATGGAAATAAACGAAATTCGTGCGATAAAATTGTACGTTTTACAAGTGAAAACAGCAGTCCAGATTGTAGTCAAGCTAAACAGTGTTATAGGTACTGCTGCTTGAGTACAATTCACACCCGGGTAACTGATTTTAAACGTGAGAGACAGAGCTGCGGAGACGCTAACAGGTCTGGCCGTCCAAATTAAATCACGAAACCGGACATTATCAAAAAGATTTAAAAAATCGTTTTGAATGATGGGCGCTTAAAGTTGCGACAGATAGCAGAGTTGGTAAGCATTTCCTCTGAACGCGTTTTCAACATTTTACACTAACATTTGCGAATGAAGAGGCTTTGCGTGGGATGGGTAACGCGTTTGCCCACTGTTAACCAAAAGCAGCGTCGAGTGGACTATTCGTCGGAGTGTTTGGCGCTATTTAATCGTGATGCTAACGAGTTTTTGCGGCGTTATGTGACAGTAGATGAAACATGACACATCATTTCAGGAGTATCCTAAAACAAAAGAACAATCTAAGCAGTGGACTGAGAGCGGAGAACCTGCGCCAAAGAAAGCGAAAACGGTTTTGTCAGTGGCTCATTTGCAAGGAGGAAAAACAATAAATGCAGAGTATTATGCAAGCTTGCTACAAACATTTTGTGAAGAAATCCTGTAGAAACGGCCTCATATAGCCAAAAAAGTTTTATTCTACCACGACAACGCACCTATGCACTCGTCGATGGTTGCAGTTGCCAAACTCCATGAATTGCGGTTCGAATTGTTACCGTATCAGACCCAGATCTGATCTGGCCCCGTGCGACTTGCTCTAATAACCGAATCTCAAGAAATGGTTTGGTGGCCGAAGATTTTCACCAAATGATGACGTTATTGTCGCCGTAAACGTGTAGTTTGAGAAAACATTTTATGTACAAACTGGTACGGCATTGGAGACGCGCTGGACTAAATGCGTCTAGGTAGAAGGAGACTACGTAGAAAAATAAAATTGTTTACATAGATTATTAAAGTTTTTCTTTGTCGTTTCGGATACTTATCAATCACCCCTCGTAGTTATGCTCTTGAAAATTTAAATGTGGTTTTAAGTAGGATTTCTACCATTCGTAATTAACAAGTCACAAGCTGGAATAGAAAACTAGTATTTTGATAAAACTGCCAATAAATTGTTGGCCACTGGAGACACAGAACAAGACGTCTGCGCAACAATTTTGCGGATGTGGTAGTAATGTAAAGCAATGCATTGTTCGTTTGCCTACCATTACAAGAAAATATGATTGTAAGAGGTAGAGCGATGTTGCAATGCAGTCGACACGTGTTCGTACTTCTCGCTCAAATGAAAGCGAGCGACGTGAAATTATGGCTATTTTGTCAAGTGTTATAAGATTTGTGGTGAATGTATATGGCTAATGTCGCACCCGTTGGCCATCCGGATTCTCGCATAATATTAACATTATGTCGGTGGAGAGCAACGCATGTGGTTGTGTTGGAAGTTTTTGCAGCTCGCTAGGGACTTAACCAATTTATGCATTGTTCTGGAGTTTACTCGTTAACTAATGATTTAATGCGCGCGCGCGGTGTGAAAAAATATGGGGACTGAAATGAAACATTTCACGCTCAACGCTTACGTCCCTTGCGCACAGTTTCACATGCTCTTTCATGTACGTACGGGGTAAACCCCAGTCATATCTACTTACACGCACAGACACACACGCACTCACACACACACATAGGTACATATATTTTGGTGTACTACAGAACGATGACTACCACATACGAAGTGTAAAATTGTGTGCAGCTTGTCGCACTCTTTTGTTCACTTAAGAATCATGTTATTTCTAGTATACCAGCACATAGGCGCTGGAGCACACATATTTACCCGATATTTTTTTCAATCAAAGTCTTACAATAAAACTACTTTTACGGATTTTATCGCGGTTTATTTAATTATTTATGTAGCCCGACGTTTCAGAAGCTTTACAGCAACCATGTTCACGGGTGGACTGAGATGACAGATTTCCTGATGACCAAGTTTTTAAAAGTACCCGAAGAATTATAATTTTAGTTGTTCCGATTAACGCAAACAGTTAACGTAAACTTAAGACATCAATAATCAAAGTCTTGTGTTATTTATTTCCGTTTATCATTTCAGGGCCGCATCCTAAGCGTGCAGACATCAGTGGCATACGCCCTGGACATAGCCAACGCTCTAGTGTTCCTGCGCATGCACGGCTATGTCCACACGGAGCTGAGCAGCAAGTCAGTTGTGCTGACCAACCACTCCGCCAAGTTGGCAGACGTGGGGACATGCCTCATGGTCCCGGAGCGGCGAGAGAGGGACAAGACCTTCGATGTGTACTCCCCTGAGCCCCAGTATGTCAATTTAACAGGTCAGTTGGATATGGTTGTATCCGCTTGTAATCCCGTCATAAAATTAAAGGATCACCATTTTAGGTGAATGCGGGACGTGAGGGTTACGAAAATGAGGCTAACGGAAGTTAAAATAAGCTAGTGAAGATAGAAGGAGAGAGAGGTCTTTTTATGTACTACTTACTGCAGGAGAAGAGAGAGAGATGCGAGCATACATAGCCAGTCACTTTTCGTAAAATTACAGAATTTCTACTGCGATCGTGTGGTGTAAATTCTAAATCATACTCGTATTATTTTGTTTGTTGTCTTTCTTTCCTCCCGGTTGATACACATTTTTTTGTGGCAGTGATATCGTGGTAAGATACGGATATGTGTTACAGGAAACTGTAGGAGCGCTCGCTAGTTTACTTTGAGATAAATTTCTGTCGTCAATATGTTTTAAAATGAGAGTAAAAAAATTCCATGAACTAAAATATATTGTACTCTTATTTGAAATGAAACTCCCAGAAGGATAATATGTAATTTATTACACAGTTTATTTAATTATAAAGTTTATGTATTAAAACAAAAACAATTAGGTATGTAGGTAGGCAAGTATTTAACTGAACTTGAATATTTTGGTGATAAGATCTAAATAAGACGAACTTAAGGCTGAATTCATAACATTAGCACCAATAAGAACTACAGTGAAGAACTAGTTTGTAAGTAATATTTGTTTGGATATAGCACAAAAAGGTTAAATTTGATTCTCCAATATTCATTATCAGCTTTTATCGGTCGACTGCGGGACATTGGCCTCTTTCAATGAACGCCAAGACTCTCCTATAATTATTGTAAATCAAGTTTCACCCCTAACATAATCTATTAATTAGTATGTTATATTGAATTATGTTTTAAATTGATTATATATTCTTATGCAATACCACGTGATAAAACTAACCGAATTCAAAATAAACTAAAATAAAATCAATTGTGAAAATTCAAAATAAAGGTTATCTAAACGTACTGCAAACACAAGCCAGTCACGACGTGATTAAACCCGTGACAAAAGGTCTGCGTCGCCGAGATCGAATTCAACAACAGAACACAGCTCAAGAACTCCAGAAGGTAGTTTCATGTGATACTTGAATGTGCGGATGTTATGGACGTCGATAGTTACCAAATTAGCTAGTATTTCGCTTTTGTCACTCTATACTATAACAATTTGAATAAAATAATTTACAACACGACTGTTTTACTTTCCAGATCCCTATAAACCGACGAACGGTGACAGCGAACCGTTGATATCCTGCCGCTCGTCCGAGGCGCACCTCGCCAGCTCGGTGCTGAAGCGCCACAAGCAGTACGCGGAGTCGCGGCTTTATCGTTGGCACGCGCCCGAGCTGTTCGCGCCTGACCACGCCGGCTGCGTGCGGCCCTGCTCCAGGAGCGACGTGTACTCGCTGTGTCTGATCCTGTGGGAGTGCTGCAATGGTATGTCATTTTGTGAATAACAGGCTCTCAACCTTAACAAATTATTTCTATATATAACACTAAAACCTTCCTCGAAAATCGCTCTATCTATGGGCGAAAACCACATGAAAATCCATTCAGTAAATATTGAGAAAATGCCGTTAGGTTTAGGGGGCTTTGTTTATAGTGTGTAAACAGATGAGTGGTATGGGAGCAAGATCGAAAAGAAATTAATATTTTCTCAATACTTCCTGCTTTCAATTTATATTTTATTCGATATACATGTTGCTCAAATATCCCTTACTATTAAGTCCAGGATAAGGATTTCTTTAAGTTTATCTCTAAGGGAAGTGACAGGCAAAAATTGCAAGAATAGCTCGCTCTTGCAGCACGAAACTAGTGTTCATGTCAGAACAGTGTGCCATAAGACCATGATGTGTAAGTAATTAAATTTTTTTTTTTTCTGAAAATTCACCTGTTATTTGTCGATTTTTTCTCGCTGCAAATGCTACAGAAGATAATTCGAAAGTTATTGATATGGGGACCCCACTGCTTTTCACGAGTCTAGTCGACGTCTGGGAACACCGCGTGATGGTGAATTTTTGTTTGTTATTTTTACGATTACAAATTATCACAACATATTTGAGAAGAGGAGCGTTAAATCTTCGCAAAATGTCGTGTAGTGATCGCCAACGTCCATACCACGTTGAATACACCGGTTCTCGTCCGATCACCGAAGTTAAGCAACGTCGGGCGCGGTTAGTACTTGGATGGGTGACCGCCTGGGAATACCGCGTGATGTTGGCTTTTTGTTAATTTTACAATTTCTTTTAGGGAATTGAGAGTAGTGTTGAGTGTTTCTATTGTTGTTCGAATCCGGGAACAGAGTTCAAAAAGATTATTTGAAATTTTTCATTAGGTATGCGCACGATACATTACTAAGCGAAGTTCGTGCTGCGTTTCTCGCGTCTCTGTGAAGTATAGAAAAAAAGTTTAATCAAGTAATTGAGATACAATGACATATACTTTTATATTGCTTCATTCACACAATGACAAGGAAAACATATACATCCACACAGTGCAAAACAAACAGAAAAATAATAATATGTTATATAACAATAATAATGAGATTTGGCAAAGCTAGGTAATATATCGTGGCAAAGAAAAAAAAAATTATAATTCCAAATCATATTTATTACTTTTACAGTGTGTTAGATTAATACCCAAAAATAAAACACTTAAATAAATAAATATACTTTATGTACTATTTCCACAATTATTTTATTTCAATTAACATTTACGATAGGTTTAGAGTTAACGTCTTGAGGTCGTTGAAACCGGATGTAAATGTAAAGGTAAATTAGATAATTGTGAGAAAGTTATATAAAGTGTATTTATTTATTCAAGTGTTAACATGACTTTCCATTAAGAAGTGACAATACATTCAATGAACTATACAAAAATAAAACAACATTATAATTCGTTATTGACATGCAGCCGCTATTGCCATCTCTAATTGCTTGTATTGAATGTTGAATTTATTATTTGTGGATAGATGTCGTTGCATGCATTTACCGAATTCCTGCATCGCGCTTGCAAAAACATTGCGCGTAATATGACTACCGCTCGCGTAGTTTGATAAAGCATACTTACCTGGCGTAGGGGACACCGTGATCAATAAGGCGGTTCCCCCAGAGCGAGGCCCTTCCATTGCACTGCGGTCGGGTTGACCTCTGCGATTATCCCTAATGTGGATAACTCGGGCGCGTAATTTTTGGTAGTGGGGACTGCGTACGCGCCGTCCCCTTTATATTTCATTACAAGTGGTAGATTGCGTATTTCATATGGGCTGTCTTGTCTGCATGTGTGTCTTCCCTTTCCTTTTAGAATTTTTCAACTGGGAGGGAAATACTAATAGATATATTACAATGTGCCTGCTGAGTGTCGACACACAAATTTCACAAATTGCTATTGATAAACATTGGTGTGATGTACAACATTATTTTAAAATATTTTAGACTTTCAACAATAATTAGAGAGATTAGAGACTTTCGAAAAATCTCCTATTTCGCATTTATATTTTTTTTAATTATATAATTTGGGTATATTAGGTATTTATTAACCAAAATACTTGTTTAGTCATTTTATTACTAAACATGAAATTAATGTTTAACAGAATTTCAAAGTCTTAACATTAAACAATTTTAATTAATTTAAAGATAACATTGTAGAAATTTCAACATTCGACTCCTTAAGTGTCGTCTTCGCTCCGTTACGACATTGTATGTGCTGAGGAAGGTTCAGCGTCCACGTTCGTTGGACTCCAAATACTCTAATGCTGCTTCAGCAAAGGACGGAAAGTTGCATTTGACAGCCAAAAATATGTCATTTACATTCATATTAATAGAACCCGAAGGATTAACCTATGCCATGGTTACATATATAATAGGGTATACCCATAAATTAGCTCATTTTGACGAAGTCCTCGGGAAAAAAGGAATTTTCGTAAAACTTTCCAGCAATTCGTTTGGATTTAAAGTGGTTGAACTTGCAGCCGCAGATGGGCGAGACAATTGGCCAATGTGAAAGACAGCCTCTTTCGTCATGTTTGATTTCATGTCTCATCAGAAAGCTTACTGAAACTTTAGTCGATAGTTCTAAAAAGGATAGCAAAAACACACCTTCCTTGCCTATCCGAAGTTTCATCTGTTAAGGCCACAACCGACTTATTTAATTTAAGCTTAAGAGAATCCTTCTCATATTTTCCATACAAGGGCAAAAACTTTCTCCGTAAAGTGTCAGCAACTGGAAATACACCTGAACCTGGTACATATTTATATTCAGGCACAGCTGGGTAATGCATTTTGTGAAGTGGAGTTTGGCTTCAGATACATACTAAGCGTATTTTCCACAAAAGTTTTGCTTTCATATTTAATTCGTTTCTGTTTCTCGAACATACCATAAATTGTGGATTGCCGTTTAGTTGCTGTGGCACATGGTATAGAAGATTCCTTAAAGTGTGTTTCAGTTTTTATATGTTTTTTCGAAATCTCTTTTTTGTCACCATTCGTTTGGAACGAATGTTACAGTGTTGACACATCACAGTAGTTGTATCGGACAAATACACACCATACCTTCTTAAGTTCTAGTATTCTATCTGTCAAATCTATCTTAGGGCGTAACATTGTAAGGATACATTTTTTTTTATAAAACCCTTGCGTGCCTAAAGCGTTACAAATGAACACAGCTCGGATGCAACGTAGCCGCGTCGACCGTTTCGCCCGAAATTAACTTCACTCAAGTTCAACTGGCGCTAGTCGCGACTCGGGCGATACGATAATAATCCACCATACGAAGACTACCATAAAAAAAATTATACATTTCGCACTTATGTGTGTGATTTTCGCATTTATTCGCATCTATTTCGTAAATACGAAATTTCCGTACCTTTAACAATAATCAAGTAATCCTCACCAACTTTCGGACATTGCAATGGAGTGAGCTACCCATCCTCGCCCCCTTGCCTCGTGCGCAAAAAAGGCCTCCTCATGTTGCTTTTTCTCCTCTCTTCTTATAAGAGGGTTGCATGCCCCTCGGAGCCTGGGATCACACCAGGCTACTGAGCCCTACAACCACGACAATTCTTGAACCCTGGTGGGGTGGTTTGGCTAACCTTTCTTTTTGTTGACGTGAGGAAACGCGTTTTTGCGCTTTCACCGGCCCTGGGCATTCGGAGTGTTCTTTTATCAATTTATTATTTTAAAAGAATATTTTCTTTGTTTATAAACAGTTTAACATGTTTCGCGAATTTGAAGCATATTTGTTGTTTATTTGAGACCTAGATCAGTAACAAGTTATTACAATTCACAAAATTGGCTTCGGAAATGATGAGTGAAGTGTGAATTGAATAGTGAAACTGTGAAATATGAACCTAGACGTTTGAACTCAAAAGCCGTGACTCGTGAAGCAATTCCGAACTCGTACCTAAAAGTCTCGCAATTCCGGATAAACGGATACGAAAAATAACGTAGTAGTTAAGTTACAAAGTGAGAAGTTCAATGAAATCAAGGTGTAACAGAGGTTATGATTTCATGTTAGTTTCGTGGGCAAAATCCGTTGGTTAAAGATTGAGTCATAAAATTATATGTATCTGGCATTAAGTTTAATGACATCTTAAATAAACCTTACAAAACGCGAAACGGGGTCTACTAATAGTAATACTTATAAACCTTACAAAAGTAAGGCATCAAAAATAAGTGAAGACTCATTTGAGTGTTCCCCTCCACGGAAATCTTTAGTAAAAGGCGAAAGATTTATACGTTTTGAAGGGAAACCAGAGTTAACGAGTTGCAAACCGATAAAGCATGTAACCAAACGACGTCGTAACTTCAATAGTTTGTTTCCAGCTCGTGACGGCGCCATCTATCGAAGCTCGACGCAAACAAATTTTAATATCTATTTTAACACGCCATTACATAGAATCAGAAACTGAGATCTCTATGCGACAATAATATATTTAAATCTTCTTTTGTGGCACAGGTGTTTGAAATATGATCACTGACATACTTTCATTTCTTACCGTTTGATTTGACTCGATGTCGGTGGAAAGTCTTAACAATATACCAAATGAATGACTATGAAGAAAAAAAGTAGATTTTAGGTAAAGAAGAAATTGTGCATAAGCTTTAAATTACAAGAAAATCCAATTGTCACCAATCTCCCAAAAATATATTAAAATAACGCGAGATGGTTGGTGTAAATTAAACATATGCACATCATGTCAGAACGAAGCCAAAGGTGTGGTGGCTAAATATCCCACGTTGAGTACAGTACCGTTGTGGATCTATCTTGTTGTTACCCAAATGCATGTATCTCTGTCCACTAACATAAAAATAGTTGTGTTAGTCTCTGATCTGACATGCCATCCGACAACTCGGAAAGAGAAGTCAAAAAGACCATGCCGAAGTTTATAAACGAAAGATGGGATCAGTTCTCTAGTGAACAAAAGCCGTCACACGTTGCCTATTGGCCTCTAGCACTATAAAAACGGAACCGATAGAGCAAATGCCACCGCTAAAACTAGAGGATGCGGCAAAAGCGGAATGCCTAGCCGACGCGGTTGAGTCAATGTACTCATAGCACCCTCCCCACAGACCACTCTCACTTAGAAGAGGTACGAGGGTAGTAACGTGACGTGCCGCCGGGATGCCGATTTGACGAGGTCATACGCCCGACGGACACAGACAAAGTGAACATATAAAGAACCTTCACGCCAGAATGTCGCCAGGGCCCGACGGTATCACAAACAAGGTAATGAAACAGCTACCCCCTGCCATCATACACCTCTTAGTTTGTATCTTTAACGCTCTCCTAAAGCAATGTACCTTCCCGGACATCTGGAGGGAAGCAATAGTGATAGGTATTCACAAACCGGGGAAACCCCGGACGGAGCCCACTAGATACCGATACCACTAGATTCTTATAAATTCGCTAGCAAAATATACGATAGGATTATCCTCGCAGGCCTGAAAACCGTGATACGACAGAGAAAATTATTCATGAACGAACAAGTGACAGCTGCCCCCAACAGGTACATCGCCTCACGGAATATGTACTTACGGGACTACACAGAAAATGGCCGCATGGCGCAGCCTTTTTAGATTTAGCAAACGCGTTCGATAGGGTCTGGCACCAGGGCCTTGTCTACAAGCTACACCGTAAGGACTGCCTGACAGACTGGTCCTGATTATAAACAGCTACCTAGAAAACAAGCAGTTCCGTTTCAGAGTTCCGTTTCCGTTTAGAGAGAAGGCACGCTGTCCTCCCCCCGCCCAGTCAGAGCCGGAGTCCTGCAAGGTTCCGTACTATCCCCCACAATCTACGATCTGAACACCAGCGACTTACCGCGACACCGCACTATACATTAGAAACGTTCCCAGAGAGGGAGACAAACTACTCCAAAGGGCCATCACCGACCTCGGCGAATGGTTCCTACAATGGAGAGTAGAGTTAAATGCGGAAAAGAACAAGTCAATAATCTTCACCCAAACCCGATTATATGCCACCGGAGAGCGTAAAAAGAATAAGATGCCCCCGATTCTGCTTTACAGGAACGTAATTTCTACGTCACACTTGACAGGTCGATAGAATTCCGGAATCACATAGATAAAGTTCTGGAAAAGGCACAATGTCCTCTTCAAACTGAGAAATAAAAGGAGAAAAATGGCGTGTAGGCATAAGCTCATTTTGTATATCGCATGCCTTCGACCGATCATGTCGTATTGCAGTCCCGTTTTTGCGCACATATCTCCCCGTCAGATTCCTACGTATGGCTACTGGTCGCCCCCTGGTACATCCGTAACATCGATCTTCATTGTGACTTCCACCTAAGCTCGGTTAAGGGCCACTGCAAAGAGCTGTCACAAAAGTTCTTTGATAGGGTTTTAAGTCATCCAAATAATTTGATAAGAAATACGTCGGAGTGAGATCGTACGCTAATAACCGACTCCCGATATCGTCGGCCGAAGCACGTATTGCTCGTCGCCGAAGACGCGATTGCCATAGCAGTTGCTAAGGCCGCCCTCGATTCCTCGATAGTAAAGAAACACCATGGACACGCATCCGGAGTATTATTCCAATAGGGCCACCTAACGGATAGCAGTTTTTAGTCAGTAGTAGCTATCGCTTTACGTCCTGAGCCCGACACACACTTCACGTCCCCTTGGGTCGGCTTGATGGTGCGTAATGCACTTTTCCTGCCAGAACCTATCATATGAAAACCGCTCGTATCGGTCGGTCGTTAAAACCTTACATATAGCCAAAGGCTGTTAGAACAAATAGCTGACATAACTGATAGAATAACAAACTCACACACCACTGACAGGAAAGAGACCAGGTTTACTTCCGTAAGATGAGAGCTTAGATAAATGTAGAAACAATATAACGCGATTTTAGAGAGCTTCTAACCGATTTGTAGCGCAAATCAACCCCACCCGTCGGAGGGGGTGGGAGTGAGGAGGCCGACCTCCTCAGACAAACCAAACAAACAGATCTCTCAATTATCATTATCCACGTTCCGCAACAAACGGCATCGTGCGCGCGCCGTCCCACACAAGTGGCACGGAAGTAGCGTGGGGAGGGAGACCGCGTCCCCCTTTTCGGTCCACAATTCCGGTTTATCTCTTCCAATCTGTCCTCTATTTATAGATAAACGAAAGGGGTCTATCCCCCTTTCGTTTATCTATAACTAGAGGACAAAAAAATCATAAAGGGCATAAAGCGCCGTCAACAGTTGTAGGTCCCTCCGAAAAAAAAACTGATCTGACTTTTGGTATATCGTAGCGCTCGTATCCTCTTATTACGAGATTCATAAATGACTTTACTTTTCAACTATATTTAATTGGTTATTTGATTATGCCAACGTCTTTAAAATTTATGACACTATTAATAATTATAATGATTGCTACACACTGCAACATGATTTAAATACTGCTGGAACTTGGTTTCTACAAATCCATGTTGGTGGTGGTATTGTGGGTCACAGGGTTTCTTGGTAGAGTTTTTTGGCTTTTTAAAAGGCACACTACATGGTTATTTGTTGGAGCTCCAGTACAATTACTTATCGTAAAATGTTGTCTTGTGGTCGCCAACGTCCATACCACGTTGAATACACCGGTTCTCGTCCGATCACCGAAGTTAAGCAACGTCGGGCGCGGTTAGTACTTGGATGGGTGACCGCCTGGGAATACCGCGTGATGTTGGCTTTTTCTTATTTTACAATTTAAATTTTTCTTAATATTAGTACGGAGTAGCGTTAAGTGTTTCTGTTGTGTTGTGTAAATCCGGGAAGGCCTTAGTAGTAAAAAAATGTTTACAATTAAGTAAGTTTCTGATCAAAGCTTATGACACCACAACTATTTGTCACGTCACGAGTTCATGACCCCTAGTACACTAGGGGTAGTGAACATTTAAAATGCGGTGATCGGTCTATCAGAACTATCAGGAATATTGTAGTGATTTCATATTTATTTTGTATTTTCCAGTCGAACAGTACTAGAAAATGTCATGCATGGTTGGGGTGGGGTTTCCGGGCCTACCGGAACATTCAAAATTGGTAAGAAGTAAAGGTACTCCAAAGTACGAGTAAACAGAACAATGCATTAATAATGACCACCGCGAACAACAGGATATCGGGACAACAGTTTACGATAATTGTTGTTTAAAAATAACACAATACTATAGTTCGTTATTGACACGTAGCCGCTATTGCCATCTGTAGTTGCTTATATTTAATGTTGAATTTATTGTTTGCGGATAGATGTCTTTGTATATATTTACCGAATTACTACATCGCGCTAGCGAGAACATTGCGCGTGCAATGACTACCGCTCGCGTACTTTGACAGAGCATACTTGGTGCAGGGGACACCGTGATCAATAAGGCGGTTCCATTGTTCTGCGGTCGGGTTGACCTCTGCCATTACTCCTCTGCGATTATCCCTAATGCTGATAACTCTGGCGCGTAAGTTTTGGTAGTGGGGACTGCGTACTGTTATGTCCAGAGGTCGGAGGCTTTAATGCTGAATACGCCTGATTATGGCCCATCAGCATTACACTCTCGGAACCTGAGCATTACTCTTATCCCGGCAGCTCAGTCTCTATCCATACATCAGTCCTGACGGTCGCGTACAATTTCTATATCCAATTGTAATAAGTTAATTATAATATGTTACTATTTGTTCCTAGCAGTAATGAAATTAATTTTTTACAAAGACTTTCCATTAAATCCATCTAACATTTGGTGGCAGCGGTGGGATCGGAAATCCCCAGTGCCGCGGAAAAACTGCTATAGACCACGCACATTTTACCAAAACTGTGAAAATCCGTGAACTTAAAGAAAGAAGAAGAAGAAAAGGTGTAGTGAAGACTCGACGATTGAGAAAATTCAAAACCTATGAACATTAAGCATACAACGTAAATAACACTATCGACGTGGACATTATCCAGTTCATCTTCACCATCCTGCTACTGACAGCTTGGCTCTTGCCAGGGTATTCATCAACCAACCAGTCTGCCACTAAAAGCAGAACAGTACTCTACAACCAGCTACTCGAAGCCAGCTACCGCATCCATCATAAAAAAATAGGCAGCAACCTTCACATCGTGTCCTGAGAACCTCGAAACCGGCATGCGAAGAGTCATCGCCGTGCTTATCTGCGTACTGTGAGTCCTTAGTCATTGTTATAAATCAGGGTTGTACAACACATTGTTTTAATTTTAATATTTTATTCTATATCGATGTCGAAATCAGAAAAATTACAATTAGATATTCAAATGTCGGGTAGCTCTAAACCACCGACTCCAGTTCCTGCACCTGCACCTACTCGTGCGGCAAAGTCGTCGCCCTTAGTTGTCGAAATGGACCTTAACACATTGTTTAAATTTATTAAACCCTTCGATGGAAGTAGGGATACCCTTAATTCATTTTTAGTGAATTGTAATAACGCCTATGAGCTTGCCAGTGAGATACAGAAACCTATTCTATTTAAATACATAATTAGTCAACTGAGCGGTAAAGCGGAAGTAGCCTGCTCAATCAAAGAATTCCCGAGCTGGGACCAGTTAAAAGACTTTTAAAGAACCAATTCAGTAACCGCAAACACTATGCCCACTTACTCACAGAATTACAGGAGAGTAAACAAGGGGCATCAGACAGTGTAAGCCAATTTGCTCTTCGAGTTGAAACATTGTTATCACAACTGTTAGTAGAGGTGTCAACATCCACATCTAAAGCTAAGTAATTGCCTGGCCGCGCGGCGGCTATGGATGACTTAGCTCTCCATCATTTTCTCATGGGACTGTATCCTAGAATATCAAATATTGTGAGGTGTAGGTCACCAAAGAACCTAAATGAGGCTATTAACTTGCCCATATCGGAAGAACGTATTCAGCAAACTTTATATAAGAAAGCGCCAAACGAAACCAAGCCCAATAATTCTATCAGAAATAATAATTATAACAGACCGGCTCCCTCTCGAACTAGCATAAATCCGAGATTTAATACCAACACATCTACTCACAATACAAGGCCATCTAATTCGCAAATGTCACAATTCTGTAGATACTGTAAAATGCCGGGCCATGATATTTTAAACTGTAAAAAACGAGAGTATAATAATAATAGATTTAAGATATCACAACCCACACAATTTAATTTTCCGACATCCAGCGAGGGTGAACTATTTAACAGATACTCTCGGAAAAGATTATGAGCAGCAAGATGAAGCAGACATTGCTGTAGATGATGACAACAATGATGATTTAAACGCTTAGATGTCCCGTATAGGTATCGCACGGGGCAAGTTCCTCTCGCTCAAGACGATACCATCGTTATCGCTAGTAGGACCACACCACATGGTAACCAGCCCCAAAAGGGAGGTCTTCTCTCGCGTAACATTAGGACCACACCACAGGGTAACCAGCCCCAAAAGGGAGGT
>JAFELO010001241.1:0-14829 GCA_017140195.1 Eumaeus atala | reverse complement strand
GACCCACTACTACTCCTGGTCGTCTTCGCAGATGATCTGCGAGGGCTACGGGCACCGAGGCGAACCTCATA
This sequence comes from Eumaeus atala, assembly GCA_017140195.1. Classification (NCBI taxonomy): domain Eukaryota; kingdom Metazoa; phylum Arthropoda; class Insecta; order Lepidoptera; family Lycaenidae; genus Eumaeus; species Eumaeus atala. Next base: position 14,758 of record JAFELO010001241.1, on the reverse strand, counting down.
ACCCGGGTTGGATCGCGACGAGACAACTATCCCTTAGGTAGCGCGGCCGCGTTTTTCGGATTTGCCATTGTGGCTTACGGACTCAGGAGTGTAGGCCTGCTTAGGGCTTGGGTGTTGTGTGGTGTGTTGTGATTGTTGGTGAGTAGTGATTTGGGTGTGTTACGCATGTGCGTGTGTGATCCTCGTCCACATCGCCGGACACGCAGTGTCTAGTCCGCTTGGTGGATCACGGGGGGTAGTTCACGCGGATACGGTCTCCCGTCAGGTAGTCGCGCATGCAGCGGGGCCAGTTTGCGTAGATGAGCATGCGGTTCATTGTCTGCCCTATTAAACATAGCGCTTGACAATCGAACCACAAATCCTACAGCGACTCTCCGACAATCCAATCCAATCCTACAGCGAATCCGCAGGTCACGCGCGATCACGTCGTTACGGACGTAGCGACCGGCACCCGTGATGACCCATAGGGATATGTTCTGATGGGCTTGCAGGCGTTTCCGCTGGGCCTGGGAGGTTAGCGCGTACCATGCGGGGGCGGCGTAAGTGAGGCATGACCGGATAAACGTCCCAGTTTCGTCCGTTTAGGGAGTCCAGACGCTAGTACCGGCCACAGCAAAGCGCCGGATGTTCTCGCCTGGTTTACCGCTCGGTCAAAGCGCGACCACGCGCTGCGGACATGCTCGCAGGTGGCGAGCATATCCGCAGCGCGCGGTCGATACTGCATTAGAGATACATGACTGGGGATTCCCAAGACATCCTGGCCTCTGAACTTTAACCGCCCCAGCATGGAGCGCCTCTTGCTGACATATAGCGCCGTCGTCTTATCCACGTTGAAGGACATGCGTCACTTGTCAATCCACTCGGGCAATCGGTCCAGCATTCGCTGCATGCGCCGAGTTGCGAACAATAACCTCATAGGGGCGTCGGAGGGTGGGGAGTAACAGTGCCATTGCACCACCGGGTTCTCTTTTGTCTGGGCTGTCAGGAGTGTCTGGACTGCCGGGAAATCCTCCGGCGACTGCGCCAGAAAACTAATACCCTTCCCAAAGAGCCGGGCGTTAGGTGGGTGTCCCAGCACGCCGCGCAGTGTGCGGAAGTGCTTCTGCCAGTCTGGCCCTGCGGACGCAGCAGTCGCAGCGGAGGCGGTGCCAGGCGGCCTCAATGAGTGCTCCTCGGGCGTCGTTGGGCCAGCCATTTCAGAGTCACGTTCTGCTGCTCGAGGTGACGTAGGCGGTGATGTGAGTGATCTCTGTAGTCTTGGTGGCGAAGTGTGGTCTTGAACCTTCGAAGGGCTCTCAGCGGGCGAGGACGCCACGCGCTTCTGTGGGCGTAATTCCGCCAGCTCCGCCAAGAACTCTTTCCGATCTTCGTCCGTAGGGAACAGGGGTCCCCTGAACACCATGCATTCCTCCTTCTTCCTGGGCATGGCGAGTGTAGGGCACAATCTGTGGTATTGTTATGTCCTCCGTCGGACTCGCTGTCCACCCCCCTGACATTTCCTAATACTGCATACTGGCAAAAGGCAAATATACTTACTACTGCATACTAGTAAGGGGTACTTACTACTACAAATTTATAAGGGCGAATAATTTATTACTTCTACATACTAAGAAGTGAAAATATACTTGCCACTTCATAACAATAAGTAACAATGTTCGTATTGATTATAGGCTGACCCGACACCGGTGGTCATTTGGGTACTCGGATGGATTTTGAAAATGCGAGGATCCTTGACACATGACGGAGTACGGATTCGGTACAAGAGGCCCTCCGCAGGACCTCTCTGTTCTACATACTCGTATAAGAATCGTGATATAATTATTTATCCACAAGAGATTAATTGTTTGTCCCCATAATGGAAACGAGTTTATAAATTCAAAGTTCACACAATACCAATTTGTACGGAAAGTGTAAAAGTGTAAAAATGAATGAAAATATTTTTTTTTAATTTGGATTGCTGATACCTATATATTATCATACTAGACCAACAATTATATTGTACAGTAATTCCGTATTGCAATCTTTAGCTCGCTTATGAACACTAAAGTTAATATCTACTGATTTGTTCTTGGACTCTTAGTCGATTCGTGCTATCGGTGTTATTATTATCATCATCTATTCATTGTTTACCAGCTGTCCGCTGCGTTACCCATTTAAAAAATATCCAAGTGCTGTGTGCTTCCCTCTTGGGACCCCGTGATAAACACAATCGAATAAAAAACTAAATGCGTCACCTCAAATGTGCAAGGCACAAAATGTGCTTTTTGCATTGATCGTAACAACTAAATAATTATAAATAAATGCGGGTACTTATAATAACATCTGTCTTCACAGTTGCTCTTGGCGAATGTTTCTGTAAAGCTTGTGATAAAGTCCGCAAAAGTGCTTTCGGTATGATATATTATGATCATTTCTTCGGAGACATTTGTCTTTGGAATTAATTCTCTATTTAGAAACGGTAATTTTAATTCTTCGGACATACATACACAGCCACTATGAGTTAAACTTGGTAGTGGGTCACTAGTCCCCATTCTATCACGTATCGATGGTGTGGTAACATCTTATGCCTATAAAATAAAGATTTTTATAGAAAGGTGAAGAAGTGATTCACGTGCTCCTACAGTATGTGTGGAAATGTTTCTTCAAGCGTAAAATTAGTGGCGGCAGATGAAATTCTGCGCTATATTATATCGTTACCTCGTCGAGATTCCATTTGAAGCTCCATTGCGTTTAAGGTTAATTAATGTATTTGTGTTTCGTCCGTAATGTATTTTGGTACGCAATAAATGCAACACAACGCTGTGTTGCATAATTCCGTCAAAATTTAATGAGAATAAAATACACTCACATTTCCCCAGATATTATCTATACTATGTCGTTGCTGATTTTTTCCGATAACTTCAGCCCTAGCAAACTACTTTTCTTTTGCGCAGACATATGGCAAATCTATCCTCATCTTCTACTATTAGACACCATGTCTGGCAACCGTATGTTAGGCATGGTAAAATAACAACTTCATATAGTATTCTCTTTGTATTGTTGTTGATCGAGCAGTTTTTCATAACCTCTTTCAGTCCCCAATATTTCTTCCATGCTTCTTTGTATCTCTTTGTGGTTATTGTTTTCAAATTATATCAACTGGCCTAAAAATATATTCGACGACATATTCTAGATTTTTTTGTAACGTAACGCTACGATTAAAAGGACCAGAGTTACGTGTACGCCTCTGTGGCTAGATTAGATCTTTGTAATTTCTGCGACACACAGCCCCTGTGTGTTGCAGAAGCACAAGTTCTCACTAGGAGAGACCTCAGAATGCAATGTTTCAATTCCTCCAAATGTTGCCGTCATATTTATCATAGAAGAGCCTCGCTAATTCGACGTCGCTCGCAACTCAATGACTCCATGCAAGTCCACGCTACGTCACTGTTCATATGTTAACACCTGCACATAACTTTGAAATCACGTATCATCCGTTTAGCTCATGTGCCTCAGATAAAACCGTTAGTTGTTAGTGCATAAAATACTCGTATCTGATAGTCAAGTCTCAGCTTTAGCAGTGCAGCGCTCGAGTTCTCGGCGCAGCGCCAACTGTGAGTTAGCGTGTCTTAACATAATTTACTGAAGGAAATTTATTGTACACACGAGAATAAAAGTAAAAAGAAATAAATAGAACGGTATAACGCGTATTTACACAAAGGACGATCTTATTGCTTGTAGAGCGATATTTGTCAATGGCCAATGTGTTAAGATTTTTCAAAATAATGAAAAATATAAAAAAAATACTGAAAAATTTTTTATGGAAAAAGCGAAATCAATTAAATAATAAATTAAATAATTCGGCATAAACACAAGTCACTTGCATGCAATAAAATTCACAAGCCATAGAGCCAATGGTTAGTGTTCGTGTGTCCGTACGTCCGTTTAGCTGTAAAAGCGATTACTTACTTAGTTTGCTCTTTTTAGTTTTATTTTTAATTTAAGCGGACGAGTATTCTGTTTTTAGAACCCTTACAATTTCTTCATGTCCGCCTGCCGCTCGTTGCAGATATCTGGTAAGCCCGTGTGTATTGTGATGTTGCTGGTGTGTGTGCGCCGCACACGTCTGCAGGAAATATATTCAAATTCTCGGCTAAGGAACATCACGAGTGCTCGAGGATTTGTGTTACGAGCAGTTTTATTGCCACTCTACATGGAGCCAACAATGTGATTGGATTCTAGACATATTGCGTGGATACGTGATTTAACTGAAAGGGTGTTGACAGTAGAGTTTTTTTTATAGTAGAGGGCAAACGAACAGACGAGACATATACGTCGAAAACTATGCTTACACATTTCCGCATAATTATGATAGAGATGTGTTGCTTGCCACTGATTCTCCCAGGGCACCTGGATACACGCACACCACACGAAACGCGACAGTAAAGCTGTCCCATTGCGATATTATCGTGCGAGCAAGATATGACCTACACACCTCCTCGGACGCTCGGCTAGCACAGGGCCAACATAACTCGATGACCATACATGTTGAGCAAGAGGCCACGATTTCGAATCTCTGGGTGAGATTCAAACTCGCGGCTTAAAACAATCGCGACCTAAGCATCCAAATGTTTATCTGTCTGTTATATCCATTTCCAAAATAAAACTATACAATTCGCTAAATTTACAACAAATATTAAATATACTTCCGTTGTCTAGTACCCGTAACACGAGTCCTAACGGTACTTGGCTGGCGTGGTGTGTAATAAAAATAAGTCCACAGATATTATTCCTGTCTCCCAGTTCTACTGTAACGCAGCGACGACAAACCTCTTTACTAGACAGTATAATCTTTACATAAAAACAGGCTTTATATTTTCTTTTATAAAGTTAGTTCCTAACGGAAATTAAATAGTAACAACAAGACACGCGCAAATTGTTCAATGGATAATATTTGGATAATTCTTTGAAACCTTTTCAACGAATGAAAAAGGACGAATCAGTTAAGGAATGAAATTGAATGAATGAATGATTTATACGTGCCATGTAAACGTAGATGTAATGAAAACTACAGTACTAATATAATGATTCACGTATGATACAGTAGGGGGGGGGAGGGAGGTTGTACGCCATAAATAAAATAATGTTTATTTGCAAGAATAATAAGTATGTCAACGTTATAATTTGCCACTAATAATAAGCATGGAAATATTTATAATAAATGTGAATTATGTTAACAAATTAGAACACCAGTTTATTGATAAATATTTAGCGCGCATATTGTATCTACAATCCGTTTCGTATCTAACTTATCTTTACGCAAAAAAATCGATTTAATTAAAATTCATATTTTATTTCTTCCAAGAGCACCTCTCAAGGCGCGCCATATTTTTTTCATTTCTTCTCATGTTTTATGTCGACGATATCTTCCAAATCCATGGAACCTATCGAATTGCATTCATTTTCATTCTACAATCTCTAATACAAAACACATAAATACTCGACATAGTGACTAACTTCTGACCTTAAGATTTGAATCGCCGCCTAAAATTTAAACTAGACTCTGAGCAAGTCTAAATTTTAAACTAAACTTTGGTCGGCTACAAAACTGTGTACATAAACAAAAGAAACAGTTCTCTGAAGATTCATTCAGGAATTTCAGTTATATGTTAATAAAAAAATAAATTTCGATTTCCGCTAGAGGAACTGGTTATGCTGGATTAAACAGAACCCATAGTTGCTGTATTCCTTTATATTTGTTGCTATTATAGCAATCATCATCATCAGTCTGACGCTAAGTGTACGGAACTTGAATTATTCAAGAAGTTGTGACAGTGTTGTCTGTGAAAAGGGATTCCTTTTGTGGTGCACGCGCTCATCTAAATGCATTGTCTTCCTTTATTTACACTCTAAGTGGCCAGGTCAGGCCAGAGGTACCACGCCGGCCGCGCCACCTCCGTCAGCATCTCCTCAATTCTATTTATTATTATATTCTATTTATTATTATATAACAATTATATCATAGCTAATAGTCATCACCTGGCGTAGTCGACGTGATACAAGGCTACTGCAGGGAGGAAATGCATTATACATAAAACGTTATACAGGCAGATTTGTACCAGTTCTGTATTCAGCGCTCTTTGAATAGCTTTTTGCATGCACTTTTAATGTGAGCTTTTGAAGTGAACCGAATGAAGTCGTCATGCCACGCAGAACTTTTACACGGAAGCTCGCAATAAATCTACATATTAACGCGTACGTGGAGAAACAGAACAACACTCGTTACCTGCTCAGATAATAATAAAACAAATGTAAGTTTTTATTTTCACTTTATGGGTTCAATTATCCGACTGATTCAGAAAAATGGTCACGAGTTCTTTGCTTATGTATGTAGACTTCTGTGTGACAGTAAGACCAGCTCGATGGATTGTAAAGTAGAATCGTCAGATTCTACTTGATTTCTAGAGTATTACTGAGAAATTACGTTAAAATTACATTCGAGCAGGATTATTGTGTTATTTTATTTAATGTTAACCTATTATTGCTTTTTATATTGCATAGTTTTAGGACTCTGCGTAATTTTAAAGTAACAAACTTGAAAACCAAACACTCTTTCTGCTACAATCAATTAATAACCCAATGAGTATAAATTAAACGTTACACTGACTTATCAACATGAAGATCAGGGAGTGGTAGAGGCGGCGCGGCGTCATGTAAATTATTTCATTATTAAAGGTTATGTTCTGAACAATATATGCTCGGGTCTGTGTAAAGAAGGAGTATAATTCTGCCTCTAGGTCCTTCAAAAGAAATATTGCCAATAAGTCAAAGTCGGAGCACGTAAGCAAAATTGGCGGAAGACTAGTTCGCATTCCTTCAGGAACTCGAGCGTTCCGGTTCTTGCTCAGGCTGATTTAGGCAATTTGTTTAAGCCAACCCTCCATTCTCTACACCGGAGTGATAAATCACTGGCTTGATCGCACGCTGCGGACCGGCTCGCAGGTTGATCGAGCGATCAACCTGCGAGGGCAGCCCGCGTCTTACTGCGACCAGTGCTCGCATCCGAGCTTTCACTACGCAAGAAACTGGGGATATACAAGACATACATCCGATCGCGGCTCACTTACGCTGCCCCGGCATGGTACGCACTCACCTCCCCGAGCCAGAAGAAGCGCCTGCAAGTTCAGCAGAGCATATCCTTGAGGTTCATCACGGGGGCCGGCCGCTTCGTCCGGAACAACGTGATCGCGCGAGACCTGCGGGTCGAGTCTGTCGTTGAGTTTGTGGCCCGATTGTCTCGAGGCATGTTCAGTGCCGCAGACAATGGTCCGCACGCCCACCTGAGGGACCTGGCCCCGCTACACGGGCCACCACCCGGTGGGCGGCCGTATCCGCGTGAGCCCGTATCCCGTGATCCACCAAGAGGAGAGGGGTCCTCGGCCCCGGCGCTCGAGACGAGGATCACTTACTCACACGCCTAACCCACACCACACTCGGACATCACCAAATTTCACCACTCACCACACCTGCAGGCCAGTAGGCCGCGGTCGCATCCCTATTTAGGCCGTACGGTCTCCGCACCTCGGTGCGCAACAACCCACTAACACCAGTGGGTTGCCCCCATAACCGAGGGGACAGTCGCCCCTCGCTAACAGACCCAGATCATGAGGTTCACCTCGATACCCGTAATCCTCGCAGGCCTCCCCAGACCAGTAAGATGACCCACGGACGGAACCACTGATTGATTCTGTACTGGTGTGTCTCCTGTACTCAAAATACGCACACAAACACAAATTGGTGTCTCAACGGTAATATAGCACTAATACATGGAGAGCCAGTTCTTTTTGATCGGCTCTACTGCCTCAACTGCTGACTCTTCAACCTGAAGCTAATCTATTTCTCATCGGAATAGGTCATTACACTTATTACTTACGTCCTTACGGCCAACTGTATAGAGACTATCCAACAAGTGTGGCCGGTGATCAAGTATTTTGGGAAAGAAAAATGAATATTCTTTTCATTTTTCCGATGGAATGGCCACCGGTTTGGATTGTATAGAAGCCAGGTGCAAGACCGACGGCTTGTCGTGTTCTTTACATCACTAGGGTATTTCGCCGTCAAATTTCTCATTGACTGTTATTTTATTATTTATATAAATCACAATATTTTTTTTTGGTCCGAACTGGGACCTAAACCTGGCATCTCGTCTGTAGTCTAATTTGCCCACCTAACACTAGCCCATGAGATAGTATAGTTTAATATGCAATAGGTATTGGATGCTGAATATTTCAATCAACCCGCATTGCTCGAGTGCTCTGTAGATGTGTCTCTCTTATTCATTTCGATAATCAGGTCAACATATTATGTATACAAGAATAAGAATTTCAGGCATGTCGAGGTCAGCCGCACTTCTGCCTCAATACGAAGAAAGTAAGCCATATTAATTTTATTCGTAGGGAAAATTTATTCTGCTTCCAAGCAAAAACTAATGAGCACATTTATACGAAACTTATATATACTTTGGGCGACTTGGAAAATTATCTACACTTATGATACTTGTAATGTAAATTAACGTTGTTATGCCTTTCGTGCGATCGACCTCCGCCTCCTACACTGCATTAATATAGTACTGAAGGAAAGCTCATAAATAACATGACACGTCACAGCGTGGTCAGAACTTGAGCAAGAGTTACCTCCGGCCGTGCACAGCACGTGCGGCTACACAGTCGCGTCTCGTGCAGTTTTAAATAAGCAGCCGCGGAAATGATTTGATACGTATTATAGGACATCGGTTAGCATGAATAAAAGGCTGCACGCTTTCGTACCATAAAATAGTAGTAAAGTGCAAATATGTTATTGTCCATTTAAAAAGCTAATTCAAAGGTATTCTGGTTGAAAGCTGTTGCTCGTTAAAATATCACAGACGCCGACTGAGTGAATGAAGGCACGGATCAGTTCGTAAATAAACGGCTCCGTTCACTCTTTATACGTCACTGCACCTATACCGTTCAATCATATACGTGAAAGCATCACGTGCTCTGAGTGCGGCAGTCATATCAAACACTCACGGATATCAATATACCTCCGGCGGTATAGTGATGTCGGTGCCGGATATCTCGATATCCGACCGATACATGTCGGTTCCCCGGGCGGGAGCAGGTTAGTGAGTGGGATAAAGCGCTGTGCCAGCACAGTGTAGACGGTGCCTGCTACCGTGTTGTCGTTCTACTTCTGGCGTCCAGGGCGAGCTTGTCCACAAATATTGTCAACTCTAAAGTTTGTTTTTCATATTCTTGTATGCAAAATTTTCCGAACGGATTTTGATGAAATTTAACACGGTCGTACATTATGAGACCGGACAAAACCACTAGACACAGATAGTTTAAATTTTACATATAAATGCACCTAACTCCTCTTGGTCGTGAGAAAATACCAACGTCCCTTCTTTCCAGCTTGCCCCCCTCCAACGGGCCACTGTCTCCCAATGGGCCACTGGCAGTGCTACCATATTGTTACAAATATTTCCATTTTATACATAAAATTATGTTTCTATAGTACAAGATGTCTGCTATCGTCGCCTCTTCAACCTTGAAGACAAAGATCCATTTATCCTTTGGCTGGGTGTAGATAGCGTCTATGCGTGCACATGCAGATCCCATAACGGAAATATTGAAATTGACACAAACTTGGTTTCGACGCTCCTGTAAGTTGGCACGTTGACATAAACTGGAGTGTTACCAAGCGCGTGCAGCAGCGGCGAGTACACAGGATGAAAATCCGTTCTGTAGGTTATGAGAAACTTGAAAGCCGATCACATACAGACCGACAGATTTTGGGGACCTGATATTGTTAATATTATTATAAATATGAAGTTGCATGTAATAACATGACCAACTCCGCAAAAATTGCCTCCATTTTGCGACAATGAGGATGTTAACTAATAAGTATAAGATGATTGTGGCCATCCACTCCGATTGCGAGACGTGACACGTGTGGTGGCACCATCTGTTGATGAACAGATGCAACAGAATAATTTTATCATCACCATTATCAGAACTCCGATAAGTTCTGCCACCTGTTCCACTGCTGGACATTGAACGCCAAGAGGACCTATCTCTTGCTACTCGCATCCATCTCGGACCGGCTACTGCACGGAGATCGTCTTCCCACCTGGTGAAAGGTCGACCAACACTTCGTTTTCCTAAAAGTGGCCTCCACTCCAGCACCTTACCGGCCCAAATGCCATCTGTTTTTCTCTTCAAAGATTCCCTTTATATAATGAGACATGCGGGTGTACCCGCGATCAAAAACTTACAATAACACAATAAATTAGACGTCGTGTCTATGACACACGGGAGAAGTTTTCTCGATTGCTGGATGTTTTTCATTCGTAGGAAAACTAATGAGACTAATTACAATAAAATTTATTTTACTGATTTTATCGGGGTTTATTAAATTATTTATGTAGCCCGATGTAGCTGTGACAGCTGATGCGCCATAAAACTGTATATACTCATAGTTCATTGAATGTATATACTTCTTGGTGGAAGTTCATGTTAATACTTGAATAAATAAATAAACTTTATATTCATCTTTCACAATTTTTTATTTTTCAATTTACATTTACGACTGGTTTCGACTTATATCGTCAGGTAAACAAATATTTTTGTAACAAGGTGGTTTCAATAAGGAATTTCTACAATTAACGGCTTAAGTGTATTGACGCAATGTATGCTTCTAATATTATATAAATCTCAGATAATTGATAATTGTTATTAACTGTTAACTTGAATTATTATTATGTATAAACATTTGGCACAATTGCAACAAATGATTTTGATTTGATTTCACTTAAATTAGTAAAATGAATAATTGTTACTTTTGATAGTCCTGATAACAACAATACAACTTGATGTTGACAAGAACACTTGCGCACTGCATGTAAGTTCCCTTGCCGTCCGTCAGTTTCGCTGTTTTTTTCCTTTGTGTACCGCTTTGTGGAGCTTTCAAAGAGCGCAGACTGCAACTGCCGGCGCCACGTGCCCAGTTTTTGCTTGTTAAAATATTTGTGCGCCGTGAATGGGACGCGCACAGAATGAATGAGTTACTTGAATTCTGAATGAAATGGATCAGTTCAATGAGACCGAAGAGCGCGCATTTATACATTATTATTATCTACGCCGACTCGGTCGGATTACAAATTCCTTCTTCGGATTGTCTCTCATTGGCTCATGTACCCAATTGATATCAGAGTCTCGATACAAAGATCAGACCTATGGCGAGATTAGAAACTAGAACCAAAAGCTACGGAACCTACTGATAACCGGACAACATTTGGAAACAACTCATAACAAATGACAACAGAGTCGATGTGTTACCACATCAGACTCTACGATATCAGCACGTTGAAGCAGTCGTCAGGTGTCGAAGGTAGGTTTGGGGCTAATATAGAGGTTCTAGTAATGAAAGATCATACACACACATCACCCAGAAGCCTCTCGGGGGCACTAAGTAATTGTCACTATTTACAGACAAATTACCCTTATGGTCGTTTTCTATTAAAGCCAAAAATTAAAAACATTGTGTGTCTTTTCTTTCGGTACACAGTCGCCTTTCGGTACAAAAGTAAAGCTGGACTTAGCGGAGATACTACCGTGCCCCAAGATATAAATCAGCTCGTAATCTATATCAATGCCAAGCTTCAAGTAATTACATTTCATAGTTTCTACGTTAACATACATATATACTGTCGAACTAACTAGCCGTGCCCGCGGTTTTTACGCGCCGTATTATTAGATGACAAACATAGCACAGGGCCGTTGTTAAAGATATTGAGAAACTAATTAATATCTGTTGTGTTGTGGTCGGAAATTATCCCGTTAAAATATTTTCTCCCGCAGTCGCAGATTATTTTGCGATTTGCGATAATTATGCGGTTATTGCAGGTCATTGTAAGACTCCTACTGCACCTTTGCTCTCTCATCAATCTATCATGAAAACAATAATTCACTATATTTAATGAAGCGCAGACATCGAGATTCCAGAGCAGTTCTAGTAACTTGCACTCACTCGTAGGAATTTTTCTGTCTAAATCTCTTCTGTCTTCTGTTCTGTCTAAGTCTGTAGGAGCTATTAAATTTTTCTACAGAATAAATACATCTTCCGGCAGGGAGAATTTCGCCATACTTCATAGGTCGCCATTTACTGTAGCCTGTTATTAACGACTATAGGTTTTAGATTTATTGATTACTAGTAGGCGGGGCAACCGCGTGATACACCTACACACACGTCTCACTATATAAAGGGCACCAATGATTCTTAGAAATGCTTCAGGCCCCCTTGGGTCGGCTGGATGGTACGTAAATGCTTTTTCCTGGTAGAACCAATGCCATATACACCGCTCGCACCGGTCGAGCGATGAAACCTTACATATAGTGACATAGTTATAACACATATGACGGACAGAATGACAAACTCACACACCGCTTACGGAAACGAGCCCGGGTTTGAATCCGTAAGTTGAGAGTTTAGATTTGTAGAGATAAAATAACACGACTTCAGATAGCTTTAAAAATAATAAATAAATAAGAACACGGCCTTTTTCTGATTTTTAGCGGAAATCAACCCCGGCGCGATTGAGCGTGCACGACGCGTACGCCACAACTCATGGAGGCTCGCACCGTCGACCACGCCCCTGGCCGTGCGAAGCCTCATCACCTGACATTCTATCTCCACTCAGTTGGTCTCCCAAGACCACCACCGCGTCCTTCTCTGCCGCGTCTATATTGACCGCCAACTGTTTTGGAAATCGAGATTGTCCTCCGAAAACAGTTTTTGGCGAATCACTTCACTTGAAATACCACACACGAATTGATCTCTCAAGTTCACCGCCGACATTTTTGTAACACTGCCACATAGATGATGGCGTCCCATTGTTCTGTTTCCGATTACGGAATTTGTAACGCTCTGCTAAAATACTCGGCTTGGGTTGTAAGCGAGTATTTTACTTAGATCACTAAATTTCTTCGATTTAGGTATATCCGGCGCACATAAACTGACTAACAATTCCTAGCACTCCGCTCCGATGACCGTTATTAATGTCGGCACTTGCAAATCAATATCGATCTTATTGACTAGAAACTACTGTTTCAACAAAAATTCGCTCCACATACAAGATTCCAAATGTCCGTGTAAATATTAAATTCACCTGTTTTATCGATGGACATTGTAAACTCCTACGTATTTTGCGTCTATGAATCACTTTTACACGCGTAAATAGCACTGATTCATCGCCACTGAGAAATCTAGACTTATAATAATATATGAGCTTAATAAAACCATCCGCCATGTACAGAGATTTATTCTGGACAAAGTAATTTTCATCCTACCTTCATTATGCTAAAGCAATAACAAGAGGTACCTACATTACAGATAGATTTTGGGGACTTTATATTGTTAATATTATTATGAATATGAAGTTGCATGTAATTACATCACCAACTTCGCAAAAATACTTCAATAACTCTGTGATATTGGGCTTCTTAACAAAAAGTATTTTGTCGTCATCCATTCGCTCCGTCACTCTGATAGCGCGATATAACACGTTGCTAGCACCATCTGTTGATGAACGCATGCAACAAAATAACTTCGGTCAATATATTGTTTGTATACGGGAAAATTTCAAACTTCAATCTTTACTGTAATCATGAGTTCGAATATGTTACATTTTTATGTGACAAACATGATACCCTGTTAGGGCAACTTAGTATAAATTATACAATATTCTTCGTACAATAAATATTAATAATAAACACAATATTAACATCGAACAATAAATATAATTTTTTTAGACATGTATACTCCAAAGACTCAATATGTTTGTATGTATTCTAGTCTTAAATATGTAAGCAAATGTTGTTATATATGTAATTTTATTACTGTGCTCGAAGAATTCTTTTAAATTATAGCAACATTTTTCAGACAAGTACTTAAAGTAAGATAATAAGGACCGACGGCGAAAGTTGTCCCGTGTGACACTAAGTGATGTACCAGCCCCAAACAACTATTTTTTAAAGAAGGTAGTTCAATAAAAATAAGTTTTAGCGGAGTTGCTCACACATGTCACGCCTCATAGTTTCGCACGTCGCGCACCTTAATTTTTTTCTTAAACATTTAACACCTAAAACGCAGTTACTAAATAAAACATTTATAATCCAAACACAATGTCCAGGCGAAACTGAACCCATACTCTAAAGGCAGGCAAAATATGGGTAAAAGCATGACAGACTGAATTAGCGTGAAGTAGCGTGATATAGCATAGCGTCAGATATAACAGGAGCGGAGGTTCACCTCAGACAAAAATGTTATACGGTTGAAACAGGGGTACGGAAGCTTATGAATTATTTATGAGGAAAATTCAATTTCCCTTTTTTGAGTTACTACAAGTATTTGTTGATTGTTGATTGTATTTAAAATAGAAGAAGTATGATTGATCTGATTAGAGTACGACCCCGCCCGGCCAATGAACACATAATCTATTCCACTTGTGGAAGGAAATTTCCAGCTTTTAGTAAGAAGTAGCTATCTCCTTCCTTATTTTATTACACTATGCTGCATTGCAGCCAAAATGGGCTTGTTTTGCCGCGGGCACCGAGTCTCTTCCACATGAGACCGCCGCAAAGGTCGGTGGCCTATTAGAGAGGCGCGTGGTAGGAGGGCAATACATCTGTACAGGAGAGCGTAACAGCCTACCTGACGCACTCGTAACCGCTCTAATGTG